>OZ018321.1:148492555-149010055 GCA_963969495.1 Ceratothoa steindachneri | reverse complement strand
ATACTTATGTAGATAGGCACAAAAAAAATATATACCAAAACGCTAAAAAGCTTGCGCGACATTTCCTAAGAATTTTTATCGGCCAATCGATCAAGGTTATCCGCGGAGACTATACTACTGAACTAGTATTTACGGCGAATCGAATTGTGAATAAAACTCAACTTAGATTCCAGATAAAGTTTGACGTAGACACCACAACACCAGACAAGACTGCATGGGCGGCCATAATCTAAATATGGTCAGGTTGAAAACCATTGGAGGGTTTGCATTTCATAAGACCTAAAAGTTTTAAAACGATGTGTTAGAGTTCCCCCAAACGAAGATAATTCGTGGTTCCATTAATCATTCCTTCCCTGATAACTTAAAGAGAAATACCAACGAGGCCGTATCACGCAGAATGTTTGTAAAGAAAGTGGTGAAGATTGGGGAGGGTGAAAATGTGTAGAAGATATAGTCACAAATCCACCTGCGAGCATTGGAGCCGGAAGAAAATACTTTCGGGCGTTTGAACCTGGGGGCGCACAATCCTCCATTTATCAGCCGAAGTAAAGTTGCTACACCTGACACCCACTTGACGGGGTGTAAAATGATAGACAAGGATAAAAAATTCAAGGGGGCGGGGAGAAGGAGTAAAGGTGGGAAGAGTACAGACATGTTAAGACCCACCACTCGGATCGGATACAAGAGAGAGGAATGAACCATTACCCTCCCACCCCCTGCATAGCACAGACCAGAGATTAATGGACGAAAGTCTATTAATAAATAAAAGGCTGGTTAATAAAGTGGCGAACAAATTCAGAAATAACTCAAATGACGCGAGACGGAGGCGACCAAAATCGCCTCCACTGAGAAATCGTCGTTTGCCCGCCCAAGTGATTCATCCAAGGCCTTAAAATACTAAACGGCTTCACCATACAAAATAGTTGTCATTAGAGTAAGAGAACCGAGCGGTCGCTACAAGCGACGCGGCTTCGAGCTTAATTAACAAAAGATTTGTCAGAAAAAGAGCACAAATTATTTTCTTGCACCAAAGTATTCTGGAATAAAGTGGTTGAAAGCGCCTAAGTTGTTTAAAAAAAATAATTTTTTTATGTCTAAATTTACCGGTAAAAGCGTATAATTAATACCTGATTTATATCCATTTCATTTTTCGTTCCAGCAAAGGGGCATTAGGCTTAGCGCGGGTCAGTAATCTGAAGTTAACATCTGGATGTTTGCGTGCCCTTCATCCCCCAACGACCAGAGGTCCATATATATATATATATATATATACAGTGGCGGCAACAAAAAAAGTGACATTGAATATTGGCAATAGAAATCGATACATAAAATCGCTTTCACGATTTTACTTGCCAACAAGCCAATGATAAGGGGCGGGGCTTATGCCACGAGTGGATGACTCTCCTGAGCTAAGACAACAGAACTGCGCTTTATTGGAACTCACTGTCTCGTTTGAGCTCGTACAGTGAGGTTTTGGTGTACAACGCTCCAGCGTGCTGATTTCCTGCATTCGTGCCTACATTTGACGTGCTATAACTTCTGTGCAAGTGGATACAATGGGGCGGAAAAAGCTTTCTATGACAGAGAAAAGCCGTGCCTTGACCCTATTAGAGCAGGGAAAGTCTTTTATTGATGTAGCAGCAGATTTAGGAACCTCAAGAAATACGATTTATCGCCTAAAACGGGCAGCTGAGTTATTGCCACCAGGTACCATACCAAAGAGGAAGGAGGGCACTGGTGCAGCTAGGAAGACATCTCCAAGGACTGATAATATCCTAAGGCGTGAAGTGATGTCAGACCCTTCTGTAACCTCCGCTTCAATCAAGAAAAAAAACAGACATTCTCCAGAACGTCGCCCTCAGGACCATCCGTCATCGCTTACAGAAGGACTTAGGCCTACCGGCTCGCCGCGCTGCCAAGAAGCCACTTCTTACCAAGGCTATGAAGATGAAAAGGCTCAATTTTTGCAAGACCTATAAACATTGGACAGCTGCCCATTGGAAGAAGGTGATGTTCAGTGATGAGAGCACCTTTAGGCTGGTCAGAGGAGAGTCAAAGATCGTGCGTCGTCCCAGCAATGTGTCTCGGTATGACCCAAAATATACCGTGAAAACTGTGAAGCACCCTGATAGTGTGATGGTGTGGGGTGCCTTTAGTGGAAACAAGGGCAGAGGAGGTCTGTACTTCCTTCCCAAGAATGTAACCATGAAAGGGACTAACTATCTCGAAGTTTTGAAGCAGCACATGCTGCCATTTTGGGAAATTCATCGGTGTGAATTTTTCATGCATGATGGTGCCCCTGCTCACAGGTCCCAGTTAGTAAAAAGGTTCTTCAATGATAATAATATTAGTGTTTTGGAGTGGCCTGGTAATTCCCCGGACCTAAATCCTATTGAGAATGCTTGGAATCTGATGAAATCCAAAGTTCAAGAGACAGCATCCGGCAGCATCAAGGACCTGATAGAATCACTGAAGAAGATCTGGGTTACGATCGACCCCACCTACTTCGCAAACCTCGCTGAATCAATGCCCAATCGACTCAGAATGGTCATCAAGTGCAAGGGCAACATGACCAAGTATTAACTTTCATGAAATATTCATAATAAAATATGTAAGTTACATTTTTCTGTTTCATTTTCCCCGAATTGTCACATGTCACTTTTTTTGTTTCCGCCACTGTATATATATATATATATATATATATATATATATATATATATATATATATATATATATATATATATATATATATATATATATATATATATATATATATATATATATATATTCCTTAAAAACTTTGCGCTAGATGTCCCGGTTGTTTTTATTTGCCTAAAATGAGCCATATATGGTACACAAATAGTTTTAGTTAATTTCCTTTTATGGTATGGTTAGATATCACACTTAAGCGATAAGTCGTTAAAGATTCGCAGCATTAGGTACAAAGAGTCATGCCAAGAATAGCGAACCTAATGTCCACGTTGCGCATTAGTCTGGTCTGCAGAACTCATGGCTATCCTTTTGACCCTCTAATTAATTCAATCTCTGAGCTATCAAAATGTCACTATATTTTCAAACTCCTAAAGTGTTTTGTCAACTTTACAATCTAAAAACCAAGAACACCCAATACCCAAAGAGAACCTGAACCAACTGAATACCCTGCAGGAAAAAATAAGTTTCTGCTGGTGCCCAAACCATGTGTGCTTCAGGGAAATGAGAAGGCTGACACAGGCGCCAAAGCAGCAACAATATTGCCCTTTTTACCCAACAAACCCATATACCATAAAGACTACCCCAAGAGATAGCAAGGCAAATATCGCGGAAAGGAGAAAAAAGATAAACTCACGCAATGTTCATTTCAATGATGAATAGGTTAGGTTAAAATGATCCCTTTAACATCCTATCCACTAATATAGTCATTTTGAGATCCTCCACCCAAAGGTTTGGAAATTGGGTTTGGTTAGGTATCCTAACTTAAGCTAACTAAAAGTTACTTTTTACGGACTTGCTCTTCTGATTACAATTTTATTCCTCCACCAATACTTAATATAAATCCAGGGATTTAATTGAAGTTTTGATTTGGCAAAAAAAAAAGAGAGAGATCCATTTATTATGGTGATTGTGTTCTTAAAGCTTTTTCAATTTTTGTTGCATTTTTAAGTAAACTTATCTGAACTATTTATGTATTTGAACCAATTCATTTTTTTTAACACAACTAGGAGTGAGTTCTCCTTAAAGCGAAGAAGAAAGAGAGTCTGAAACGTGTTGTTACTAAATTTTACCATGTCAAGAATGGCGAGCCAAAGGTATTGGATTCGCTATTCTTGACATGATCTGCAACAAGAATAATTTACTGTAGCATTTTATGAGCAATGGCAATCAACGTATTAAATATATATGTCTTGCAGTGAGCTGTTCCATTACCTTAGACTTCGCACTTTTCTTTCTCGGTTTCATAAAGCTTTCTCACATCAATTCACAAACTTAAATATCTTAATTACTCCAGACGAGATACCAAGCACATAAGGCATCTTGGATCTATCTAATCGAAGTTGGGCCGGACAACCAGATTCCAGACGCTGAGGACCATATTTATTTTTTACTCTGGACTTAAAAAATGGTGAAATTTAGGGAGAGTTAAATAGAGTTACATAGATACACAGATCAAACGGGCCTTACGGCCCAGACTAAGGTGATCTGGCCTTAAATCTACTGCCACTTACACATAGAATAGTAGAAGTAAAGGATAGAAAAGTTTAAGGCTATCCCCACCCTCCACTCCCTCCGGCAAAAGCCATACATGAAATAATTTGGGAAAAGTACCTTGCAGGTGTAAGAAGACAGTACATGAAGGAAATTTGCATTGAATAGTAATTAAATAAAATGAATATGAAAACCACTTACATACATCTGAGAGAGTTATATTTTTTGTAATATTATTTTATTTTGTAGCTTGTGCTAAACAATTCCAATATTTGGTAAGTGTTTGTTTGTCTAATCTCATTTTAAATGAGTCTATAGTTCTGCTGTCCACTACCTCGTTTGGCAAATTATTCCAATCATTAATAATCGAGTAAATGAAGAAGTTTTTTATTACATCCATAGTGGCTCTTTTACCCTGAAGTTTTCAATCATGTCCACGGTTGGGACACTCCCCTGTCAGTGTGAACAAGTTATTGGCATTAACGTTGTTAAATCCTTTAAGTATTTTGAAGCACTCGATAAGCTGCCCCCTTTGTCTTCGTTTTCTGACGGAAAATAGATTGAGTTTTTTTAACCTCTCGTAGTAAGGTTTGTTACGTACTGACGGGATAAGTTTTGTCGCTCTGTGTTGTACAGCTTCTAATTTATCTATGTCTTTTATTAAGTAAGGGGCCCAGATCTGCACAGCGTATTCGAGATGGGGCCTGACAATACTTTTATATAGTGGCATAATTATCTCCTCGCTTTTATAAGTAAAGTTTCTTTTTATAAATCCTAGTGCTGTGTTAGCTTTGTTTGCAGCAACTGCGCATTGGTTTGATGTTTTTAAGTTTTCTGTGAGAGAGTAAAGTGGTGAAATTGGGTGAGTTTAAAGAATAGAGGTGGTGTGGGAGACAGAATGAATAGGTCCCTGGTGAAAGGGTATCTTTGTATGTTTAAGTCCTTCATTTTGGGTCTATTTTGTGTTTGTTTTGTTGTTTTCTGTTGTTTTTTATAAACTATAATTTATAGTTTATGCTAATTAAATTAAACCTGTTAATTTAATTAGTTTATATATTATCTTATTGGCATTTAAGCTTTTATTTGAGGCGGGTTTTCTTTTCCCGCTATGGATTTTTTAAAAGTTTTTTTAAGTGAATTTTAGGTTTTAAAAAAGTTTTCTAAGTGAATTTTAGCTTTTGATATTTCTTCGCAAATTTTGTAAAAATAAGTAATCTTAGTGATGGTATGTGAATTAATACTAAAGAAACATGAGCATTACATTAGTAGTTTGTTGTGATTTGTCGATTTTGTCATGTGTATTTTGGAGTCACGTCGCCGTCAGACTGTACAATACTACTTTTAAATGGTCTTATTTGTAGAGTGACCTCGATGTCTAGGTGTGTACGAGAGAACTCCAGGGGCAGGCTGGTGTCAATGGCTCGCCAAATCCTCTTAACCCTCTCGTAAAGCGCCACGTTGATCGGAGATAATCCAACTGAGTCGTGGAGATCCCTCTGTCGTTTGCATTCTCTTCTTCGGGCGTTTGTGATGAGAAGCAATGTTGGTCTCGGCGCTCGCGTTCAGCGGAACCGAGGAGTACAGGAGCCTCGAACGAATGCACGCATTGAATATCTGTAGTTTATTGGAGGGATTTAGGTCACGGAACCTATAAAATCCCCTCAAATCTCTCTTGCTATTCGCGACTGTTCGCTCGATATGATTCGTGTAGCCCCTGGTGGTGATTTTGAACCCCAGAACCGTCTCTTCCATGAAGTAGGGGATTCGCTCCCCATCTACACGTATATCGCTGAAGGTATTGCGAAAAATGGGAATTATTTTGAATTTTCGGGCATTGGTAGATATCTTCCATCTCCTCTCGAAATAGTTGATGTTAGCTATCTCCCTAGCCGTATTCCTCACCATAAATCCCCTGTGAACATAAGCAGCGGTACAAATTTGCAATATATCGTCAGCGAACTGTACGTATATCGTACCGTGGGAGAGAGGTTGTGGTAGGTCACGTGTATAAATGTTGTATAAATGGGGACTGAGACAGCCCCCTTGAGGGACCCCTGCTTCGAGTTCGAATTCGGGTCCTTTATGTTCTCTGATTTGTATGTATGCTCTCCTCTCCATCATGTAGTCGCACAAAATCCTCTCAAGGATGGGGTTGAGGCCTACTTGAAGGATCTTAAATTGCAGGCCTCTCTTCCAAACCTTGTCAAAAGCTTTCTTGACATCGCGGAGCACCAGGTTGGCATGCCTTTTACTGTCTTGATCTTCGCAAGCTTTTCGGTAACGACGGCGAGTGCCATGTCAGTCCCTCATTTCCTTCTGAAGCCGTGTTGCTGCTCATTATGCAAGTTGGCTTCATCGAGAAAAGAGTTGACTCTGTTAGCCAATATCTTCTTGAAGACTTTGCTAGCAAATTCTAAGAGAGATATCGGTCAGAAGCTTACAGGGAATTCCGGGGGTTTTCCCGCTTTAGGGATGAAAATCATCTTGGCCAATTTCCACTGGTCGGGGAAATAGCCCGTGTTCAAAGCGGCGTTCATGATGTTGAGAAGGCCACTCCAAAGGTTAGGCGGAGCCTGGATGAAATTCTCGCGGGTCAGCCCCGTAATACCCAGGGCTCTTTGACGAAAGGACTTTAGAGTAACGGAGAGTTCTAGGGCAGCAGTTATTTTACTGCCATAGCCCTCCATCAATCTTTCTGCGACACACAGTGGTGAGGAGAGGTTTTGTGTATTTGTGTTTAACTGTCGGATTACGTCAGTTTCGAATTCGAGGTCGTAATTGTCATTTTCTTCCAGGGTAATTGTGAAGATTGAAGACCAGGAAATTCTAAACTTTTCTTCAATCTCTTCAGTTTCAGTAATTGTTTGGCCGTTGTGAGTAATTGTGATTTTTGTTTGTGGTTTTCCTTTAAGACGTTTAACCGTCTTTTTCTATGTCGAGTCTGCCTATTAGTCTGTCCCATAGTAGTATTTGCTGGTCTGTAATTAGTGTCTGGAGTTCGTCCTTAATTTGTCTTAGTCTTCTGTAGGCAGTGTGGTTGAGGCCTATCAGCGCTCCTATATTAGAGAGGTCCCTATATTCTTGGGCCAGGGCTCTCATGGGAGGGGTCAAGTGGAGAGCTGGAAGGGTTTTATAATTGATATGGGGAATACTATTTTGATAGGCTTTGATTAGATAATCAGTAAGTTTATTTAGCTCCTCATCTATTTCTTCTAGGTTAACATCATATAAGGGGTCGGGGATATAATTTAAGAGGTCATTTCTACAATTTTCCCAAGTTCACTTGCTTGTAGCTTTTGCGTTCTGGGATTAAATTTGAATGGGATTTACTCTTACTGTAATTTTGATAGTCTGATGGTCGCTCGGAATGATGGGCGCCGGTTCAATGTAGTAATCGTAAGGAAACCTGATACTAGCTAGGACTATATTGGGTTTCGTGGCTGCTGTTCCAGATATGTAAGTCGGGAATTCGGGTCCGATCCTTGTTATGTATTGTCTGTGGAGTAGTAGTTCGATGTTTCTACCTGCATGGTTGTAGATAACGTTTTTCCGGTAGCTAAATATCTGCAAGAGGTTGTGCATGGGCACATAGCCGCGTCCTGGGGGTTGGTACCCCGTGGCCACGACCAGTCCCCCTAGGACAGTACCCACTTCAATGGCAAGGTAGGATTCATCTAAATCTTCCAGGGTCCTGTATTTTAGTCCTTTTTTGAGGGCTATTGCGCAGCGTCATACCGTTCCTGACTGTGATTTTTGCTAATAACATCGTATTGTTGAAAATTTTTTAAATGTTTTTGCGCGGTCAGTCCGTGTTCAGAAATAAGTATTAATGTTAGGGTCACTCTGTCGTATTATATTGCCATAGGTGGAACCTTTTCCGTCCGACCCATTGACGTTCATGTCTAGTATCGTAAGTCTGTCTGCCATTTTGTGTAGATTAGGTTCTTTAGTATGTGAGATTAAAGTAGACTTATTCGGGTTCTACTCTAGCCCCGTGTGGTGTACTGGGCGGGGTGCGCTCCCTGCGGTTTCCTTTTTTCTATATTCTGTGTCCGTGATTGTGTGGAAGCAGTCCGGGATCAATTTAACCATATTTTGAGCGAGAGCATCTTCGACCTACCGCACGGGAACCTCATCTGGACATTTCCACTTGTAACTTCCGGTCCTAAGACCTTCAGCTACTTCGCGGGAATCGAGCTCCATTGGGAAAGGAGCTGATTCGGGAGAAATATTTTGAGGTTGAATCCCCTCGCGTAGTATTTGAGCTGGTGCTCCCTACATTGCGATGAGGAGGGGGGTTGACCTTGGGCGGTGGGTTTTGGAGGTTTTCCATGATTGTGGAGACCTGGCCGCCTCCTTGGGCTGCACTTCATTTTATCAGCCCACTGGCTGTCACCAACAATCACGCTGAATGTACCGTTGCCTTGGTTTCTCTGGCCATCTCACAAAGGATGAGGAACAATTCCAGTTTGTTTTGACTGTTGTTGCTGAACACCGCAAAAAGTTCCCTGACAATCGCAAGCGGACCTTACTGAGCAACACAGTGATATTGGTCATCACGACACTCCTGCCAATAAGCAGCTAATACCCACTGTAGAAGATCCAGTGGTGAGACCCAGGCTTGTGAATGTTGGGAAGAAACCAATCTAGTGAAATGACTGCGTTCTATATCTCATCTGGAGGAACATCGGATCCATTGAGCCACCTCTAAATATTAATACATATCAATAAAACTTTGCAGTGGGTGTTTTTCAACCAAAAGGGACACTTTGGCGGGGTCAGACCAGTGAAAATGATTTAAAAAAAAATAAGGACCACCCTAATATTTATATATATATATATATATATATATATATATATATATATATATATATATATATATATATATATATATATATATATATATATATATATATATATATATATATATATTAGTGTAGATGGGTAGCAGTCTTTCTTGGATGCAAATTGTGTTAAAGACCATTTTATATTTCGCCTTGATCAATTTCCTTCGGCAACCTTTTTAGTCCGTTATATATTGATCTCTTTTAATAAATGCGTTGGGTAAAAAACAAACTTAAATTGGTAAGCTTTCGATCTATTCGATCAGCTTCGGAGCGTCTTTAGGTATTCTTTCTTCCTTTACCGATGAAGTATGGGGGAGTCTGAATCAGGTTGAATGCAAAGATAATGAATGATGATTTAATAAGGAAAGAATACATTGATTTTTTACAAAAAAGTTAAAAAAATATATTCGTAAAAAATATATAGATAATAGCGGTGAATAGAAAAGTTAAACAGCAGAGAAGAGAAAGTTACAAGTATGAAGAGGAAAATGTTAAGCAAATTCTCCCGGCGACTTGGGAGGTCAAAATTTTATACATTGTTATTTTTTAATATATTCAAGCTCGATTATATATATTCATAAAACTATATTATTATGATCAAATTTTTTCAGAATACAATATTTATGTTTCATTTTTTACACAAGCTTTAATATTTATTTTAATTAGACACTTAGTCCTATTCACTTTTATTTATTTACTCGCTTAATTCTTGTCATTTTACTTTCCTATATAAATGTTTTTATTACTAACTTTTGTTCGTATTACTCCACTTTATGACTATCCTTTCAATTTGGTCTTCTTTTTTTTTAGATTATGTGTTCTTTTTGTTTGAATTAATGACTTTAGTTCGTATTATTATACTCACACTCAAATGATTTTATTCACTTTAATTCATTTTATTTTTACCACTTTAAAATTATTTTATTCACTTTTATTTAATTGCTCATTTTAATACTTATTTTCAACCTCACTTTTATTTTACATTTTATATCTTTTATTAAATTTAAATTCTTAACATTTGTATTTACTTTTTATCACATTAATACTTACTACTATAATCACATTTTATATTGTTGCACTTTAATTTCACTATTATTTCTACTTAATTCGCTTTTCTTTTAGTTCACACTTTTACCATTATAAATATTTTTTAAAGTTTCTTCGTTCACAGTATATACTCGTGATGCTGGGATATATATATATATATATATATATATATATATATATATATATATATATATATATATATATATATATATATATATATATATATATATATATATATATATATATATATATATAAATATATATATATATATTGATCTCTCCTTCAGTAGAGTCCACAAATATCTGCGGTGTACGGCCCATCGCAGGTCCATTTGTCTTCGCCTCTTTGTTGATTCCCCGGCACATCGCTTCTGCACTGTCCTTTGGCATTGCGCGCGTAGGCGTGGCATAGACCTTGATCCCAATGTCTTCACCGTCCACGAGAAACCCTCTGCTGAGATCCTTTTTTAGTGCGCTCGGAACGCTCTGCTGTGAATGGTTATTTTAGTCGCTCCTTCTCCTCTTGCTTTTCGGTTTCTCCCATTGGCTTTCTTTCTTTTTTGTTTCTTCATCTTCTTCTTTAGTGAGGTAGTCTGGAAGTCTTGTGCTTTTTCGTTTCTTTAATTCTCTTTCCGATTCTTCTTCTTCCGTTATATAGCCTTTTTTTGTTGATATTTTTCGTTTGCTTTTTCTGCTTCTTTAATTCTTTTCTCGTTTCTTCTTCAGTGAGAGATTCTCCTTCTGATGTCGGTGTTACGGTGTTGCTTTTCTTTTCTCGTTTCGTTTTCTTCAGGTGGATATTTTTCCTTTGATTCATCGTCTATTAGTTCGATTTTTAGGATGTCTTCCGCGGCTGGGTTCGGGGAAAACCATAATTTCTTATTGATGCCATTCTTTTTCAATAGGCCGTTTAGAACCTTATTGAAGGTTCCTGGGGTTTCCACGTTAGCCAGGTGGGCGAAGATGATCATAATCTCCTTGCCCTCTTTAGGCATCATCAATTTTGGTACCTCCGCTTTCTGTGGTATGGTAATTTTGGGGATTGCTGCCTCCACGTAGCTTTTCTTTTTGGCCTCTTTTTCCATATTTAGTTTCCATTTCTTCTTTCTTAGTGCCTCCTTTCGGACAGGGCATCTCATCGCGAGTGCCCTCTGTTCTGTTCCGCAGTTGACGCACCTCTGCTTTTGTTGGCATTCCTTCCACCCATTTTTTGCACAGTTAGAACACACCGGTTCTTCTTCTGGTCAGCTCTTAGTTGCGCGTTCCTCAACCGCGTAGCATCTCTAGCAGCATTCTAAAGAAATATACTCTACTTCCTCTATCTGTTCGGGTGATATGCGAAGGTAGAAGCCGTGTAGTCCTTCTCTATTTGCTTTTTTGTCCATTTTCACGTTCGAGAAGACTATTTTTACCATGTTCTTCGCTGCTCCGAATTTTGCAACGTTGGTGATCTTAGCCCATTTTTTCTTGTTCGTTAATTTATAGGAATGGCTATTCAGACGTTATATGCCCCTTTTCTGTAAAGTGCGAAAAGGAGAGCTCTTCTCGTGTAGCAGGCTGGGTTAAGTGATCAAACGAGCTTCCTTAGGATAAATAATAGGTGAGAGAAGAAGGGGCGATGGAAGGATGGCATGAGAGGTGGGGTTTTATTTGTTGTTTTTTTGAGGGGTAGGGGAAATGTGAGTACGTATGATGAGTGATGAATATATGCCAGGAGACTGGCTGTTCTTTCTTGGGTTATTTTAATTATTCTGTCTTCTATATTTTTGAAAGTTTCTAAGTTGGACCTTTTACAGGTATGTAGGTTCTATTTCATAAATTTATATAAATGTATACGAATATATATATATAATTGGGCATCTATATGTTGCTTCTAATTCATGTTTTCTTTGTTTATTATTCTTTATTGTTTATTTAGGGATTTGATGTCTTTGTATTTTTATTTACTACTTGGGTATACTTTGTCTTGATTCATTTTCTGTTTCGGATTATGATTTCATGTATAGATTGGTTGTTCTGCCTGTCGTAGGTGGATCCTACTGCTTGGGAACCTCTTAGTTGAGTTTTCACTTTGAATCCTCAAACCTCTAAATATCTGCGGATGTTTTCGTTCATTTTTCTGCCATATTTTCTTCGCCCTGTTCTCCAGGGTCAGGTTGATTGGGTCAATATCTGCTATTTCGATTAAGTCTCTGATGCGCTTTCTTTCTGCTCTTCTAGTTTTAGTTATTAAGTAGATTGCTTTATTTTGGATTCTCTGAAGTTTCTTCTTATTTGACTTCGGGATAGTGTTTCTTTGGGATCGGGGGATATAGTAGGACCGATTCAACAAAGGCTTTGTACAGTGTTCTCAGTCGGTTTTATTCATTCTGCCTATGGTGTGCATTAGCCTTAGGCCAGCTCTGGCTTTGGCTATCCTTGCCTTCGCATTAACGTGTAGCCTCTTGTGCTAATGTGTAACCCTAGTAGCACTTCCTTCCGTTGCGTAACTGTAGTTGGTGCCGTCAATGGATATTTGCTCTTTCTTAAATCTAGATAATGGTATTATTTTAAATTTGTGGATGTTAGTTTTAATTTTCCATTTGTTTTCATAGTCATTAATATTATTTATTTCTCTTTCCGTAGTTCGTGCCTACCATCTTGGATTAGTGGATCGCGATGGAATAATCTGACTGATGTCGTCCGCGTATTGAATATTTAGACATCCTGGTGTTATTGGGGGCGGAAGGTCAGCCGTGAAGATCACGTATAGGATGGGGATCAGACACTCCCCTCCTCCTGTGGGACCCCTGTCTATAGATGGGAAGTCGGTCCCACGTGGTCCTCAATGGAGATGTAGGCTTTCTTATTGGTAACATAGTCAGCCAACATTCTCTCCATCTTGATGCCGAGATCGAACTGGAAGAGCTTATATTTAAGCCCTTCAACCCAGATCTTATCGAAGGTCTTCTCGACATCCCGGAGGACCACGTCCACGTATCCTTTTTCTGTTTTGACCTGTGCAATCCTTTCGGTTAGTATGGCTATTGCCATCAATTTGGAAGCCGAATTGATGGTCATTGTTTTTTCGGTTTTCTTCCAGGTATTCGACCAGCCTATGATTCAAGATTTTTTCCAGGACCTTACCCATAAAGTTCAGTAGGGAAATTGGCCTAAAGCTTGAAACTAAGTGGGTTGGTTTCTCTTGCTTCAGCAAGAAGACCATTTTAGCTGTCTTAAATCTTTTCGGATAAGCTCCTATGTTCAGATATGCGTTTAACAGGTCAGCAATTGCCTTAGTTATATTCTCTGGGTCATTCTCATAGTTATATTTTGTGAGGCCTGTGCTCCAGGGAGCCTTCTGCTTAAACGATCTCATGGCACTTTTTAGCTCTCCTTCTGTGATCTGCGCTCCTAGACCTGCGTTTTCTTGCGTGGTGTAGTCAACTCTTCTTTCTGGGGTAATTCAGTGCCTGTTTGTTATTAAGAATCTGTTTATTCTTTCCTCCGTTTCTGCGTCATATCTCCGGTTATCTTCTTCTTCTATGAAATATATTCTTCCCCATGTTCTCTAAATTTATCTGCTGTTTCTTCGTTGCTGTTTATGATTTCTCCTGGTTCATTTTTTATTTGGATCTTCTTTCTGGGGGGTTTATTTTTTATTAATTTTATCAATTTCCAGGCCTTTTTTGGTTCTTCCGTGTTTTCCACTTTGTTTATAAATTCATTCCATAGGTCTCTTTGCTGTTCTTCAATGAGAAATATCATATCTCTCTCTCTCAAGTAGAGGGAGAGGTGACGCCTCCTTGTCGCTGGAAGAGAGCTTGTGTGTACGTTTGACTTTTCGAGCTATGTCTGCGGAGTTACCTCTTCTAGGTACCCCTGGTAGGGCTTCCCTTGTCGATTTGTGTCGGAAACGAGGTTCCAGACTAAGTGCATCATTCCTTCCTTTTTCTACTCTATCCTTCACCTTTTATACTTTTATCCTATCTCTCCCACGTATACAAAAAGAAAAAAACAACAAAAAAGAGCCTACTCCTATCGTGTCACTCTTTCCCTTTTTTCCTTCTATATACATATAAGTACCTGGCAGCTACCTCATGCGTCAGAAGGGAGGCTTTGGAACCTCTATAAATGACGCCAATCGACGCTCACTGGTTGCGAGAGACTAGGACTAGAGGTCTCCTAGGCGTTGGGGCACGATGAATGGGATGGGGGTAGAGCCCCGTTAACCCCTTCCCTGGCGCGTAATTATTGACCATTCCCAGTGACCGTTGACGGGTGCCTCTGCTAGCATCAGGCCGAGGTGACGGCCGTTTGTTCTCACGTTGGTTGTTTGGCCAATAAAAAGCCTTGGGTCGAGTCTCTTGGTGTGGCGGGATATCCATTGAACGCTGCTCCAAGATCTTGGCCGTCGTGAAGGAAACTAGTAGGAGTTTAGTACGGGGCGTGCTCCGTTGTTCATCTGGTGAGAAATCGATGGCCCCTTTGGGGACGGTCAGTGCTGCTTGGTTGGGAGCCACGGCACGCCGAGGTTTGACGACTCGGTCGGACGAACAGCAGCACATGGAGCGTGCCTTCTGAAAGATCCAAAAAGTCTCCAAAGAATAGGCGGGGGCGAAATCGCCACCCCACTTTTCTACTATTGATTAGTCGCAGAGTTTTGAGAGAGATAAAGTGTTCAAAATGACGGGCAAGAAAGGACCAGGAGCACTCAAATACACGTGCGCAATATGCCAGAAGGATAAGTGGTGCGTGGACTTTCCGGAGAGGTGTTATTTAAAATGCCACCCGGAAAGTTCCTGCACTGACTGTATTCTAAACAGCCAAATCAAGGAGCTAAAAGAAACATGCAGGGCTTCCGAGGAGAGGTCTAGGAAGTTGGAGGAGAAAATAAACAGCCTGGAATTGAAACACGCCGGACTGATTCGCAGACTAGAGGTCAGAATAGCATAGCTAACGTCAAGCCCTGTAGTAAAAACTGCATCTGCAGTATTACCCCCAGAGCTAGTTCTGCATGCTACTGATAAACCCTCAAAGAAAAATAAAAAGAAGGGAAAGAAACAGGAAGAAGAGAAAGTTGAAACAGAAGATAAAGTAGAAGCAGAAGAAGAGAAAGTTGAAGCAGAAAACAAAGTAGAAGCAGAAGAAGAAAAGATAAAAACAGAAGAGTAGATAACAAAGGAAGATAGGGGGGGAAAGATGAATAAGAAAAAGAATAAGAAAAAGAAGAACAAGAAAAATATGATGGAGAAGAAAGAGGGACCCGAGAGTTCGCTTCCGGAAGGAAAGCCTCAAACCTCTGCACGGAGATGTCCGAGGGTTACCCTTGTGGACGATTCCCAAGCACGAGATTTGCAGCCCCTGCTAGCGGCCCGCCTTCGCAATAGTGTGAAGGTATGCTGCCAGCCAGGACGGGGAAACCACCACATCAGGGGAGAGGCTGAGAAATCTCATATCTCCGAGAATTCAGTCGCTGCCCTGATGGTGAGTGGAAAGGACCTCTACCTCCGAGAAGGCAAAGTAGGCCCCAGCGAGAAAATTATCAGCACGGTCATGGGAGCCATGGACGACAGCGGATTGAGAACTCGCAGACGGGTCGTTGTAGGGATGCTCCTAAGAAGAGGTCATAGCCGGACAGCTCACTCAAGGAACGTGACCTTGAACTAGCGCCTGTCCGACCTCTGTATGGCGGAGGGGGTCTTCTTTCTCGACCCTAACCGCACCTTTTACGGTCGAAACTACCTCTACCAAAGGTACGGAGTGCACCTTTCATTGAAGGGAAAGGCTGTACTCTGTAACTTAATCCAGGATGTCGTAGAGCGGACGCAGAGGAGAGTCCGTCCCAGAGTGAATGCGGACGTAAGACAGTATGCCCGTGTCACTCCTGGAACGACGTTCTTAGATGTGGCAAAGAGGGGTACTGCCACACAAAAGAAGCCTAGAAACGGAAAAGCGTAGGGAGTCCTACACTAGGAAACTCCCTCAAAGTTCTTCTGTTCAATGCGAGGTCAATCAGGAATAAGTTTCTTGAGCTCCGTGGCCTCGTAGCAACAGAGGAACTTGAGATGGTGGCCATAACGGAGCCGTGGATAAAAACCTTGAGCCGAGATTTTGTAGGTGAATTCACGATTCCCTGTTACCAGCTCTTCCTGAAAGATGGGCAAGT
Organism: Ceratothoa steindachneri; assembly: GCA_963969495.1. NCBI lineage: Eukaryota > Metazoa > Arthropoda > Malacostraca > Isopoda > Cymothoidae > Ceratothoa > Ceratothoa steindachneri. Next base: position 148,993,810 of record OZ018321.1, on the reverse strand, counting down.
GGAGAGGGTGGCGGTGTGATGTTGTATGTCAAGGATGCTCTCAACTCGACGGATTGCAACATCGTATCCGATCATGAACCCCTAGGTGTTGACCTAGAGATAGGTCCTGCCAAATACAGGACCCTGGTGCTTTATAGACCTCCTGCCCAACTTGTTAAAAATGACAGAGATCTGTACCAGCTACTAGGAGAACTTGTCGAAGCCAGAGTGTGTATCGTCATGGGGGATTTCAACACACAAGTTGACTAGGAAACCAGAGAACCCTGTGGCGAGAACGGACTACTCCTGGAGTTCGCGAACAACTAGTTCCTGACTCAATGGGTGAGTGAGCCAACGAGAGGAGACAATATCCTCGACTTGGTTTTCACCTCTGAGGATGACATCGTTGAGGACCTCTCTGTTGGCGAAAAGCTCGGTGGCAGTGACCACCGACTAATTAGATTTGTAGTCAAAGTCCCCAAGGCAGAGCGTGCAACTAGTAAATCTAGGAAACTTGATTTGAGAAGAGCAGACTTTGCAGGTCTACGCGCTGGACTGATTGAGATGAGGCTAGAAGAGTGCGAGGCTGTTGAAGACTCGTGGAACAGTTTCAAAACCACATTCATGAGTCTTCAATCGCGTTTCATCCCTCCGAAATGCCCCCGTCGGCCATCTATTAAACCAAAGTGGTTCAATCGAGAAATCGGCCAACTGCTTAGGGGAAAGAGAAATGTGTACCAGCGATCGAAGATCTCGGGTAACTTTGACGAATATCGGAGGCTAGCCCGGAGAGTGAAGTCCAGCATAAGGGCGGCTAAGCGGTCTGAGGAACTCCGAGTGGCGAGACTCTGTAAAGAGAATCCTAAAGAGTTCTTTGGATATGTAAAAAGCCGGAAACCAATCCGTCGAACGATTGGCCCTTTGAGGAATGAGGAGGAGACATTAAAGCAGTCAGATGCAGAAAATGCTAACCTCCTCAACGACTACTTCTCTTCAGTGTTTACTAAAGAGTGTGGTCATATCCCTTAGCCGACGGATTCCTACTCGGGGGAAAAGCTGGAGGATTTGGACTTCACCGAAGGAGAAATAAAAAAGAAAATCACTCACCTAATGACGAATAAGTCACCTGGCCCGGATGGGTTTCTACCTAAAGTATTGAAAAAAGTGCGCGATCAAATGTCACGACACCTGAGCGCAATCTTCAACATGTCAATCTGGACCGAATGCGTTCCTAGGGACTGGCGTGAAGTGGAGGTGACTCATATCTTCAAGAAAGGAGACCGTAGCCAACCGTCGAACTACCGACCTATCAGTCTGACTTCGATAGTCGGTAAACTCATGGAAAGCATGATAGTGGACAAAATGACGTCGCATTTAAAGTCAAAGCTGCTACTGAGGAGTTTCCAGCACGGCTTCCGAAGGCAACGGTCATGCCTGACGAACGTTGTGGAATTCTTCCACTTCGTCTTCAGTGAGCACGATCGGGACAAGGTGGTGGATGTGGTCTACTTAGACTTTCAGAAAGCCTTTGATAAGGTACCACCCCGCATCCTTCTCCAGAAAGTGCGAGCGCTGGGCATAGACGGAAAAGTAGCCGGTTGGATAGAGAACTGGCTAAGTGGCAGACGGCAACGGGTAGTGGTGAATGGACAGGCTTCTGAGTGGGTGCCCGTTACTAGCGGAGTGCCTCGAGGTTCTGTCTTGGACCACTACTATTCATCATCTACGTCAACGACATGGACGGTGACATGTTAGCCAAGATTTCTAAATTTGCCAACGATTCCAAGCTTGGTATGAACGTTGCAAATGATGGAAATACTGCCCGCCTGCAAGATGATCGAAAGATTGGGGAGTGGTCTGATACGTGGCAAATGCCTTTTAACGTGGGGAAATGCAAAGTGATGCATATCGGCCACCGAAATACTCAATCACCCTATATCCTTAAGGGCACTGCTCTTGAATCCACCGACACTGAGAAGGACTTGGGTGTAACTATCACGAGTGACCTCAAGTTCTCGAAACAGTGTATTGAGGTGGAGAAGAAAGCCCAAAGGATTTTAGGGTATATAAAGCGCCAGTTTGGATATCGGAACAAGGAGATAGTACTGTGTCTATACAACTCCCTCGTCCGACTGCACTTAGAGTATGCCGTACAATTTTGGAGTCCTTCATTTCGAAAGGACCTCGCGAGATTGGAACGCGTGCAAGCCAGGGCAACCAAACTGATTCCCTCTATCAGATATAAAAGTTATAAAGATAGATTAAGGGAATTAGATATGTTCTCGCTGGAGACCCGGAGACTACGTGGTTAGCTTATCGAAGTGTTTAAAATACTTCAAGGCTTCGACAGACTGGACTACGGGGATATTTTCCAGCTCAGCGAGGGGAGAACAAGAAATCACGGCTTTAAACTTGAACTGAATCAATACCCCCGTGATCTGTGTGGGAAATTCTTCACTTACAGTATATTTGGTAGTTGGAACGCACTTCCGACGGAAGTTGTCAACAGTGAATCTGTTGACCAGTTCAAGTCAAGACTAGATAAAGTCTTGCGAAATCGCTGTTAAGATCCTTGCGAGTGATCTTCGAGGTTGCCAACGGACACCTTCGAGGATTGCGCCAAAAGTACCCTCCTTGTATGGACCGTAAGGTATTCTAGGGTACTTATTTTCCTTGTAGCTCCTTGTAGTTGTCTTAGATTCCTAGTTTTTATCCGACTTGTGCCGGTTTCTATAATTTCCGTGTATTTTGTTCAATATTTCTCGCTTTTCTTCTCATCTACTCAGTCCATTTAGGGTGAGGGAGCGTTTTGAATTTAATTTTTGGAACACATTTCTTATCTGCATCTGTGATGCACTTTATTAATGTGTCTGTTACCTCTTTAAGTTCTTCGATATTTTTGCCTTACAGTTCTGGTTGAGCATAACTCCCCCAGCATAGTTCTATATGCATCCTAGTTTGTCTTTTTGTAGGATTTCTTTGGTGGAATTTGGACCTGTATTGGGTTCTGGTTAATGGCCACTACATGGGACAGGGATTGGTTCCATATGCATGTAATAGGTTAAGTTGTTATAGTTAGCACTATACTTGTATCTGGTTTGGTTGATGCTCTTCGATTTATGTAAGTCGGGAACTCTGGTCCAGCACGTATTAGGATGTTTCTTTCTATCAGGAGTTCTAAATTTCGTCCTGCATTATTTTTTGTTCTGTATCCTGATTCCAGCAGTCTTGCGTTTAAGGTCTCTCAGTAGTATTGTTGGATTGTTCTTGTTAAATATTTCCATTATCGAGTGAATTGGTATGTATGAGTGGCGAGGTGGTTGATAAGCTGCTGCTATTGTGAGTGGAGAGAATTCCATCTGCACAGTCACATCACCGTATGCCTCATCGACCACTCTTTCTTAAGCAAAATATAACCCTTTTTTAACAGCAATTGCTGTTACGTCATACCTTTCCCCGGTGGGTCTTTTCTTAATGCTGTTATTTGTTCGTCGTCTTTGATTCCGTACGTTCGGAAATTGTTATTATGTCTGGGTCTGTTTGGCGAAAGAAATTGCCGTATTGAATATTTTTATTTTTGCACCCGTCTGTATTTAAGTGGAGGATTTTTAATTTTCTGTTGGCGTGGTCCATGATCTATAGCGAAATGTTTTCTATTCCGTTTTGCTTGCTCCTTGTTTTGTTTTAGCGTTCTTTCACTTTCCGTTGGTCACCTTTTCGAAAGTCTCTTTTTTAAGAATTCTGACGTCATGGGGGTAGAATCTGATTCGGTTCTCTCCTAATAATTTTTTGATGGAGGATTCCTCGTGATCAGTGACGTAGGTCCATTTGCATGTCCCTCTTTCTATTCCTTTTTTGATGTGTACGAACAGTTTGATTTTAAATTCTCTTGTTTCGTACTGGCATTCCTCGGTATCGTTTTTTACTTCGGAATTCGTTGCGGTTTCTGTTTCTGTGGTAATTCTTTTGTTTTGTTTCTTCGTTTTCTTGTGGGTTTTCTTTTTCGCCATGGTTTTGGGTTCCTTTTCTGTATCATCGGTTTCCATTTCTTCCTCATTTGTTTCTCCAGATTCTTCGTGTTGTTCTTTTTATGCTAGTGTGGCTTCAACTTCCAAGATGTCCTTGACTTGCAGAGTTTTCCCGCGGTAACGCCGTAAATGAGTGCAGAGGGAGGGTTGGGGGAACCACATCTTACGAATGCCGTTCTTTTCCAATAAAAGATTCAAGTTTTCTGCGAATGTTTCCCTTTGGGCTATATTGTGCACGTGTGTGAACATTATGCACGCCAGTATGTCGAGGTCGGTGCCCCCATTTACGTTATTATTAATTTTTTGTTTGTGTGTTTCCTTTACTTCTTTTAGTGTAGCTTTTGCTACGCTAGCGTAGATTTGGTTAGTTTTCTTTTGAATTTCCTCCTTTTATTCTTGTTCTTTCTTTTCTACTATGGCTTTTCTTTTGGGGCAATTGATAGCCATGGTCCTGTGCGAGCCATGGCAGTTTATGCATTTTTGGAATTGTTCTGTGCATTCACGAAGTTGTGGCCGATATTGCTGCATTCAGAGCAGATTTTAAGATCTCTTCGGGGACTGTCGTGGTACAACACTCTATACCATAGACTACTCCTATATTATTTGGGGGGTGACTTAATCACATACTGCAACGCAAACCGTTGAAGGACTGTTCGTAGGGATTAACGATCGACTAGGAGGTCAAACTTGAGGCGTTAGGTTTCAAATCCTTAATAATCAGACTGAGTGCATAAATGGTTGGCGAGATTTACTTGAATAGGCCGAGAGTATCGTTCAAGGTTAGTTAAAGATGAAACAACAAAAATATAATTTTATTTACAAAGATTAAAATAAGAATAATAATAGGCAAAAGGGAATTATTTAAATTAAAATAGTCTCTTGATAATTATTATGAGGAGGGATTTTCAAATAGAATTAATTCATTAATGTTACTAGGCTCAGATAAAAAGGGGGAACTTGACAATACTAATAATGGAGGGGTTTTCAGTCTTACGGGTCGGTGACTTCGAGGAAGGTCCTTCTTGCGATGAGGCGATTGGGGAACGATCCGATGAGGCGAATGGGGCACGATCCGAATGAGGCAGGTGGGGCACGACCCGAACCAACCTTCCAATGAAGATAGCCAATCTTCAAAGATGACGTTCGACGGGAAATGTGGGATTACTCGTAATTCCACTGGAAGAGGAATCTTCTTTTCCTCAAAGGTAATCGATGGAGATTTTCTTCGGTTTGATTAAACGAAGGGAGACTGTTGCGCAAATTCAAAGGCTTGCCGTTCACAGAAGTTACCAATTGACTAAGGTAGAATCACGGCTGAGCAAGTCTTGCTGTCTGACGAACGCTCAGAGGACTTACTTAGACTTAAGACGATAAGGACGGCCTTGAGGTGGGGGCTGGACTCGTCTAACTATAGTAAAACCCGAGCATTTGTATGCCCGATTCTGAGGGGAAAGGGGGAATTTGGAGAAAGGAGTCACAAGCTCCAGACATCTTAATCCGGAGGCGGAGTCGATTCATCATTTAGCAGTGAGGTGCGAGACAGAGCGTCTCTTTCTCGCCTCGTCACCGGGGGGGGGGGGGGAGGAGGCTTGGGACGAGTTCGCATAGATTTACCGCTTTGGGAAATATTTACCAATGCGTTCAGGAGTCGAAAATTCGTCAATATTCGAACAGGAAATGACGTCGTCCACGGCGGGATACCATCGCACGTGCGGCATTTTAATTACCAAAGGATTCGCTAAGACGAATCCTTGGGTAATTAAAATGTCACATAAATTCCTACATTGGGACCACATACCCGGGACCTTAAATCAAAAATGAGTTTGGTTAAAACGAGAGGGGGACATTGGGCTCTAAGTACCCATCTTATTAAATCTAAATCTTCTTTGGTTGTTGATAAGGCTCTGGATTGCGACACTTTGTATTCCCAGATAGAAGAGTTAAAGTACCATTTTGCTAAAATTTTATCATTAGATGAACTTATATTAAAAGAACTTGATGAGAATGATTTAGAAAAGGAAATCTTGGAGGCCTCCACGCATAATATGGAGATTAGGCGGGGAATCTATATAGGCGAAAAATGTTTGAAAGACAAACAAAGTTAAACCATCTAAGGTTTCTAGTTCGGCGAGCGAAATTAAGCTGCCTAAAATCAACCTACCAATATTTTCAGAAGACCTTCTCCAGTGGACATACTTCACGATTTATTCTATAGTACTATTTATGTTATGAATATTTCGAATTCACAAAAATTTGCATATCTTCTGGGACAATTAAGTGGAGACGCTTTGCGCCTACTTGATGGGTTTACCATTTCTGGGGATCATTATTAAGAGGCTTACGAGTTGCTCAAACGTACGTACGGCGATAAACGGCGAATCATTCAAACTCACATTTACTTAATTTTAGATTTAGAAGGACCAAAATGTAATTCTAAGTCCCTCTCAGACTTTCGGGCATCTTATGAGTGTCATTTGAGGAGCCTAAAAGCTTTTGGTTTGGATATTGACGCTGCAGGTTTTTTCATCATAACGCTATTGACACGTAAATTGCTATCTGCCGTAAGAGATCAAATAAATAGGTCGCTTAAAAACGAATCTGAGTATTGGCAATTGAATATCTTCCGAGAGGCCTTGGAAGAAGAGATTGAATTATTACAGCATAAGTATGAGCAATTAGGATGTGAAAAAAAGTTTAGATCCCCCAGTAATAAAGTTTTTTCCACGTTTAGCATTACAGGGCAAAATCTAACAAGGTAATAGGTGGAATAAGGTTACTATTAAACCCCCCAACTTTTCTCCCCCCAAACGGTGCGCACTGTGTAACAATCCCCATAAAGTATATGCATGCCCGAAATATGTTTCTCTTTTCGATAAACTAAATCAGGCCAAAGGGTTGAAATAATGTGTAAGTCTATGTTTGGGTACATGAGATGTCAAAAAAGACACCATACAAGTTTGTGTCTTTCCTTATATGAAGATAAAAATAAATCTAATACAATTGATCCCAAGCAGGAAACAGAATCCAATTCCAATACATTATTCTCCAATTGTTTCTCTGCTACTGGCCTACCAATAGCCGAAGTAACGGTGGCAGGGTATAAGAAACTAACCTATGCTAAGGTTCGATTTGACCAACGTTCTCAAAAAACTTTTATTAATAAAAATTTAACAAAGCGCTTGCAGCTAACCGTTTGTCGTAAAGTTCCGATATCTATAAATGGGTTCAACCAACAAGGCCTACCAAAGGTATACGACGAGGTATCGTGTAATGTAATAACTAATGACGGACCAGTAAATATTAAGGCTCTGGTGATCGATAAGGTTCCTGATGACCTTTATATGCCTGGGTTGAGCAAAGCAAAGGCATCAATTGCAGAATTAAAGGTGAAATTAGTCGACCCGCATTCAGGTGATTCGGTTTCAAATATATCCCTTTTGATAGGTGGAGATTTCTACCAGGAATTTTAAATGAAATAGTTCATAGGGAAGATGTAACTTACTTAAACTCTAATGTGGGTGCTATGCCTGTCGGTCATTTACCTCCCGCTAATGAAACCTCCAGGGGGAGTAGCCGTAATAAAGGCAAGCGTAAAAGACCTTGAGGGACCCTATGACCCAAGGGCTATCTATATCAACCAAATATGATATCCAGGTCATATGGGATATGGATTCATTGGGGCTTATCCCTAAAACTTTGTCTGTTGCAAAGGAAAAGGTTTCCAAAGCTTTTAAGGCCTCTACGGAGATCAAGGATGGTAAATTCGTTGTGGGGCTACCATGGAAAACAATTCACCCTAATCTCCCTAATAATTATGGCATAGCAAAATCTGGTTTACTAAATATGGTAGCCAAATTGAGGCGGGATAACCCTTCACTTTTGTAGGTTTATAATGATATTTTCAGGAGCAACTTGAAAAGGGATACAGAGAGGAAGTGAGGCCAAATACATAGAGGGAGCAAATATACACTATATAGCACACCACGGCGTGCAGAAAGATTCACCAACAACTTCCCTACGCGTGGTTTTTGACTGTTCAGCTGGCAGCGTAAGTCTAAATGATTGCTAGAATCCTGGTCCTTCGCTGATTAACAACTTGTATCATATCCTTATTAGATTTAGGCAATACCCATTTGCATGCATTGCAAATATTGAGAAGGCGTATCTTCAAATAAATTTAAAGGAGGAAGACAATGACTGCCCGGTTTCTATGGCTAAAATATCTGTCACAATCGGATAGTCCGTTGATAACCTTTAGATATATAGTAATTTTCTTTGGTTCCTCTAGCAGCCAATTTCTTCTTAATGCTTCCGTAATACAACTAATGCAGACAAAAGGAAGTAAATACACTGGTACCTTTCCTAAAGGTCTTTATGTGGATAACCTGGCATGTACATTTTCTTCTGAGAAAGACTTAGCGTCTTTCTATGAAGAAGTTAGAGGTGTATTAAAAGAAGCCAGTTTTAATTTGAGGGAATGGTATTCGAATTCCCACCTTTGCAACACTCATTTTTCAGAAAACAAGGTAATTTAGCCAAAGAGCCATTGGAGGAACTTGGTCTAGGCTGGGACACTGCAAAGGATGAATTATACTTTCCTAATCGGCAAATTTCTTTGCAGCCCAAAGTAAAAGGTAGGTTTTACGAGCCATGGCTTCTATCTGATCTACTAGGGTACCTCCCAATTACCATTAATACAAGGTTATTTATGAAAAGTCTATGGGAGAGAAAATAGATTGGGATGAGCCTCTGGACTTTGACTCCCAAACGGTATGGGATAAATTGGTTCCACACTTAAAACAAGGTTTGGAGATTACATTCCCCCGGCAAACATTACCGTCTAATAATGTTGAACTCCACTACTTTCGTGATAGTAGCACTAAGACTTATGGGGCAATAGTGTTTTCCGCATTTAGAAATAATGTACGTCATGTTATGGCTAAAGCGAAGATAGTCGAAAAATCTATAACTATTGAAAAATTGGAACTAACCTCTGCCTTATTTGCAGCTAGATTAGTGAATGAATTATATTCCGTTCATGATAAGAGTATTAATGTTAATATTAATATGTGGACGGATAGCCAAATAGTTCTTCACTGGCTCGTGTCTGATAAAACATACGAGCCCTACATTCATGACCAGGTAAATGAAATAAGAAATTTATCGCAGGGGCACGCATGGAGACATGTATCCAAATTAAATCCATGCGACCCATTAACCAGAGGCCAATCCAGCAAGCAATTTACCAACTCTTAATGGGTATAGGGTCCTGAATAGATTCTCGATAACGAAATCTGGACTGAATCCAAGGTGACTTCTAAATCTTCCCTAGCAGAACTTGTCAGCCATAACATCAACTCCGAAGAGCAAAGAGCTACTATAGACTTCTGGATCAAAAAGGCGCAGAAGGAGAAATACTCAAAAGAATGGGAAGAAGAGCTCGCGAATAGTCATAGAAATCCTGGCTCCAACCGAATTAAACAGCTATCTATGTTTATGCAGGAAGGTAGGATAAAATGTGATGGGCCTCTTTCCCATTCTGATCTTCCAAACAGCGTAAAATATCTAGTTCTCATACCGGCCGATCATAGCTTCATGGAGCTGCTATTGCTTCATCTTCACTATACCCATGGATATCCGGGCACCGACCGGCTTCTAATGATAGCAAGGTCTAGGTATTGGATTCCGAGGGCACGTCAAATACCTGATGTGCATTAAGCTATCAAATCGTAAGTATACTATCCCAGATCCACCTCCTCTACCCAAGGGAAGCGGTTCGGTTGAAACGCCATTCCATACTATCGTTCACATACTGGCGCCATCACAATTAGGAAAGGTAGAAAGAATGAAAAGGTATACATTCTTCTCTTCACATGTGTGAACACGAGAGCTATTCACTTGGAAGTGGTTTGTGATGGAGGATTACAATCTTTCTTACGCGCATTCCGAAGATTCACGGCTAGGTTTTCAGCTTCACATACCATATATTCAGATCACGCTGGTACATTTCGGGCAGCGTCTATTTACTTGAGCACTTTGCACATAACATGCAAATTTACAGGAATAAAATAGATTTTCAATCCATCGAGGGCTCCTTGGTGTACGGGATTCGTGGAGGTCCTCATAAGTCTTACAAAAAAGACTAAAATCTATAATAGAGGACAAAATAGTTTCCCAGGATGAGCTCTTGACCCTCGTTACCGAGATAGAGAACTTCCTGAATCATCGCCACATGACTTACGTATCAAAAGATCTTCACTCCCTAGACCCACTAACTCCGTACAACTTAATTCTAGGTTATCGAAAGCTTTCTCTACAGGAGACGTTCAAGGATGAATATCCTGAATTCGGCTACCCCTTTGCCCTTGAATAGGAGGCAAAAGCAGATGGAGCCGCTACGTCATCAGGCCTGGACACGTTGGCAAAACGAATATCTGGTAGCTCTGAGGAAAAAAATACACCAAGCGATCGACTCAGGGCCTGTCTCCTCATGTCGGCGACGTGGTTCTGATTAAAGAAGACTCTCCTCGTCTACAGTGGAAGATGGGCTAATAGTGGAGCTCCATCAGGGACGTGATGGAGAGTCCAGGTCTGTGACCCTAAAGAGGAAGAGGGGACATTACTCACCCCATCAGGAAGATCTTTCCTTTGGAACTTCCGCATCCACTTGCGGATGTTCCCTCCGGAAACCCGTGTTCGGATCCACTTTCAGATGTTCCAACCAAAGGATCTACTTCTGAACTTGCGCATCCACTTGCGGATAGTTCCTCCGCAAGCCTGTATTCAGATCCACTTGTGGGTATGCAACCTGAGGGATCTATTCTACGTTCTGCCAACTCTCCGGCAGGTTGTCGACCTAATTATACTCGTCGCTCGGATTTAGAGGCGCGACCACTGATTAAGGGAATTATGCCGGATCCAAATGTAGACCCACAAATCTATCAATTTGTATTTAATTTAATTTTTACTTTAATTCATTTTGTTTAAATTTCCTTTCTCGTCCCCCCCTCCCGAGGGTGTCGCAAATTTATGCGACATTTTAATTACCCAAGGATTGGCTAAGATGAACCAACCGTCAGCGTTTAAATTTCCTTTATACGATGGGACGAGAAGGGAAGTTTATCGGAAGGCCTTCCACTCTATTGTGTATCCTTGTGTCATTCGTTCGTATATGCGTTCGCGATTTGATCTCTACTCTATCCCATTTGATTAAGTCTAATTATTTTGTTCTTGTGATCTTCATTAGTTCGCCTTTCCTATTCTAAGCGCTTTAGATTTATAATCAATTTCCATTGCCGGATTTTTGTTCCCATACTTCTTGTGATACGGGTAAAATGAACTCTATGTAAAGTGTATATAATTAGATTTAAGCAGTCTAAATATCATTTAATACTGAGACACTTATATATTTAATCCATTCCTAGGTAAATATAAACTAAAAGGATTCAGTGCCTCCTTTAGCGCTGTGTAAACTTGTATAGTAGGATAATTTAGTACCTTTGGGTAAGGGATAAGCCTCGTTTACGAAGATCTTAAGTTTAAAGTCTCTTGCTTCGTAACGACAGCCTTCCTCTCTCTACGCTTCGCTTTCCGTGTCAGTTTGCGTGTCCCATTCTGTTTGGTTCTTTTTAATTGGGTGTTTTTTTTTATTTTCTTATGGCTCTTCTTTTCCTCTTTTTGTTCATTTTCTGAAGTTTTCCTTTCTTTTTCCTCTTCATTGGATTCGTCGGTTTTGATTGTTTCTTAGTTTTCTTCCATCTTTGCTCCTATGTCCAGCATATCTTTTATTTGAAGAGTTTTTCCTGCCGTTACCCCGTATACGAGAGCCGAGGAGGGGGGGGCACATCTTCCTTACTCCGTTTTTCTCTAAGAGAAGATTGAGCGTGTCCCCTGGTTGGGCAATGTTTTGTACGTGCGCGTAAATAATACATGCTAGAATGTCCAGTCCTGTTCCTTCATTAACATTGATTTTGGACTCTTGTGTTTCCTTAATTTCTTTTACCCTAGCTTTTGCTACGCTGGCGTATATCTGATTATTCTTTAATTACTTTTCTTTCTTCTGCTCTTGTTCTTTCTTGTTTATTATTTCTCTTCTCTTTGGAAAGTTCACTGCCATTGTCCTATGTGGACCTTGGCAGTTAACGCATCTCTTTGTAGTCTCTGTACATTCCCTGAATTATGATTGTTACCTCTTCATTCTGAGCATACTTTTTTGTCCTTATTTGGGCAGTTCTTTGTCACGTGTTCCTCAATAGCATACCATTGGAAGCAGTATGTATGTTTACAAATTTTTCCTTTTTCATATTTTCAGGGGGTATCCTCATTCCGAAGGCTAGAATCCCGCCGTTGGTTGCCTTATTTGCCATCTCCGCCGAGGCGCAAATGACTTTGAACACGTGCTTGTGGTGTCCAAATTTGATGATTTCTGCGATCTTCATATGTTGGTTTTCGATCTCCTCTTTCGTTCCTCTTTTGTGTGGGATCCCACATAGAGGTCTACCTTTCGACAAACGAGGGAGCAGTTTTCCAGGAGTTGTGATAGCAGTTTTGGGGCAAGTCCGATTTCCTTAGAGCCTTTAGTCCTTCGGGCGCCACCAGGTGTTCTATGTCATTCTGTTTATGACATAGGGCAACGTAGCAGGTGGGGACCTCTATTAATTTAGTGAGAGCAATCTTCACTTCAGTGTAAAGAGTCATTAGCAGTACTCCTCTTTCAGGTTTTTGTGCTCCGGGTTCTCTCCTTTTTAGTACCTCCCGAATGGGAGGATTTTGGGTGTGGTAGAGAAAAAGGTGTAGGAGACAATATATGAAATTAAAATGAAAAATGAGGGTGGGGGTGAGGTTGAGATGTTCTTCTATCTTGAAATTTTTTTTAACGAGTGTGAATTTTCTTCCAGATTTACAGATGTAGTTCTTCGCAACTTCCTTCGTATTTAAACTTCCAACCTCGGCGGCGAAAGGGTGGAGATCCTTTCGGTGATTGTTTTACCAAGCGTGAGTGATTCAGCGAGAAGGCCATCTAGGCGGTGAATTCATGTGGGTATTCGGACGTTATATGCCCCTTTTATGTAAAGTGCGAAAAGGAGAGCTCTTCTCGTGTAGCAGGCTGGGTTAAGTGATAAAACGAGCTTCCTTAAGATAGAGGAAAATATTCAGCTGCATTATTTATTCTGTCATAAAATACGGGAACAGGCCTCGAAAAGGCGAACGGTAAGGATTACTTCTTGCTTCTTGAATAATGACTGCTAGTACTCTCTAAACATTGGACATAATAAGTGGTGAAAAGAAAGTATATACACGCATATATCATTGCAATTGCGTTCATATATGCAGATATATAATAGTATAAGAAGAAGATAGAGATAGATATCTCTGGTGAAAGAGTTATCGAAGGGTAGAAATCTCTGGTGAAAGGGAATCGCAGGTGTTTATGTGAGATTGGTGTTCTCGTTGCTGTTCATTTATGATATTTTCAAGCTTTTGCGTAATCTGAAGTTGTTGTTTGCTTGTTTGTTTTTTTGTTGATCTTGGTTTGTGATGATGTTGCATGTTTGTTTGTTTGTTTTATTTTTGCTTAATGTATATTGTGGTAGTTTCTTAGTCACTTTGTTTCCTTTGTTTTCTTCTGGCATTCAAGCCTTTGTAGGTGTTTTATCTGTTTCTCTCGTTTTCTGTTATGTATTTTTGTGTTCTTATTGTTTGATTCTTTGTGCAGTGGATTGTTTTCAGTTCTCTTAAGCATTGTCTTAGGTGTAGATTGGTTCTAGTTGTCCTTCAGTCTGTTCTTTACTGCTAGTAAAGTTTATCGTCCTTATGTATCTGTATCTATCTCACAACGGAGTGTCAATGTGTCTTTGTCTGAGCTCGTTCGTCATGTGTCCTTCGATTTCTCCCAGATTTTGGGGGCTCTTGACTGAAGCTCGATGTTAATCGGGTACATTTGGAGCTCCTGATATAGGTCCCTCATCCTCCTTCTTTCTCTCCTTCTTACGTTTGTGATCAGGAGTACTGCCTTATTCTTTACTCTCTGGAGGCATCTCATTTGTGTTTTGGGACTCGTCTTGATAGGTATTGGTGGGTACATGAGTTTTGATCTAATGAGAGCATTGTAATTTTTTTTCTTATTTGCCATGTTCAGGTTTTTGAACCTGAACAGCTTGCTGAGCTCTGCCTTCACTTGCGCTGTTGTGTGAGCAACGTGGCTGCCATACCCATTCTTACCTATCCTTAGTCCCAGAACTATCCCCGCTGAGCTGTACGGAATGCGGTCCTGCTTACTCCGGAAGAGTAGAATCACCTTAAACTTTTGTGTGTTTGTGGCGATTTTTCACCTTTTCTTGAACCTGATGACTTGGTCGATTTCTCTGGCCGTAATTTCTGCCAGGAGTTCGGCGTTTCTGAAGGGGGCCGTAGTAATCTGGGAGATGTCTGCGAACTGGATGTACAGCGAGTCTTCTCTGACCGGGATTTGGGAGGTCGAGGGTATAGATGTTGTATAGGAGGGGGCTTAGGTACCCTCCTTGTGGCACGCCTGTAAACAGTTCAAAGTCTGGTCCGGTGTAGTCTTTTATCTGAATGTAAAAATTTATGTTCGTTATAAAGACGCAAAGCATTTTCTCTAGTCTTGGGTTTAGTCCTAGTCTTAGTATTTTGTACTGTAATCCACTCCTCCATACTTTGTCGAATGCCTTCTTGACGTCTCTGAGCACCAGGTCTGCATACCTTTTTTGGCTAGCAATCTTCGCCAGCTTATTTGTGATGATTGCCAGCGCGGAATCAGTCTCTCTCTCTCTTCTGAATCCATGCTGATGTTGGTTGTGGAGGTTGTTGTTCTCTATGAATTCGTGGACTCTGTTTGCATGTATCTTTTTGAATAGCTTGCCTGCCACTTTAAGGAGGGAGATTGGTCTGAAGTTCGCTGGTGTGTCAGGTGGCTTCCCGGATTTCGGAATGAAGATCATTTTGGCGATCTTCCATTCGTCCGGAAAAAGCCAGCGTTTAGGTATGCATTCATTATGTTGACAACCCCCTCATTGATGTTGTGGGGGGCGTTGGTGAAGTTAGGTTTTGTCAACTGTGTTTTGCCTGGTGCTCTCTGTCTGAAGATAGACAGGGTCACTGTTAATATTTATGTGGTAATCTTTCTTCCATAGCCTGTCATCTCTCTGCTGGCAGATGCGTTGTTGAAGGGGTAATTTCTGTCAAGTACTTGTCCTAATTGGTCGTGGATATGGTTTTCGAAGTCAGGGTCACAGTGTTCGTTTTATTCTTGTGAGATTGTAAAGACGTTCTTCCAGAAGTTTCTGAACTCTTCTTCCGTTTCTTCTTCGTCATCTAGTTTTGTTTGTCCCGTCGTCTCTTCTGAGATAGATGTCTTTGTCCGGAGGTTTTCCCTTTAATCTCGATAACGTATTCCACAAGGTTCGAAAGTCCATCTTTTCGTCGAGTTTGCTTATAATGTCATTCCATAAGGTCGTCTGTAGCTCCCTTATGCGCGCTGTCATTTCCGTCCTTACTGTTCTTAGGCGTCTGCTCCTTTGTCTGTCGGTACCTAGTAGTCTGATTTCCAGAACTGGGCGCGTTCCTCGATTTGGGGTAGTGCTTTAGCGTTTTTGCGTTCAATCCGGCCGCGGTTAGTGCGTTCCTGGAATAGCATTCCTCAATTTTTTTTTCCCGCTCGGTGCGTTCGTGGATTAGCGCTCAAAAACTATTAAAGATTCCCTCAAAAAAAGTAGTACGTTCCTCAAAAACACTACTGTGCGCATCAAAAGAACTATTCCGCAACTCAAAAATAAAACAAATTACAAGGTAATAATACATCAGAGCTTCATACATTAAAATATATGTATATTTCAGACTTTTTACCAGTTTCTCTGACTATATCACACAAAAATTCACTAAATCAAAAATATCACTTAAGTATTAGACTTATTTAGTATTTAAACTGTATTTTACTGCATTCCACTTTATTTTACTTTACTGCACTGTATTTTACAAGTAGACACAGTTTCTAACCATTTTTATTATTCATTATTTTGTATTACACTAATTTATTAAATTTATTTTACTTTAAATCTAACACAACGATTCAATTTTCGTTATTGTACTTAAAGATTAAAGACATCTAGACAAGTTACAACACTTTCTAAAGTTTTTAAAGAATTAAAATTACTGCTCCTCCTTCTCCACTTCCTTCTACCCCTCTTTGTCCTTCTC
Source organism: Ceratothoa steindachneri (assembly GCA_963969495.1). Classification (NCBI taxonomy): domain Eukaryota; kingdom Metazoa; phylum Arthropoda; class Malacostraca; order Isopoda; family Cymothoidae; genus Ceratothoa; species Ceratothoa steindachneri. The sequence continues at coordinate 148,977,587 of OZ018321.1, read as the reverse complement.
CTGCATCTCCTTGTACCCAAAGAGGTGCACGTTGCCCCTCACAAACACCAGCTGTTCAAAGTTAGTGTTGCTCAAGCTGGACCTCTTTGCCGAAAAAATGTCTCCCGCTGAGCTAAACAGCCTCTCCACAGCAGCTGAGCTTGGAAGAGGAACATTGTATTTTTTAAAGAGGTCCAGCCATGCGTCCCTGTAGTGGGTGGGGAAGAGGTCGGGGCTGAGGGGGACGCCTAGCATCGCTTTCTTCCACTGGTCCAAGGTCTTGGTGACCGTCTCCTCCACCTCCTCTCGCCGCCTCATCTCCGGCACTGCGGTAGTGGAGAGGAGCCTCCTGCCTCTCATCAGGCTGCCTCTCCTCAGCGTCCACCATCGCTGTCACCTCCTCCACGATGCGCTGCTTGATGTCCACAGCTTCGTCCGGGCTGAACTGGTTCACCAGGGACATGGTGTAGTGGGGATGCAGGGCAGTGGCCATGAGGATGTCCTCCTTCTTCAGCCTCGCGGCAAACCTGTGATAAGACCCCTTCCCACTACCCTCTGTCCCCAGCAGCGCGGCCAACAGCGGCTGGTAGTGGGGTGATCTACAATGTTCAAGGGATATTTGGAGGATATTTTGATCATTGTGGCGATGTGGTCGCTTGGTATCAGGGGGCCGGGTTGAATGAAATAATTATAGGGAAACTGCGGGCTGGTTATAATGATATCTAGTTTTGTTACGTATCGTTCATTTATGAAAGTGGGGAAGTCGGTTCCGGCGTGGACTACAATGTTCCTATTTAAAAGGGTTTTCAAATTCTTTCCTTTCCTATTCAGTCGTCCGGTATATCCGGATTCCTGGCACCTAGCGTTGAGGTCCCTCCCCCCCCAAACAAGCCTATTCTTCCATGTGCACAGAGTTGAAGAAAGTTATGCATTGGGAGCTAGTCTCGTCTAGGGGGTTGGTATCCTGTGGACACCAATAGGGGTCCCAGGGTAGTTTGGATCTCGATAGCCAGATATGATTCGTCTAGGGTAGGAAGTTCTTTGAATTGAATTTCCCTTTTAACTGCGATGGCAGCACCATCGTAACGTTCTGAGCTGTGGTTTTTGGAGAAGACATCGTAGTTGAAGATCTTCATTTGTTTTAGCGTGGTGTTAACTCCATGTTCGAAGATTAGTACAATGTTAGGGTCGCATTGTGTAATTATGTTGCCTTATGTCGTTTGTTTGTTGTCTCATCCGTCAGCGTTCATCTGTAGAATTGTTGTCTTTTGTCAGTCTGTCCAGGTTGTCTAACGTTTACTCGTTCCTTTTGTCGTGCTTCTTTTGGATAGAGGGGCTAGATGGTAGTGATCTGGCTTTTTCGGATCTTTTTTTGTTAAATTTAGCGCTCGAGATCGTGACGAACGCTTCTTGGTTCAGTCAGACCATCCCAAGTAGGAGAGCTTCCTCAACCACCCTTTCTGGGATATCTTCATCGTATTCCCATTTGTAGATTCGAGTTGTGATACCCTCACTGATGATCCTATCTGTTTTTACATTGGTGAATGGGTTATACGCCGTGGTGAAGATTCTCAAATTTATCTTTTTACCATGGTATTTATGTTTATGATCTCTTGATGTTGAGGTAGATCTTACCTTTGTCGGTTGGTGGATCTTTTACTGCGGGCTCATTTTTGGGAGGGTTGGTTTGCTGCTGGAGTTGGTGTGTTCGTTTCAACTATTGACTGGGGTGTTTCTATTGTTGGATGTTAGACTGCAGTCTGCTGGTTTTCTTATCCTGGGAGGGCGGGGACTGTCTCCATTTCTACAGGGGTTGTTCTGGAAGGTTGTATTTGGATTCTCAGCACGTCCTCAGAGGCGGGGTTATAAGGGAACCGCATCACTTTCATGCCGTTCTTGACGAGCATCTGATTGTGTTCTTTACTGAAGGTTCCCGGATTTGTAAGATTCGCAATGTGCGCATAGTAGATGCAACACATGATCTTGGTTGACTGTTCGCTTTCTACCTTAAGGTAGGTCCGCTGAGTTGAGGTTTCTTAATTGCTGCTTTTGCAACTTTGGCGTAAGTCCCGTTGGACTTTGCCTCCTCTTCCTCTTTATTTTGCTGTTGAAACTTTTTTATAGCTTCCTTTTTAACTGGGAATGACATCGCCCTGGCCCCGTGTTCTCCGTTACAGTTCACACATCTACGTGTACTGCTCCTGCAGTCCCTCTATATGTGGCCAGATTGACCACATATCGAACACAGGTCGTGAATTTGCGGACATGTTCTTGTTGTGTGCTGATTGTACTTATAGAACTTAAAGCACGTTTGCACCTCTGTGAACTCCTCCCTCTCGATTTGGTCCGGGCACACCCTGACATAGAAGAGCAGGAAGCAGAGTTCTTTTGCCTTTTGGGCCATGGCTGTGTCCTGGAAGATGATCTTGAATATATGTGTGTATTCTTTGAACTTTATCACCTCCGATACTTTTGCCAATTGATGGATTTGCTCGATTTCTTGTTTGATCTCGTTGCACGCGTGGTGTCCAACACATGAGTCTAGTCTCCGGGATATGACACTTCTTTGTGTCTGAATTTGGGGTGGGATCTTAGGGGTTAAGTTAATCGTATTAAACAATCGGGTTGCTTTTGACGAGGCCAAGTGTTCAGCGCCCGCTTCTTTTTGACATATAGCCCTATACCCGAAAGGGGTATCGATAAGTCTGACGAGAGCCACATCTAGCTCCCCGTAAACTATTGAGAAGACTTCCCCACGATCAGGCTTTGACCTTTCGGGGAGAGTCCTAAGATTAATTCGTAGGATGTCGCTCGTCATTTTTTTCATCGTCGGTCCTTAGTCTGTGTGTTTATTGGGTGAGGAGTTATAGCAAGAGATCAGAATAGAAGAAAAATTAACTTTTTTAATGTCCAATGCCACTTTACCTTATTTTGTAATGGAAGATTTGGGGTCGTCTTATTACTTGCTATAATCCGTAATTGTGGTTTCACTGGCATTTTGGATGGTATTTTTTAGGTTCTTCACTTTAACTTAGTGTTTACACTTGAAGGAAAACATTTACTTTGAAAATTTTAACGTGAAAATTGTTTCGGGGGACGTTTCACATTTCCTGTTTGACTTTGCCTCCTTTTACAAAAACAACGTACGAGAGAGAAATAATAATTACAAGAAAATCTTAGCAGTAAATATTCACTCTAATATGATGTACTCAATAGGGAAAGATATGGATAGTATTATAAGATAGATGATAAAAAAGGTAGGGTTTGCACTAGTTTGAGGGGCATCGCGGGCATTTGTTGACTTTAACTACAGATTTTTCCTTTTTGGTTCGTTTGGTTTTATTATTGTTGACTTGTCTGTTTGTTTCTGTGTGTGTTCTTTATATTCTTCTGTGTATTTGTCTCCTTGTTTTGTTTATTTAGTCTTCGTGTATTTTTAGCTTTCCAGGCTTTATTAGTGATATAATTTAGTGTATTACCTCGTGTTTTGTTCTCGTTGTATTTGTTTGTTTTTCATTAGTTGTGATTTTAATTTCTGTCTTATATTTTTTGCGCCGTACTCTAGCTTGTTTATGTGTAAGGTGGTGTAGTGTTTGCCTCGGCGCAGAGTCTAGTGCTTGGGAAAAATCGATTTCGAGCGACTTTCTCATGCAATCTGGCAGGGGTGTTTATGTTGCCGCCTATTCTTCTTCTTCTTAGCTCTGGGATGATGTCATTGGCCATTCTTGACCAGAAATTTTTCGCCAGTTTCTGTGTTGCGATATTGATGGGCTCCAGACGTTGTCTGCGGTGCAGGTCCCTTTGCCGAAGATACTCTCTTCGTCTGGTTTTGTTTATGGACAGGGATGCAGAATTCTGCACTCGCTGGAACCTCCTTATAGCGGACTTACTGGCTGTTTGAGTTACTACTGCAGGGTAGATGAGCTTAGCCTGGATAAACATCAGGTATATTTTCCTGATATTCGCCGAGCTAAGACTTCTGAACCTATATAGCTTAGAGATTTCTCTCTTCGCCATATTCTGCTTGTCCTTGTAGTGAGTAGTGACTCGAGTATCTGTGGTCAGAGATTTTTAGGCCTAGGATGGTGCCTTCGGCAGAGTAGCTATATCTCATCCCATCTATTACAATGGGCCACATCGACTTGCCGCACAGCGGGAGGATCTTAATTTTTTTCCCCATTTATCCGTATTTTCCATCTTCTCTCGTATTGGTTGATGTTAGAGATCTCTGCTCTAGTGTTGATCGCCTGATCCCTTGCTTTCCTCACCCTACTGGAGACGATATGCATGACGTCATCTGCGTACTGCATATACATCGTGTCCCTGTGTATTGGAGTAGGGAGGTCGATGGTGAAGACCAGATAAAGCAGAGGGCTCAGGCAGTTCTCATGGGGAACGCCCGCTTTGATTTCGATTTCTGGTCCTTTGTGTTCTTCGATTATGATACGCGCCCTTCTGTCCATGACGAAGTCACAAAGGATTCTTTCCAGGACTGAGTCTAACTGGAGGCCTAGGATCTTGTATTGGAGTCCTTTCAGCCAAACCTTGTCGAAGGCGTTCTGCACGTCCCTCATCACGATGTCTACATAGTGACCCTTAGCTTGGCAATGCGCGATCTTTTCTGTTAGGAGCGCCAGGGCCGTTTCTGTGCCCCTTTTTGGGTCGGAACCCATGTTTTTGCGGGTTATGCGCTCTTAACTCGTCCACTTGAGATTGTAGCCTGTCGGCTATAATCTTTTCAAAGATCTTGCCGGGTATTTCGAGAAGAGAGATTGGGCGATAGTTAGCCACTTGGTCTGGGGTTCATTCTCTCTCGGGATAAAGATAATTTTAGCCATCTTATACCCGTCTGGGAAGTAGCCTGTATTTAGGGATGAATTCATGGTGTTCATCATGCCCTGAATAATTTGCCGTGGGGCATTCACTAGGTTGTTCTTTGTGAGCGCAGACCAACCGGGTGCCCTTTGTTTGAAGGACGTTATGGTGTTCATAGTCTCGCCAATGGTGATGGGGCACCCGTGGTTAACCATCTCTCTTTCTCTAGATACTTGCGGGTGTGGGTGGGTCATATGTATCATCGCTCCGAGGTGTTCGAACAACTAGTCTTGGAAGTCCTGGTCGAAATCGTCGTTTTCCTCAGGTGATATTGCAAAGATCTCTTTCCAATGTCTTGTGAATCTCTAGTTTCGCGAATAAATTGATCCTATCACTATGGTTTCTTTCCTGTATATATATATATATATATATATATATATATATATATATATATATATATATATATATATATATATATATATATATATATATATATATATATATACACGAGGGGCGGTCAATAAGTTTTGCAATTCGGATATAAGGAAACGAGATATGAGGAAAAGTGTTTTATTATTTTTCAATATAACTACCCTCGACTCCAATGCCCTTACGCCACTTGTCCCTGAGGCTTCGAATTCCCGACAACCAGAAATCTCCCGACTGCTGTTCAATCCACTCCTGCACGGCGAGCTGGACATCTTCATCGTCCCCAAAACGGCGTCCACGTAGTGCAGCCATGAGCTGGCGGAATAAAAAGTAGTCGCTAGGGGCCAGATCTGGACTGTAGGGGCGATAGTTGAGCTCCTCGAATCCGCACTCGCGCAGGGGAGCTTGTGTAACTCTGGCCTTGTGGAAAGGAGCATTGTCGTGGGTGGAAGAGCAGGACACCGCGTGTCAACTTGCCGCGCCGCTTCTGACGGATTGCACTTCTTGAACCAAGCCAGTTCCTTGGCGTAATATTGGCCTTTGATGGTCCTTCCACGAGGCGCATAGTCCACAACCAACACTCCCTCAGAATCCCAGAAGATGGTGGCCATGATCTTCTTGGCTGAGGGTTGGGTCCGGAACTTGATAGGGGGCGGAGAGCCCCTGTGCTTCCAGGCCATGCTTTCGAGTTTGGTCTCGGGATCCCAGTGATGGACCCACGTTTCATCACCTGTCACTGTGCGTGACTCGAATCCCGCCGGGCCTTGGTTGTACAGGAGCAGCAGCTCCTCCGAACTTTGACGACGTTGAAGTCGATCATGGGGCATGGAGTTTCTAGGGACCCAACGGGCAGAGACCTTGGTCATGGCCAAATTGTCGTGGATGATGACGACATTCACCCGTCGATTTTCGAGGATCATCCTCTCCACACGGGCCACATTGTTCTCGTTGGTCACGTCTGACGGGCGTCCTGGACGGGGGTCATCTTCAAGGGACTCATGACCATGGCGGAAATCCCTATTCCAGCGAGCAATGGTTGCATAGGAATGGGTGGTGTCGGTGTACACTGCATAATGCGTTCATGGATCTCTTTTGCATTCTTGCCTTCCTTGGTCAAAAATTTGATCACTGCGCGGTGCTCAACCTTCTCCATTGTTGAAAAATTTGTGACTGACGATCTGCGATCAGCTACTGCTTCTTACATAGACGAGGCAGGAGCGTGCGGCTGCAGGTCCTGACTTGTCATAACTTGTCCTAACACCCCCATAAACAACCATCCCCCTTCCTCTGTTTTGCCCTACCGATTTGCATATATATATATATATATATATATATATATATATATATATATATATATATATATATATATATATATATATATATTTGTGCGTGTTTATAAAAGTCCATTTCATCTCACTGGTGGACAAAGAAGCTTCCACCAATGACGGTCCAGTGCTCGTTTTGCTACGTTACTCTGATATTGAATGAATTTAACCCTCTCACCATCTAGGATGTCTTCTGGGTCTCTTTATCTATAAAGATGCCCAATTCAAGGTATTTTTACCCTAACTTAGGCGTTTGTTGTCGCAATGTGTCCTCCCCATTGAGACTTTTATTCTTTTTGCTACTTCTGTGTTTGAGAGTCCTAAATCTTAGTACTTGGAGCAGCGCCTTGAATTAATTAGCCGAGTCCATAAAATTAACAGAGAGGCGTAATTTTCTAGACACATCACTCCCACCTACATTTTTTTTCCTGTCCCTCACCCTTCGTTATTTGACCATTCACTCATTTCATCATGCGTGAATACCATGTTCGTGACAGACATCACAAGAGTGTACTTGTGATTGCGGGAGCTCCCAATATTATGAACGTAACCATGAATAATCAAAAGCGGGTCCTCGCTCCATTATTTCTGATTGAAGAGCTTGGGACAACATGCCTTCTCTCTCGACTCTTTGCTCCTATCCCTTTCTTTCGTACCCTATTTACTTTCCTTTTATTTCGCCTACCCTTCGTCCTGTCTTTACTGAGCGAGCAATGTCTCGTTTTTTACATCAACTTATTTTTTTTATTGATCAATTTCCGGATACAGAGAGCTCTAAAAAGCCATTTGGGCCTTATCTTTAGTTCCCTCCTTGACTAATTCCTTGGTTTATTCATTAAAATTCATGTTATATCACAAATCAATAAAGAGAAACATCCCTTGCACCTCCCTTGAGAAGTCTTCAATGTTTCCAGGATCTAATCAGGGGAAATAATTCACGAAACGTGACAGACTGCATAAATATATATATATATATATATATATATATATATATATATATATATATATATATATATATATATATATATATATATATATATATATATATATAGTTAGTTAATATTTAGTTATTACCAAAACAAAACTTTTGAGACTAATATACATAGGGTTTTTCATTTGTTTTTTTAAAATTTACGTTATAGGAATATTTATTCTATTATTTAAATTACTGCAGGTTTATTAATTAGTCGGCATAATAAGAAAAAGATTCATTTCATCGCTAAATTCAAAATCGTGCTCTGGTCCGGTTCCCGTAGCTGGTGAGTTTTAAGCCTTGCAGCTTTGCTCTTCGATCAAAAGGGTAAAAGGATCACAAATACGGGTAAAATGAATTATGTGCAATTATAATCTTCTCCGTAATACGTATATCCTTGGGTCTGATGTTCACTCCTAGATTGAAGCCTGTTTAATAAACCTGAAAGCGCTCGGAATCTTATTTTCTTTTTCTGAGGGTAATTTATTTACATGTGGTCCTTGTTTGAGACACAAAAATCTTATTTCTTTTTTTCTGCGGATAATTTAAATTTTGGCTCTCGTTTGGTAAACAAAATCTTATTTCCTTTTACTGCGGGAAATTTATATTTTGGGCATCGTTTAGTAAACAAAAATCTAATTTTTTTGTAAAGAACCTTTTGCCACTTGTGGTTTCTCTTATTCTCCCCCTCCATTTGTTGCCAAAGGCATCCATCAAAATTCGAATGCGAAGGACCTTTGTGAAATTCGTTTATCTAAAACTGTGTCCATCCCTTCACCGTGATGTAGAACCTTGTAACCTCAAAAACGGCCCCGGACATTCCGAAATCGGGGTTGGAACAGAGTCGTCCTGAATCGACCGGAAATCCTGGAATTCAGCTCCTCTAGACCTCGAAAACCAGGGTCAAAGGACTCGCTACTTCGCAGCCATAGAAGATCAGCAACACCTTCGAACGAACACTTATTCCGGTGCGTTTGCGAATCCACCCAACACGTACGATCAAAGTCATAGACAACCACTGTTTTTTTATGATATATTCGGATGTTTTGGCTGTCTCTAGTTTGTGGGGATTATAGAGAGAGGGGAAAAGCCGAAGATCTATCTACTCGATAGTCCAAAGAAGAGAAAGAAGCTCATGATTTTTTATATATATATATATATATATATATATATATATATATATATATATATATATATATATATATATATATATATATATATATATATATATATATATATATATATATATATTGTTCAACCCGTGAATAAGCCTACCGAAGTTCATTAGAGACTGATATTTATTAATTGCACAAAGTTAGAAGGAAATTAAAGCACATTAGCACTTTCTTTTATTTTACTGACGCGTTTCGATACAACAAGTACTATCTTCAGAGTTAGAGTGGCAAATTGGAATACTTGTATCAATTTCCCACTCTAACTCTGAAGATAGTACTTGTTGCATCGAAACGCGTCAGTAAAATAAAAGAAAGTGCTAATGTGCATTAATTTCCTTCTACCTTTGTGCAATTAATAAATATCAGTCTCTAATGAACTTCGGTAGGCTTATTCACGGGTTAAACAATGAAAAAAAGGCGAACATAAGACAGATCGAGAAGATTAAAAAGAAAATTATTAACACGAGTCTAGCGGTCGTTTTCAATAAAACCTGCCATAATGAAAATATACTGCTCAAATTCACACATACACACACACACACACATATATATATATATATATATATATATATATATATATATATATATATATATATATATATATATATATATATATATATATATATATTATATATATATATATTTATATATATATATTATATATATATATATATATATATATATATATATATATATATATATATATATATATATATATATATATATATATATATATATATATATATATATAAAAGACGGATTTAATATTTTTCTCTTTTTATTCTTTACAAACAATATTCTTATTGTATGAACTAAATTTAATCTTGCTCAAAAACGCTACAGAACTTCTTGGTGCACAATATTCTTAGTTTGTTCCTTGTGGAGAAGATACAAACAAATTATTTTTGCTTTTAAATCTAGATCGGTTAACTTAGAGTTGACCATAAAAAAAAAAATGGTTCCTCTAATTTCAACTATGCCACCTTGCGATTTTTGGGGGGGGACGGAGCGAATGTTCTCCCTTTTTAGGCCTCACAGCTAGGACAGCCATTTCTTCCTCTCGTGGGTATGTGGGTGTTTTTTTTGTAGTTTTAACTGTAGTTTATTTTGAGTTATCTTCTTGCTTCGCTGCCATAGCCTGGATCTGAGAATCCCATGAGAGGGCATTGTTCTGGGCCGTGGCTTATTAGCAGCTTTTCTCGTTCATGGGTCCGCGGTTTACCCAAAGGATTTCATCCGACGCAGGGTTTTCATAAAAACACATTTCCTCCATGCAGTTTTTCACCAACATGTTTATCTCCTTCGCAAAGGTTCCAGGTTGTGCCAGGTTTGCAATGTGTGCATAGTATATGAAACACATTGTTATGGTTGATTTCTCGTTTTCAATAGAGAGAAAAGTGGGTTTTGTAGCCACCTATTCTCTGTGACAGCGGCTTTGGCAACCTTTGCGTAGCTGGCGTTGGCTTTTCTTTCCTTCTCTTTCTTGCCCTTTTCTTTTTACTTATTTTTATTTGTTCCTTCTTTGTAGGACAGCTCATTGACATTGTCCTGTGTGGGTAATCACAGTTAAGGTAATTCTGGACGTCACTATTACAGTCAGGCCAGACGCGGCCCTGTTGGGTGCACACAGAACAGTGCAGAGGCGTCTCATTCGGGCATGTCGCAGTAGTGTGCTCGTTGTACCTGTAGCACTTAAAGCACATTTGCAGGTTAACGAATTTCTCCCCCTCGATCCGGTAGGGGCAGATTCGAACATTGAAGAAAGCAGGCTGTTATGTTTTGATTTCACTGCGGCAAGCGGGCTCCAACTCCGGGGTCGAAATGGCGGTAGATAATACTCCTTTGAGATCTACATAATTTGGTGGGGTGTCTGAGGACATGAGTTGATTTTTTTCAAGCTATCTTCGTGCACGTGGGGAGTTGAAGGCTTCAGTGTCCTCCTCCCTAGCACAGATAGCCTAGTCCTCATTGGGTATACCAATGAGCCTTATCGGTGCAATGTTTAGCTCTCCGTAATTTTTTTCGAAAACCTTACCCCTGTCCGGTTTTGGCCGGTCAGGCAAGGTCCTCAAGGCTATACGCCGTGTCTCCTTCATCTCTCCTTCAGTTCACCCGAAGGCGGAATTTGTGAGAGATGATAGGAGGACCTTAGTATTGGGTGTGTGTTATTGTGTGTGCGCGTGTGTGTAGGCATTCGTTTTAGAAAAATGAGAAGGTAGAGGCCAACAAAGCAAAAAAGCCACCTTCAAACGTAAGCTGCTTCAGAAGTGTTCCGAACACATATAATCAATTGAAAAACAACAATTCTCTTCACAAAATATGACGATCCGAAAAATTAATTAAGTAAAGCTCTGTATCGGGTAGCGATTGGCCGAACCGAATAATCTAGATGACAAGCAATCACTTTGCCCTAGTCTTCAACATCCATCTTTTATATTTTCTACTAAAGTGGAGCCTATCCATGAGGTTCTTTGGGGAAAAATAAAGATTCTTCGCAGCCATTCTCGACATGAGACCTTTGTCGAAAATTCTCTGTCTCAGTGTGTGTTCACATCTGCTTCTTTCCAATCGTGAGCAAGCTTGGCACTGGAGTTGATCTTCCGGTCATTTGAAGCTATTGAACGCCCAGTAGACTTCTTCACATGAGTGGAAGTAATAATTGATCTTAAAGATGCTGCTCCTCGATGCAATACCCTTAGCAACCATATTTCAGTCTACTTTGGTGCAGAGCAACAAAGCTTACACGCTTTTCCTTAGAAACAACCATTTATGGAATTAAAAAAAAATCCAAACATTAATTTAAAACAAATATATTGCGAAATAGAATACAATTATACATCATTCATTTAATCCATATTTGTGATCATTTTACCCTTTTGATCGAATCGAAAAACTCCAGGGACTGAAACTCACCTCCTAGAAGAACCGGATCAGAGCGCGATTATTTTTTAAAAGATCACTTTTTAATAAACTTGGAAAAATTTTAATAGAATAATTATTCCTTTCACATACATTTTAAAAAAAAATATAAAAATATATACTATTACTCCCCAAAACTTTGGCTATATGCTCGTATATTAGACTCTCTCTCTCTCTCTCTCTCTCTCTCTCTCTCTCTTTCTCTCTCTATCTCTCTCTCTCTCTATCTCTCTCTCTCTCTATATATATATATATAAATATATATATATATATATATATATATATATATATATATATATATATATATATATATAGAGAGAGAGAGAGAGAGAGAGAGAGAGAGAGAGAGAGAGGGTGTGGCAGAAATACCTCCCACATTTTAAACTTTCACCTATGTGTTGCTAATGAACTTATGCAAGTGCCAATGATGTTTTCATATAGCTAATGACTTACTATTTTTTTTCAAATACCCTCATCAAGCAATATGGTTTATCATTAGCTAAATGAAAACATCAATGGCACTTGCATAAGTTCATTAGCAACACATAGGTGAAAGTTTAAGATGTCCTGGAGAGAGCTCCTTCATTGGTTTTCGCTTCCATTGACAACCTCTTTGGTCTACTCTCCAGACCGCGAAACTCACCCTGAGAACCGCAAGCAGGTATTCGACCACCGTCTCGCCTTTGTGGGAGGTATTTCTGTCGCACCCTGTATATATATATATATATATATATATATATATATATATATATATATATATATATATACGTAGGTAGTGATACATCGAGGATCATCTTCAGAGTTACAATGGGGAATTATTACAAAGTAATTCAGTTTATATATGTTACAAAATGTATTAACAAAATTACGAACGAAGCTATACACGTATAAGCAGGTTGGATCCAGGTGATAAAAGGTCGGAGGAGTAGGTAGCTAGAGGGAAGGGGGGGGAGGGGTGATTAAGCTGCTTGTCAGAGAGGATTAGTGGCTAGGGGCAGCTCTGAGTACACCTGTCCCTCTGTTTGCTTTTCTTGCGCTGAGCAAGATTTCATTGGAGTTAGACTGTATGTATAAACAAAATTATATCTAGGATAGGATTAGTCAAGTGAAAACTACTATGCGGTGCAATCCCGGCTCAATACAGCATCAACGAGCAGTATATCAAGACTGCAAAGGGTGCAGAAACGATGACTTCGGTTCATCACCAACATCAGATGGCACGAGTTTCGGACCTCAAGAAGTCTACACGAACACAGCCTGTAAACTCTTTTCTACAAAGAAGAATTTGGGACATTTGGAACAAGCTCGCCAAAATCCTCCCTAGGGAGACATTGGTAGGCCTAGACACAGAGATGGACGTAGGTGGGTCCAAATGTTAACCGACCGAATGCAAGAACAGCAGAAACCGAGCCAAAGTACACCTGATCCTGGCTGATTCCTGAGGAAACATATTAATAAGAACAACGTAGAAAGCCTCAAACGTAACCAACTAGGCGCTCCACACGAAGTGAAGCCCATTAGAGAACTGACAAAGGAAACATTGACCCATCCAATATATTAAAATGAGTGTCCTACGACTAATACCTAATGGAAAAAAATGGACTCCACCAGAAGTCGCCCAACAGATTTTCTCCGACCTGGAAACACCAATGATCGAAATTCCCACTATATTTTCGGTCATCTGCTCCAAGGAAAGCATGTGAGACAACTGCCGGTAGTATAACCTTAAGGAAGTTTGATCTGAAAGTGAAAACAAGACCACAGATTATGTCGGACAGGAATTTTGTGTGTCGAAATGTTGAGGCATGATTAGGAGCACACACGTGCAGGAAAATAAAGCGCGAATTGATGGAGCGCTAAAAATGGCTCAAAGTACGAGAGGTGATCAAATTTAGAGACCACACTCAAGTGTTTGAAGTCGTAGCCATTCAGCATGTCTTTGCCCCCCCCCCTCCCTCTCCACCACGAGCATCCAGATAGACGTCTTCGTCAATAGATAAATTTCAGATGAACTTCACTTGTTATTAAATTGAAGAGCACATCTCAGTAAACTGCACAAAGAAAGGACTTATAAAATGTGCCACCGAAGGGCCCACATTCCGAAATTGCACAAACGCAACAAAGATGTGCATTAGTTGAGAGGAAAACCACTGGACAAAAGCTATGCTATGCCTTCCCCCAAAAGGAAATTGACAAATGGAAGGAGAGGAAACGGGAAAATGCAGGAGAATAAGACAATTAGAGGTAAACCTCTTACACAGATTCAACCAGAAAAGAAACACCAAATCATGCAACGCTACCGAATATAACAGGAGGCATGTACGTCAAAATATACACATGCGTAATAATGCACACGTGCAAACTGCACTTAAAATAAGGACATACGTGAACACATTAAATTCATTGCGTAAAGCTAATGTCATACAAGCAATCGACGTTCCCCATCCACCCAACTCATCGACAATTTTAAATATGTAAAATGCAGGAAAGCAATGCTAAAGAGGACAAACAGGAAGAACCACAAGGAACAGAATCAGAGAACAAGAAAGTCACAACGAAAAGAGCTCGGATTCCGCGGAAAGGGACAGAAAAGAGTGACACGAAAAATGTAGAAAATAAGAAATTGAAATTAGGAATGAGCATCACCCCAAAGGTGAAATCTACCGCCCCGCTCCCCCCCATCCAAGAGCAAAGGAGGTCAAGAAAACAAGGCCGAAGACGGAAACACCACTGAAATACATCGCTAAGGACAAAAAAGGAAAAAAAGGACCGACATCGGATAAAGGAGTGCCCAAAACACCATGGCTGGGATGAAACTAAATACGAACGGATAAAAAGAGAAGAAGCAAATTTACGGAAACATTTTCTGAGGAATGGATCAGGAATTACAACGTCATAGCCGTAAACCGAACAGGAAAACACCACGAAGGAGCTGCTATCGCGATTGAGAAGGAAATAGAAGTGAGGAATTAGACGAAGCATATTTCGCGGTGGAAATAAAAGTGGAATTCACCAACTTCATAATAGCTACGGGATCCCAACCCCCAAGAAAGAACCATTTGCCGGTAAATAACCTCACATACATCTTCAACAACAGAAACCCGGTAATATTAATGCCCATTGCGCCATCAACTCGGACACGATTACCCAACTAACGTAACAGGGATCACAGCCTCAAAAACGGACGTCTGCCTAGGTAATAAATATCTCCCATTCAATTATTACATGCAACCGAAAGATACCGTGCACTGACCACACAGCGAAACCAGTTAAGATAAACCAGCAGAGCTCTTGCTAGCAGAGTGGATACGGCGTGAGTCTTCTAACGTCGAGGCACCGGCTTCGATCCCGGTATGAGCGGATACAAACGCCAGCGCACGCAGAGATCTGGTGGACGCGCTGTGCTCAGTCAGCCCTGTACTCGGGTGGGTAGATCTTACTCTTATCATCGCACACATAGCCAATTACAACACTACTTTCTTTTCACTCCCGTCTTTACAGCACAACACACACATATACACCATCCCCCCTATGTTCCAAAGAATCCTGCCGATGGGTATCTATATCCACATACCTCTGACGCGGACACAGCCCCCCTCCCCTTTAACACGGGCTGACGAAGGTTCCTATCAGTATGCTGTAATATAATGGTTCCTGTTACCTATTCCCAAAGAGGACCGGCCCCTACTGCATTCGGGCTCACCATCGATTGTCATACTGACCTTTATGTCTATTTCATTATCCGGTCGAGATCTGCTATAGCCAAAGCAGGATGGCAAGCTACTACTACTACTGCTACTAGTACTAATACTACAATGAAACAATATAGAAGACGAGGACCAGATTGAATGGGTATTCAGAGAACATTGAAATAAGATTTTCGACAAAAGAGCACAGGAAAATGAAGAGTTTGACATTGATTTTGATTGAGTATCAAATAATAGATTCGCTTAATGAGGAAATAGATAGAACACATCTACACCGCTTTATCAATGCAATGAGAGGCACTCACGGCGGTAACAGCGCAATGGTTACCAAACAAGAAGTAATTACAACAATATCGCTTTTTCAGCAGAAAGCACAAGACAAAGAAGAATTATGAGGAAGCGCCCGACAGCATTCTTGAGGTAATCGCAAATGTCTTAAATGCGAGGCGAAACACAGGCTACAAATGCGCTAAAAGTCGATAAAATTATCTTTATTTCCCAAACAGTAAAGCCAGAATCCCAAGTGCAGAGCTACAGGCTAATCTTTGGACTTCATTTCATCGGAGGAGAGCTATTTGACTAGATTTCTGAATGAGCACTTGGAGGAAAATTAATTCCCGAGCAAGTATCAATTTGGATTCAGAAGAAAACGAAGAAGAGAGATCGCTCTCACAGTCATTACTGAGAAAATTGCTAGAACCAAAAGAGAAAGGCTTTCGGCAAGGCTTGGATAAGGAGAATGCACTACAAAATCACGCAACTTGGAATGAATAACAAAATAGAGATAATTCTCTGCGACTACGTAATAGAAAGATACACATTCATTCAGATAGGAAAACATCAACGAGTGAAATTCACAACTTGAGGTTGACTTCCTCAGAGAAGATGTTTGAGTCCAACTCTCTTCCACTACCCCTCCATAAAAAAATGCATCAATATCCAGTTGGCCGACGAGTCGCGCAAATCGTCGTATGCCCTTACAAGAAGAAATAAAGATAATAAACGAGTATGAAAGGAAATGGAAAAATAGTACAAACAGGAAAAAAATATTATACCATTGTTTAAAAGAAATCTTGGCGATATCTACGTTGAAGAAGAACGATTATAGACGCACGAACGAGACCAAAGTGCACGGATTCACAATCACCAAAACAGGAATAGTCAACAGAGGAAATGGGTGACTGAGAGTTCTCTACAAGTTCATTTCGCTCAACCAAAAGAACAAATAGATTAATCAAGTATATATTCAGCGATGGTGCACTCGGTAATCCCAAGGTACACCATCTGGAAGTAAAACATTATAAAGTTTCAAAGGTTATACAACAAAATGACATTGCTTTCAACAACACAACACAAGGAGATAAGTAGCAGAATAAAGTGACACTTACATAGAAGCTGAATTAAAACCACTCAAAAAAACAATAAGGGAAGAGCGAAAAATGGATAGAAAAACCTAAGGAGAGATAAAAGAAGAAAAGAATTACGGCGTAGGTAGCCCACAGGATTAAATGAGATCACATCCTCTCTTCTCAACCTATACAACAAAATCAATCAGGAAGAGGAAAAACTTATACATACATAAAAGACTTTCAGGGACAAAAAGATACACAAAGATATCATCAATCGAACTTAACCTAACCAACGATTTAGACTACGAAAATGAAAACTAGTCGAATTGATTAATGATTACCCAAAAGTGACCAACCGATTATCACTGGAAAACACAATTCTCATTGAATTTGAACTGACCTTGTTTTTGACTAACTTTTGGTTTCTGAATCGAAAAATGACCCCAGTTTTTTTTTGCATCATATCAACTTTTTAAGCTACAGGATACCCTCGCTTCGTTTAAAAAAAGACATATAAATACCACACCTAACAAATTTTTGTTTATTTTCTAGAATGTTATAACAATTAACATACGTTGAATAAAGAATAAAACATTGAATGACTGTAATGTTTGAACAAATTTATTTTCTTTATAAAACGGATATTCTCACTGTAACTCAAATGTGTGCAGGCAAAAAACAATGTTTGCTGACCAAAATGTCGCGTGCTCTCACTTATTCTGATTTAAGACCTAACCACCTTCAAAACTTTTAATAATTCCAGGCTTAACTTTGGGAGTACATTAGCAATTATACCATTCGAAAGAGCATTTAAAACAACATAAGCGTTTCAAATTTTGTTAGAATCGGTAGAAAAGTTACAATGTTATTAAAAAAAAAGCAAAACGAGGACCGACCGACCGACTGACCGACCAACATAGTGAGATGTAGAGTCACTCGCGAATAATAACTCTTATAGCTTTTCCTGGAATGTTCAATATGTGGCGAATTTCGCTCTATTCTCCAACAGTAGTTAGTCAACTTACAGTATTTACATCTCATCTGCCCTGATACCGTTCCTCCATGACCACCAAAGTTTTCAGGGAAATTAGCAAGATGGCTATGTAGAAAATGCAACTTAATACTTATGTTGCAGCCGAGAGTTTCATAGCTCTTCAATAGTTTCTGGACAATTTTGATGTAATTATTTGCTCTTGTATTTCCAAAAAAATTCTGACATTGATGAGTTGCCGAATCTGTGAACCATCAAACACACCGGCCTTGATTTTTGCACTGACAGGCCAGAAAATGCCAAACAGAGGTACTTGAAACAATCACCTTCAGTTTTGAATGCTTTAATAAATTGCTTCATGAGACCCATTTTGATTTGCAGAGGGGGAAATATAATTTTTTTTTGTCAACAAGTGGCTCATGTAGTATGTTGGTATCCCCAGGTATGAGGTAAAATCTTGGAGGTCAATTCCTCTCCCTCAATAGTCCTATCGAGCTTCGGCTGTCCCACATGCGCAGAAAGCAAGCATACTTCGTGTACCCACGTTGCTGACCAAGATGAAAGCATACCATTTTAAGGTCAACATAGATTATCCAATTGTGTTTATGATTTTATAACCACTCAATGACTCTCTTTATGTTTCCATGTTCTTCACGAAGACTAACTGAATGCCCAACTGGGACTTTACCATATAAATTGCCATTGCGTAGGAAGACACACGTTAACCGCCGCTTTGAACTATTGATGAACAGTCGCCATTCAGTTAAGTTGTAGATCGGACTTCCCAATTCCTCCAGTGAAGCCTTTATGTTATCGCAATACACAAAACTACTTTTACTTTGAAAGTACTGCAGAAATGTACTTTCTCTGGATTGAAAGTAGGATGCCTTCGCTTCTTTATCAAACAAATTTTTATCATTCAGTCTTGTTGCTTAGAGTTCTGAAGTCTCTTTTGATAGTCCCAAATCTCGTGACAAATCATTCAACTCATGCTGATTGAATCCCTTACTGGCTGAGTCATCTTCAATTCCAAATTTTGCAGCATTGCTGTCTCTGAGTTCTTTATTTTGGTCCAGATCTTCAATAGAGGGTAGTTGAACGAAAATTGGCAATGAGATTGCAGCTGAATGGTAGACTAGGATACTCGATTTTACACTTGTTTTTTTTCTGTTTTATCCTTAAGTTTTTACTAAACAAAAGTAAAAGTCTGTGCAATCAACTTTTGGCTTTCGTCAAATCATAGGTATACCAAATGCCAACTTGTCGCATGTGTCCTTGGTCCACATATGTATACTCTCAACACACTGCTCTAACACCTTGTGAGGGACCCCGAGACTTGTATTTATCACTAATTTTTAGTTTAAAATATGCAAAATAGAGTTGCTTGACAAATGAGAATGGTGAAACCGCCACATATATAACAAAATGAGTCTGGACTGTTTAAGTACTTACGACAAGGCACGATATAAAAGAAAGGAAATAAGTATGTGATTAAAAAATAGGTTGAACAGTTACACGCTCATAAAAAAAAAAAAATAAAAAAATAAGGTCTGCTAACCTCTTAAAAACAGATTTTTATTGATGGGAGTCTATGACAACAAATGGAGAGGGAGAATAAGAGAAACCAAGGATGGTATGAGTTTTTTACTACTGACCTGTCGCCGTCAAAGTGTTAATAAAAATAATTAATAAAATAGCTAACTTAGCTTTTTTTCCTCCCAATATTTATAAATAGCACTAAATAGCTAATAAAATAATAAAAGCAATCAGCTGATCAGTCATATTACTTAGGATAAACAATACAATTGTGCTTATTCAGAGAATAAGCTGTACATAAAAAAACTTGTGATAGAAGAAAATTGACTAGTTTTGAAAAAAAACTAGAGTTAACATGAGAGTTTGAACGCATAAAACAACACAATTACAATGCAATCGCATGAAATAACACTGAAGGATAGCCTGATACTCAGGCAAAATTTCGCTAATACTAACATTTTCAAAACTATATTACTCTATTAAACGGAGAGAAATTAGCATGACCTCCATGCAACCTAGTATTCGCTTGCAAACCTACTAATTTCTTCCACTTCTCCCTACACTTTTTACACTATCTTTCACCCTATACGAACGGTCATTTTACACGTGGAACAAGGGAAATAAAAGAAATAATGAATAACATGGTGGTTTGGATCCCGCGTAAAGCTGTAGGTCCATCAACCGCCTCGGTCACCCGTTAACTCTACTCTTCTATTTCCAGTTCTACTATCTCTACTCTTTTCTTTTCCTCTCCCCTTTTTTTCTCCTTCGTCGCTTCCGACAGGGCCCGCAAGGGCTTCGGTGGTAGCGGAGGGATGTTGGGGGACTCGGCAAAATTTTCTGTCTCCCAACTCCTACTTTTCCTTTCATTTCATTTTGTAACCATTCGGTCAGTGGTCAGTGATCCAAAAAATGGTGAGTCAATCTATGTCAAGGGTCAGGTCTTGATGTTATCATACATTCGTGGTCGTCTGAAGCAGCACCGGTAAATAAGGCAATTCGGGCAAGCCATGATAAAAACAGAGATTAGCTTCGCTCCATTTGTTGGCTCATTATTCTAGCGACAAGATGCATGGGATTATGATTCCGTATGAAATCAAGCGGGTTCCCATCTGCACCCTGGGGATGGGGGGGCAGCAAATCGGCCGTAATGGAGACAATATTCGCAAAACTCAACATTACTCTTATTCACTTACTCGATACCCTCTCAGGATTCGCTAAAATCTGACACACAACAAAAGACGTGAAGCAGTTATTTTCGGAAGAAGCTAGAAAAAACCCTGCAAAAAATCAGACTGGAGGCCTCTATCCTCTAGGAAATTCTGGGTCAGAGAACCATCATAGTCCAACGGCTCGCCCCCTAAATTCTTCGCGGATAATTCCTGAAAGAGGGTCAAAGGTGAGCTGGAAAAAAGTAGACATGGACAGACATCACTAAAATGTAAAAATTCGGAAAGAGGCAAACTATTGCAGACATTGATATGGCTCAGAAAACTAAAATTGAAGGACGTCTAGGCTTTTACTTGAGAATAACACCGGAGAAAATAGAAGGCGGAAAGAGTTCATTCCCCTTCGAGTTTGCTACAGGCGCTATGCAGTCGAAAAACACCCCTCAAGAGAGTGTGACGCAATATAAGTAGTATATTTTATCTGCGCGGATTTCGGGTATGACTGGAAAGACTGAAAAACGAGAATCCTAGGTGCATCAACTGCCCAGGAGACCACAAGACCCTTGCCATGAGGTGCTCCATACGCAAAGAAGCAATCCATAAAATGAAGAAAAAACTAAACAAGGAAAAGAGACCAAGGGAAGAACATATTTTGAAGCCGCAGCTCATGCTACCATGCCAATAAACGGACCAACACACCCACAAAATAATGATTGCGAAAGAAAACAAAGAACTGGTGACTCTAATCATATTCGCCCATATGGCAAATCTGGCTAACCCAGGAACGTTCAGGAAGGTACTAAATAACCTATTGTTGTATAATGGAATAAATAAGAAATTATAGTTTCTCCCAAACCCCCCATCAACTTAAAGAAGAGGATACAACGTAGTAATAGAAAGACATGAACAAAATCACCAACTGAGAAGAATGTCAGACTTCACCCCTCCCCTAGCGAAAAGGAAGCAACACACGTGAAAACAATATCTCCAAAGGTACCAACAGCATAAACGGAACCTAAATAACATCAACCAACAGGATCACAACCCAAGTCACCCATTAAAAGTGTCCCCGTATCCCCGAAGAAGGATTATCCTTAGGAAAAGGTTCCTTGTGGACGGGGAAGATATTGATATCAAAATCTTCGCTTTCCCAATGGGTCAACTACCGAAAGAAAATGAAGAAAGGTTAGTCTAAGGACCTAAACAAAAGAAAGTGCAGATGGACGTACGAGGGCGAAGAGGAAGCGGAAGGACCACTGCTGGAAGGAGTAATCTTCGCCACGAAATCCAGTAGGCCCAGTCTCAATCTACAAACTTTCAAAATTATAGAAAATGAGAAGTAGATATCGGACATCGCTAAATCAAAAATTCAATTGCAATGAGTGATAACACAACTTAATGCGTTAATAGAGAGTGAAAAATATAATAATCAAATGAGTTGAATATTAAAATTTAACTAAAACAAAGGAAATTATTTAGTGCCTGGGAATAGCGAGCAAAAAAAAGTGATTACGAATAAATGTGATTAAATTAAAAAAAATATTAAATAATTAAAAACCGTGATAACAAGCAGGGGCGTAAGAGTAACACAATAACAAAGTGGAAGTCAATAAATAGCGAGCAAGATTAAAAGTGATCAAGTTATAAATGATTAAAATTTCGAATAGACAAACAATTGAAACAGTGATCGCAAACACCTGAGTAACAGTA
The DNA here is from genome assembly GCA_963969495.1 of Ceratothoa steindachneri. Classification (NCBI taxonomy): domain Eukaryota; kingdom Metazoa; phylum Arthropoda; class Malacostraca; order Isopoda; family Cymothoidae; genus Ceratothoa; species Ceratothoa steindachneri. The sequence goes on along the minus strand of OZ018321.1, from coordinate 148,955,510 downwards.
AAATAAAAATCAAGTGTAAGTGTGGGGAAATCGATATCCCACCCTAAAAACAGAGGCCCTGTTCGGACCGCAGCGTCCCGACGCTAGGCGGTGTAACCCGATTCTTTAGCCCCCCGTCCCTTTCTCCCCTCGACTCGCTGGCCACCAGACGCCTCCTCCAACCACAAGAAGTACGAATCAACAGATTTCTGTGCCAGCGAGCATAACAATACGAAGGGGAGGAGAACAGGGGCAATAACAATGTTTAAACAGGCACTATTTCCCATAATATTTAGGATCAAGTTTCGCGTAATAGACGAAATTATAGGAGCAGCGACCAAAAGCCAAAGATGCCTTTAGGGCTAAGTGAAAGACGCTCGGAAAAGCGTCGTTAGAGGAGAAAGGCTTAATCTAGAAGCGCCCCCCCTCCCTCCCCTACCCCTAGTGGGTCGGCGAAGTATATAAGCAGAACACTGGAGAAGAACGGGAGATCGAGTTAGATATCGACACGACGAAGTCCGGCACTCAAAGAACGGAACAGAGAAGAAGCTCATTCTGAGCCAGTTCCTGGTGATCACACCGAAAATTATCCCTTTTGTATCGAAGATCATTCTCACATATCTCTCGTCAGAGAAACCCCCTATCTCGGTTTGCAACAAAAAACAGAGATAGTCCTTGCCATTGAGGAATACCCAAAGTGAACTCCCCCAAACCCCCCCATTCGTCAAAGGATTCACTTTTTGCTCATCCCGCGTCCGTATGAATCATCTCAAGATTAACCAGACGATTGGAAAAAGCATGCCTTTACGGTCCCGTTGTCTAAATCATCTGACTAAGACAACGTGCTTAACGCCATCTGTCTCCCTCACCGAAATCACCTGTTGTTCCAAGTCCGTCTCCTCGCCAGACAAACGGCTGGGCGTCTGAGAATACACCCACGCGCCTAACCGCAAACCACTTCCCCGTTTACATAAGATCCAAGGTCAAGGTCATTCTTCAGTCGGATTCACGTGTAGTTTTTTTTTAAAGGTAAAGAAATTCAATTATTTTTGTGTGTCAATTAGCGTCCAGTATTAAAATGAGCTTGGAGGTCAACCATTACTTTATATTCATTTGGTTTAAATTAGTAATTCTAACATATACTCGTTTATTTATAGATGTATATTTTTTTGCAATATTTCGCTTGTTTCTGTTGTAATTAAAGATATATTTTGGTTAGAAGTATTTAATTCATTTCTCGCAACGCTGCACATGGCACTAGAAATCCTCAAAGATTAAATAACGTAAAGTAATATAGCACTCTTAGAGAAAACGAAATCACGGAGTTATTGAAGTACCTAACAAACCTACGTACCACCACTCGGCCCTTATACCACGACAGTAAGTTAATAAACGAGGGCAAAAGTTAAATGTGATTAAATATAGAGAAAGTATCTTTAAAAAATAATTAACAATTAGAAAAAGTGATAGTAAACATAAGTGAGTAACATTAAAATAATAATATAATAAATTGATTCACGTGGTAAAATATTCTAGGTAATAAATTAAAAGGTATTTGAACGTAACTAAATAAATAAAAGAAGTGTTTCCAATAAGTCATAGTGAATACTCTCAAATTACATATATATATATATATATATATATATATATATATATATATATATATATATATATATATATATATATATATGTATATATGTATATATATATATATATATATATATATATATATATATATATATATATGTATATATGTATATATATATATATATATATATATATATATATATATATATATATATATATATATATATATATATATATATATATATATATATATATATATTACAGTAAATAGAATTAAACAAAGAAAATTGCTTTATTAATAAGTTAGAATCCAAATTGTATAAATTTGCATAAAAACTATAAAATCCAGTCCCATAGAAACTTTATTTTAATCCTTTTAATCCTATTGTTATCACTTTTGACTTATTTTAGTCGAAAGGAAAGTAAAGAAATCAGCGAGACCCGAACCAAAAACGGGAAATTCACAGAAGCAAAGCAGAAATCCCAAAACGCGAAAAAAAGCACGGCTGAAAACCGCACCTCAAAAGACACCCCAAGCCCCCCAGACAGAGAAAAGCGAAAGTAGAGGGAAAAAAGTAACAGACGAGTAGCCAAATGCATGACGGAAAACTGAGAATCCTACAGATTAACACGAACAGATGGATCGGAAAAGGCATACGATATGTAAATATATTCAGAGAAAGTGATGCCGACATAATCCCAATATCAGGACATGGCATCAATACAGAAAATGAAAAGATTAAAATGTTATCCTAGGAAGTACTAGCCATCAACCATACTCTAGAAATATGGGATGGGGTGGCAATAGTAATCAAGAGGATGGATCCTTTGTCACAGTGGAAATCGCCATGGATTTGTAAGATCTAACAATCGCTACCGCATATCAACCGCTAAAACTGGAATTTCTTCCCATCCTCAACTTCGCCAAGTTGTTTAGTCGAAAGAGCTCCACTATATTCCTTGGAGATATTAATGATGAATGCAGGTAAACTGGTTACGATCGACCAACGGGGCCAGGCTATCCTTAGAACTACTGTTGGATAGACACATTATCCTTAGCCTCGGCCCTACATTAATTAAGGGAAGAACGGCGATGAAACCAAATTTCTGCCTAGCTGGGAATAATGTTCCATTCAATTAAGGCATATAAACTATTATGGTACCATGTAGTGACTACATAAGAATTCTTATCACTATCAATAAGAATCCGATTCAAATTCCATCAGAAATCAGAGAAGCTTATGGAAAAGCAGACTAGCAAATAATATACAAGAACACTCTGGAATAATATATCCCCCAAAAAACTGGAGGACGTAATTCTAGAAGGAATCAACGAATAACTTAATTGATTAACAAACCTCTAAGGAAACGTGGATGAAGAAGCAATACCAAGAACTCCGTGCAAAACCATTGTTCACTTCAGATGGACTGAAGAAATGAAAATAGTTTACCGATAACTCAATAAGGAACAAGAAACCATTGGGCCATTCAGAAACAGGATGAGAGCGTATAAGCAGGAACTATTAGCTAAGATCTTAGAACAAACAAAGGGCAAAATTGGATATGACACTAACGGAAGTAGGCAACCAAGCCTCAACCTAAGAATTCTGGAGAAGAGTTAAATAAACGAGAAGTTTTCCACCTAAGACTAAAATAAAATTAAGATGCGAGCAAGCAATAAACCGAGAATAGAAAGAAGTTGAAGACATGCTCAGAGAAGACTGGATGAATATATTTAACATCAATGAAGAGGAAGATGTAATTTTCGACATCAAATTCGAAGAACGCATTTCTGACGAAATAAACGAAAACCTGAAAAGAACATATCTCGCAAATCAGGTGGAGGAGCACAGAAATGCACTCGTATTGTAATGGAGCAACCATTGTTATGGAAGAAAATAACATAACGATCAAAAGTACGGTCTTTGAAAAATACGAAGTAAAGAAATGGCAATAAGCGCTATCACAGAAAAGATAGCACAGACAAAAGAAACAAAAAAACTATAGATATAGTATGCAGAGACGTCCCATAGACCTTTGTCAAAGTTTGACAGAGAAGGATGCAATACATGATCCTGCAACTTAGCTTAGGTAAATGCTTAGAGAGGATCCTATGCGACTACGTGATAAAAAGAACAGCATATTTCAGCATAGGGAAGACAAAGCCACCCGTATTCTAACTAAGAGCAGGTTTACTTCAAGGACGATACTTAAGCTCTACCCTCTACTCATTATATACTGCGGATATCCCACCGCTGAGAAATCCATCTAGTATTAATATACAATAGTAAATGAATCAGAAACAAAATAGAAGATTCAAACAAACAAACAAATTTGAGATAGCACCTATAGGAAGACGCTTACTATCAGATGTGGAATTCGAAGGAATCGGATACATAAATAGATTCTAGTTCTAAAATTGAAGCACAGTTTTAAAAACTTAAGCACAAAGAACAAAAAGAAATTATACACCTCAATATTCCAGTCAATAGTGTTATATAAGACCGCAGTATTGCACAGCATATAAAACAACAACAAATGAGAAGGCTACAGAAGGTATAAAACGAAGCAATGTACCTTATAACAAACCATTCAATGAAAACCATTCAATTGACATTGATAATGCAAAAATAATTTTTAATTCAAACAACTATATACATAGGCGTCTAAAAAAATAGGCTCTTATAAAGGAAATTCCAAACTATAATACTTCTGATGGGTAATTCAACACTAATCCTTTGATAAGCCGAAGAGTTGTCCGGCCTCTGATCACAAATGCCGCTGCTCCCCCATAACGCCCCCCCCCCTCCAATTACATTCCGATTTGTAAATTTGTGTGTCCCTAAGTTAAGCATCTCTTTGTATTTATTCATTACTGTACCAGCGATTGAAGATGACGAGTGTTTCCGTCGAAAATAAATCGATCCTAACACTGGTTTCTTTCCTGCATTTGCATATATATTTTAGGGCGTAATGGCGGAACCAATTTTAAGGCACATTTCAGGTTTTGTAGAGCAGATCTGGAAATGAAGACGAAAAAAATCTGAAAAATTCGTAACAGCCCCTTTTGGTTAAAAATTATCTTTTCCATAGGGTGAGGCTGGTTCTATTCAGTTATTATAGTGCTCATCTCTGAAGCTAGAAATGGGTAATTTTCGTAGAGGAAGAAAATTTTCACTTTAACTCCTTATGTATCTAAGGTTTAGGCAATTTTAGATTGAGGAATTCCTTGTTTGCAAACTACTCGGGGGGAACTATAAATTAATCAATGTATGACGAATTTACGAGATATTTACAGAGTATTTCCTATGGAGGGATATGGTTTCACCTTTTTGAATGTATGTTATAGATTCACTCATGATGTATTAATTCTGTTTTATACTAATGGGTCTTTCTACTATTCGTTTTCAGACGTTGGGAGATAAAACCAACAAATCACAGTGTCTTTGGCTCTCCCCCCCCCCCTCACCTACAGAACATTCTCATTATGAGCTGCCAACAAAACAACAGGTTGGAAGATATATTCAGTATGTAAAATACAATAAATACACGAGAAAAAAGGATGTTATTCCTGAGAAGTATCCGAGACACTTACTGAGATTTGAAAAAAAGCCAGTATTCCAGTTCAGCCGATCAAGAATGTTAAAACCAAATTGCTTTGATTAGTGGAAGAAGCGTCTGTGGTATCGAAACAAGGAATGAATGCCACTAAGAGTAAGAAGTTTACCTCATCATTGGATCAGCCTTTTGATATAGCAGGCTGCCAGTGTGCTGATCTTTTGGATTGCGAGTGTGAAAAGAACATGAAAGTGCCACATCGAGAGCATGAATTTCTTAATGAGCAAAGAACTGGGCATCACATGAATATTCGAGTGGATGTAAAAACAATTCAAATGATTAATAGAAGGAAAATCAGAAAAGATCGAATTCAGGAAAGAAGAGAAGAAGAAGAGTTACAAAAATAGAAGAGAGAAGAGAAAACTACAATTTCAGACGAAGCATTGGATGAAGAAACCTCATCTTCTGACATTTCTGAGGATGAATGGAAGAAAGTCTTTGCGAGAACAGAAAACATCATCATACCAATACCAACAATTGCTATGGAAGCAGATCAGTATTATGTGTGAAATAGAGCTGCTGCTACTGCTATTAATAGGGCAGCACTATTCGACTATGGTATTATAAATTCAGAAGAAGACTGCTCCCATATAATTGACCATCACAAAGTCTGGAGGGCACCACAGAAGTTAAGGAGGAATTTCACCGAATCTGAATGTTTGGGAGATAAGAAAATTACTACTTTGTTTTTTGATAGAAGGAGAGACACAACACTAACTAAAAAGAAGAAAGGTTACAAATGGTATAGAACAAAAGTAATTCAAGTTAACTATGTACTTGTAGGAGAACCTGGTACTTTCTATTTAGATCATCTAACTAATGAACGAGGAACAGGTGTGCAGGTATTGCAGACAGATTGATGAAATGGCTTGCTGAAAATGTTATTAAAGATGAGATTAAGGCAGTGGGAGCTGACAGCACGGCAACTAATACTGGCTACAAGAATGGAGCTATAAAAGGGCTGGAATGTCAATTACATCGTCCTTTCCAGTGGATCATCTGCGGCTTGCATTTAAATGAGCTTCATTTGAGGCACCTGTTCAAGAAATATATTGGTCTAACAGAAAGTGGAACTCAATGGAAAGGACCCCTTGGTAAAGTCTTAACAACCTGTGAACCTCTACCAGTATCACCAAATGGCTTTCAATGTATTGCTAAAGGAGCTCTTCTTCCAGATGTAGATGTGAATGAGCTTAGGGACCAAGCTTATCTGTACAGAATAATTATCAGTTCTATTAGAAGTGGTGTAATTGACGATGAACTCCTACATATGAAACCAGGGCCAATATCTCATGCAAGATAGCTCACCACTGCTAGCAGAATATGTGGACTTTATGTGGCAACAGAAAAACCTAATAATGACTTGTATGTCCTCACAGAGTTTGTCGTGTGTCATTATGGGTCAATCTGGTTTCACATAAAATTCTCTCCGAAATGAACCGAGGGATCTAAATATCTGGTATAGATTAATCTTCTGCAAATACTCCAACTTGCCAGTGAAGCCATAGCATGGCAAACAATCCAAACGAATTCCTATTGGGCCCATCCTAACAACGTCCTTTTGGCAATGCTGACAGACGTTAATTAGAAGAAAGGAAAATACTATAGGCAGAACCAAGAAGATCCGAGAAGTTACTGCGTATGAGGAAGAGATACGTGATTGCAGGCCACCAAAAATAGATAAGACTGCTAAGAACCTAACAACAAACTAACAACTAGGATGGTGCATATCTTTCTGGCTCCAAAATTAAAAAAAATGAAATTTTGAGCTAAAAAAGTGGGAGTTTCAAATATTTCTCCAAAAACCTTTTTCCACCTTTGAAATATGTGTATTCAAGTGTACAAAACCTAAAATGTGCATGTTTATTTGCTGATATTTTTTTATCGATGCAACGGCCTAATCTCTCTCTCTCTCTCTCTCTCTCTCTCTCTCTCTCTCTCTCTCTCTCTCTCTATATATATATATATATATATATATATATATATATATAAAATAAATATATATATATATATATATATATATATATATATATATATATATATATATATATAGTAGGAATATGAAGACCCAGGAGATTACACTAATCATTTATTGGCCGGACACTTCGGACCTTCGCTAGGACCATCATCAGCGACTTTATCAACTAATGAGAAGGGGAAGAAATATTAACAATAATAGTTAAAGAGGTAGAAAAATGCATTATATAATTATAGTCTCAAAGGACTGGTATCCCCATTTCTAAACATAAAGCCTCTTCCATTAGGCAATACTCAGATTATCATCAACATCCTCTTAATTCTGATTCATTTACCATCATATCTTCAGCCTTAACTTCTCTCGATTTGAAAATCTTTAGAGTCGCTGTACACCATTAAATCAATCTCAACGTTAATAATTACACCTCTTCAATTAAACTATTCACTATATAAACAACCAACACTTCAATACATTAACTAGGCAACCGAGCAACCGAGCAAATCTCGTTAGTAGTTTTCTATCGTTAGTTAAATGATTTCACAGCTCCTACGATAAAGGTTAGTCCCTCTGTTTAATTAGTTCACATTGTTCTCGTTTTTTAATTTTTTTGTTTATAATTTAATATAATAGGATATTTTATTGTTTACTCCAGGTACCTTTAATTTTTTTTAGACTCATGTCAATTTATGTTAAAACTTCACTTCTTCCTATTATTTTTTCAAATTTAAACTGAATAGTATCAATTAATTCTATATATTGTTATTTGTGTTTTACTTTAATCTCAATAATTGCCAATTTTATTTATTTAACTTGCCTTCACCCGCTTTTTTAGCCATTATATAATGCATGATTAGAACTGTTTAACTGTTATCGTTAATATTTCTTCCCCTTCTCATTAGTCGATACAGTCGATGAAGATGGTCCTAGCGTAGCTCCGAAACGTTCGGCCAATAAATGATTAGTGTAATCTCCTGGGTCTTCATATTCCTACTTCGTATCAGATTCCCAAGGGACAAATTAATTATATATATATTTATATATATATATATATATATATATATATATATATATATATATATATATATATATATATATATATATATATAATGAAAAAACTCACAAAGTGGCACGTGAGGAAAGCAATAATATGAAAATTAACCCACAAGAAAATGAAAAGATTAATCCAAGCACTTTCGAACTATATTTGCAAGTTCATTTTCAAGGCAGAGCATGAAAATGGAGAAGACAACCTTATATAGGGTACAAAGATACGAAGGGAACGCTCATCACATAGTACAAACCAATGGAAAAACACGAAAACAAGACAGAAAAATACCAATAAAAAGAACAATAGGCAACTAATAACAGACATATGCATCCCTAAAACGATATACACAAAACAACGCCGTGTATATGAATGGAAATGGTAGGTGAAAAAACAAAAAACATTTTAAAGGATTATCATTAGAACGAAAACAATTAGGGCTAATAGTTAATCCACGATCATAGCAGGGACACGTGGTGGGGGAGGCAATGCGAATGACATTACACTAATAAAGAGTGACAACAGGCTACATTATGAAGTAATTTCATTTAGTAAAAGTTTTTTAAAAGAGGGTCGAGTTTAAATAAGCCAGGGAAAATATTTATATTAAGCAACATGCCATTGAATGAACACTCGACAATATTTCTTTTTGTGAAATCAGCGGAATGATAATGGAATTTTGCACAGTTCCTGTCAATGGGGTGGTTATTTTCGGATAAATGTAAAAATAAAGCGCTGTTTAGTTCACCTCTTCTAATATTTTACTTATGTTGGTAAATTCTAGTAGATAAAGATTTACCAGTTTGCCCAATCAGGATTGTCCAATATCTTTGAAATAGGTAAAAAACTTTGTTACCCTCGTCAATTTTTGCATACTTCATTAAACTTTGCTAAGAGAACTTTTTATAGAACTGATAACCCACCGCTTTTCAATTACAATAATTGTCTTATCTTGCCATACTTTAAACCATTTTTTTGTCTCACTCGTATTTTTTTGCAACTTAGTATCTCTGTAAATTTCAGATATGAATCCACTTTATATAAAATGTTAGTCCACAATAATACAGGGGAAAAAAGGTGGAGTATATTCTATAGAATGTTCAATTTGCAATTTACTTTACTTCGGGCAAACTGGTAATGATTTTGCTTTGGCAATAATATCATTCGACCGATTCTAACCAAATTTAAAACTCTTATGTTGTTTTACATTGTTTTCGAATGATATAATTGTCAAAGTCCTACCAATGCTATCCCGAGAATTATTTGACAATAAAATTATAACTATCCTACCGATTCTAACGAAATATGATACCCTAATGCAATTTTACATTCTCTTTCGAATGATATAATTGACTAAGTCTTCCTAAGGATAGTAGGGGAATTATTTGGCAATAACATCATAACTATTCGGCCGTTTCTAACGAAATTTGAAACCCTTATGTTGTTTTACATTCTATGAGGAATGATACAATTGCCGAGGTCCTCCCAAAGTTAGTCTGGTAATTATCGAAAGTTTTGAATTTTCGTAAGGTAATAAATCAGAATAATTGAGAGCACGTGACGTTTGGTCAGCAGAACTTGTTAATGAAATAAATTAACAAAATACATAGTGTCGTCCTTTTCAATCTCATTTGCTAACGCACTGGAAATCAGAGGCTGCTGTCGTGGCAACGGTCAGGCAGTGGTCACTTTCATTATTTTCCATACAAGTGACTAGTGAGAGGATGTTGAGCTGTTGCCGAGACAAGATCTCTTAAAATGTTCCTTTGTGCGTTCTTTTTTCTCTTCTTCTGCGAGTTAGGACGCTGGAAAACTTTAGAGCTTCCCAAATATTGGAAGCATATCACCGAAACACAGGTGCCAAGCGAGAATGCTCAAGCTACCAACTCTTCCAAGAAGAAATTCCGTAATACCAATCTTTACTCTTATCACCATCATCGCTATCCACATTACTATCATCATAATCACCCCATATACCCTATATGCATTGATTAAAGTTTACTTTCGGCTGCTGAATAAAACGGAGTTTTATATAACACCCCTTCGCTTGATTGGTTCCGCATCGATTCTGACTTGTCTCGGTGAGAGGATTTGGCAGAACACCGGGACTGACCAGGGTTGTTGAGTTGGGCGTACTTTAAGTCACCCCTGGTCCAAACCATCTTCAAAGTGGACGTTTGTTACTTTCGACTGAATCTCGGTGCGTTAAACAGGCTGTATCCCTGCTGACAAAATCAACCTAGCCACCTTACTACAAAAAATAGCAAAATCCCCCTAAACTTTTCCGGAATAAGATTTTCAGTGATTACGGATTTTTTAAAAAAGGAAAAGAATAATATTTTTTTTGTTTCAGCAGAAGTTCCCATTCTCACGGAAACTTCTCTCCAAACGGGGAAAAGCATCCAATTCCCCAGACTTGAGATTATGCTGAGCCTATAAGCCTTTGCATCACTCCGCCGGAATGAGTGATCGTCACATTTCATTAGCCTCAGATTTTCCCTGCGCCGGTTTTTTCCCCTCGCGATCCAGCAGAGAGCATGATAATATGTACCCTCTCTTCCAAGAACTCGCCTTATCTCGAACTCGCTCACAAATTCGAACTCTTGTATCCCTCGGATACTCAACAAGTAGTTTCCTGCATTCTGGCGTTCTGCCGACTCAATTACCGTGCTAAAGTACTGTAAATCCGTACGTAATGCTAAAGGGTGAATCGAGTTAATAGTTAAATTAATTGCTATTCTAGCCAACAAATTCATATTAAAGAGTAATATTAATATAACCAGTGAAATAAGTTTCATATTAATCTCAGTATTTAGCCCAAAGTTCCTAACTAGCGAAAAATATCATTGGAACAGTTTCTCAATTAATCTTTCCCATTTAAATCCTGATCATTCTAAGTTACCAAATTTATTAAATCACTTCTGTATAACTCTCAAATCATCGATTCATATTATTTCCTGTATAGTTTAACAAAACGCGAAAGTTTTTCCAACATCCACTATCCGTAGAGAATGAATATAGCCATCATCGTTAGCAGAGTCTCTTGGTGTCTGCTTTGTGACTACAGAGTGCTGCAATCAATTCGCACAAATTGGCACCAAAATTGTCTGTTTAAAATAATAATAATAACTTCCACAGACTGGAAAAGATGTTCCTATGTAATTGATGATATTTATCGTGGCAGTTTTTGTTATTTTGTCTTGTTTTTTGCTGTGTCGTTTTGTTTTTAATTCAGGTTCTTCTTGTTTATTTAATTTCGCTAAATCCTACTTTTCTCAACACAAAAACCGCATGGCAATGCCTATTGTGTCACCATTTTATTGTCGCAGGTGATTAATATATAGATAAAATAAATAGTTAATGCGTCCACTCTTAAGAAAACTGAATATTAATTTAACACAAGTTAGATGTTGGTTTGTAAATAAAAGTGAACTGAATTTAAACAAAAGTGCAGATGGGTACATGAAATGATAAAATTTCAGGAAGACCCGGTCGTTTCAGTTCATCATTTATTGATGTAAACAAATGCAGGAGTCGGGGTTGGGGGAATTCTGCCATGAGTAATTCAAAAAGATAATTATCTAAATAAACAAGGTTTGCAAGATTATCAGAAATTATTCTCATTGATACATCCCAAGTTTCGACTTAGTCAATAACAATGGGTTCCCGACGATTTCTCACGATTTCAAGCTCAAGCGAATAACCGCATTATCTCATCTGATGAAGTTGGGTGAAATCTGATCACCTTTCGTCTCAGAAAATTAACATATGGCATCAAATAACGATCGCGAAGTTACTAAGAGTTCGAACTAACCCTAAAAAATTCGGTAAGGACGTTTTTCTCTGCACACTTGATCACTTTTCCTGCCTCCCTTCCTTGTGCCATTGCTTCTCTTGCTTGGTCATCTTTAAAGTTGCTACATTAAACAGCATCGATACTTTCTTGCCTCACTGTATTCTTCTTTAGATTACTTCTTCCACTGAAAATCACGCACTTGTTGGAAGATTTCCTTTGCTGTTTTCGTGGCCTCGTCGGGTTATCTCGGCATTGGCAGCCAGCAAAGATTGCATCATGCAATTTCACTCTCGACAGTGGCAAGAAGAACGAAGTAGAAAGTCTTCTGCAGTTTTCCTCATTCTTATTTTCTACAGTTCAGTAATTATTTATATTCATTTTCAATCAACCTTCGGGCAAACTGGTAATGATTTTGCTTTGGCAATAATATCATTCGACCGATTCTAACCAAATTTAAAACTCTTATGTTGTTTTACATTGTTTTCGAATGATATAATTGTCAAAGTCCTACCAATGCTATCCCGAGAATTATTTGACAATAAAATTATAACTATCCTACCGATTCTAACGAAATATGATACCCTAATGCAATTTTACATTCTCTTTCGAATGATATAATTGACTAAGTCTTCCTAAGGATAGTAGGGGAATTATTTGGCAATAACATCATAACTATTCGGCCGTTTCTAACGAAATTTGAAACCCTTATGTTGTTTTACATTCTATGAGGAATGATACAATTGCCGAGGTCCTCCCAAAGTTAGTCTGGTAATTATCGAAAGTTTTGAATTTTCGTAAGGTAATAAATCAGAATAATTGAGAGCACGTGACGTTTGGTCAGCAGAACTTGTTAATGAAATAAATTAACAAAATACATAGTGTCGTCCTTTTCAATCTCATTTGCTAACGCACTGGAAATCAGAGGCTGCTGTCGTGGCAACGGTCAGGCAGTGGTCACTTTCATTATTTTCCATACAAGTGACTAGTGAGAGGATGTTGAGCTGTTGCCGAGACAAGATCTCTTAAAATGTTCCTTTGTGCGTTCTTTTTTCTCTTCTTCTGCGAGTTAGGACGCTGGAAAACTTTAGAGCTTCCCAAATATTGGAAGCATATCACCGAAACACAGGTGCCAAGCGAGAATGCTCAAGCTACCAACTCTTCCAAGAAGAAATTCCGTAATACCAATCTTTACTCTTATCACCATCATCGCTATCCACATTACTATCATCATAATCACCCCATATACCCTATATGCATTGATTAAAGTTTACTTTCGGCTGCTGAATAAAACGGAGTTTTATATAACACCCCTTCGCTTGATTGGTTCCGCATCGATTCTGACTTGTCTCGGTGAGAGGATTTGGCAGAACACCGGGACTGACCAGGGTTGTTGAGTTGGGCGTACTTTAAGTCACCCCTGGTCCAAACCATCTTCAAAGTGGACGTTTGTTACTTTCGACTGAATCTCGGTGCGTTAAACAGGCTGTATCCCTGCTGACAAAATCAACCTAGCCACCTTACTACAAAAAATAGCAAAATCCCCCTAAACTTTTCCGGAATAAGATTTTCAGTGATTACGGATTTTTTAAAAAAGGAAAAGAATAATATTTTTTTTGTTTCAGCAGAAGTTCCCATTCTCACGGAAACTTCTCTCCAAACGGGGAAAAGCATCCAATTCCCCAGACTTGAGATTATGCTGAGCCTATAAGCCTTTGCATCACTCCGCCGGAATGAGTGATCGTCACATTTCATTAGCCTCAGATTTTCCCTGCGCCGGTTTTTTCCCCTCGCGATCCAGCAGAGAGCATGATAATATGTACCCTCTCTTCCAAGAACTCGCCTTATCTCGAACTCGCTCACAAATTCGAACTCTTGTATCCCTCGGATACTCAACAAGTAGTTTCCTGCATTCTGGCGTTCTGCCGACTCAATTACCGTGCTAAAGTACTGTAAATCCGTACGTAATGCTAAAGGGTGAATCGAGTTAATAGTTAAATTAATTGCTATTCTAGCCAACAAATTCATATTAAAGAGTAATATTAATATAACCAGTGAAATAAGTTTCATATTAATCTCAGTATTTAGCCCAAAGTTCCTAACTAGCGAAAAATATCATTGGAACAGTTTCTCAATTAATCTTTCCCATTTAAATCCTGATCATTCTAAGTTACCAAATTTATTAAATCACTTCTGTATAACTCTCAAATCATCGATTCATATTATTTCCTGTATAGTTTAACAAAACGCGAAAGTTTTTCCAACATCCACTATCCGTAGAGAATGAATATAGCCATCATCGTTAGCAGAGTCTCTTGGTGTCTGCTTTGTGACTACAGAGTGCTGCAATCAATTCGCACAAATTGGCACCAAAATTGTCTGTTTAAAATAATAATAATAACTTCCACAGACTGGAAAAGATGTTCCTATGTAATTGATGATATTTATCGTGGCAGTTTTTGTTATTTTGTCTTGTTTTTTGCTGTGTCGTTTTGTTTTTAATTCAGGTTCTTCTTGTTTATTTAATTTCGCTAAATCCTACTTTTCTCAACACAAAAACCGCATGGCAATGCCTATTGTGTCACCATTTTATTGTCGCAGGTGATTAATATATAGATAAAATAAATAGTTAATGCGTCCACTCTTAAGAAAACTGAATATTAATTTAACACAAGTTAGATGTTGGTTTGTAAATAAAAGTGAACTGAATTTAAACAAAAGTGCAGATGGGTACATGAAATGATAAAATTTCAGGAAGACCCGGTCGTTTCAGTTCATCATTTATTGATGTAAACAAATGCAGGAGTCGGGGTTGGGGGAATTCTGCCATGAGTAATTCAAAAAGATAATTATCTAAATAAACAAGGTTTGCAAGATTATCAGAAATTATTCTCATTGATACATCCCAAGTTTCGACTTAGTCAATAACAATGGGTTCCCGACGATTTCTCACGATTTCAAGCTCAAGCGAATAACCGCATTATCTCATCTGATGAAGTTGGGTGAAATCTGATCACCTTTCGTCTCAGAAAATTAACATATGGCATCAAATAACGATCGCGAAGTTACTAAGAGTTCGAACTAACCCTAAAAAATTCGGTAAGGACGTTTTTCTCTGCACACTTGATCACTTTTCCTGCCTCCCTTCCTTGTGCCATTGCTTCTCTTGCTTGGTCATCTTTAAAGTTGCTACATTAAACAGCATCGATACTTTCTTGCCTCACTGTATTCTTCTTTAGATTACTTCTTCCACTGAAAATCACGCACTTGTTGGAAGATTTCCTTTGCTGTTTTCGTGGCCTCGTCGGGTTATCTCGGCATTGGCAGCCAGCAAAGATTGCATCATGCAATTTCACTCTCGACAGTGGCAAGAAGAACGAAGTAGAAAGTCTTCTGCAGTTTTCCTCATTCTTATTTTCTACAGTTCAGTAATTATTTATATTCATTTTCAATCAACCTACTATTGACTGATGGCACATTTTTTTTGTTATAACGAAATACAACTATTTTGTATTCGTTTAATAATATCAACACAGTGAAAAGTATACCCAAACCGGTGCAATCCCGCCCTGTACCAATTCAACTTAATTTATTTTACGGATTTATCTACAAAGGTTTTCAAGCGCTCTTTCTGTGTATGTATTTGTAATTAATGGGGTTTATAGTGTCAGGTTTTTTTTATTGTTTTTAATGTCTTTTTTTTTAATTCAGGTTCCTCTTGTTTATTTGATCTCAACACGTTATACTTTTCTCGACACAAAAATAAATGGCAAGGCAACGACCAATGCGTACACTCTTTAGAAAAAAATTCTATTTATTTAACACAAGTTAGATGTATAAAACAAATGCAAATGAGTACATGAAATGATAAGAAAGAGTCTACCGTTTCAGTACTCGGCTAATTTTGAGAATAAGTTACTTGGAGCCAATTGGCTTGCCCACTGTTGCTAACTTTCCTTTGTGATAAAAAGCCATATTCACCAAAGAAAAGGTTAAAATAAACTAAAATCAAATGATACTTCCCCGCCCCCAGAAAAAATTCTCACATAGTGAAGGCTTTGCTTTATAATATAATAATCTACTTTTTTTCTAATTCTCATTACATTTGACAATTCTTACTATTATTACTCCAATTATCATTATATTAATCACTGAATATTTGACTAATTTCAAATAGAGGAAAGTATATCATTTGGAGTATGGTTAATGTCTCCATGCGTTCCCATAGACTGGGACAATAGAAAACAGATTTTCTTGAAAATTTCAAATGTTGAGACCATTTTTTATCACAATAAAAATAAATACAGCCATCTCCCTAAAATTGATGATACTAGTATCTTTGGATTCATCCAACAATATGATCTTTTAATTCATTTAAAAAATAGGGATGTATAACATTTTTTATAAGAGCACTTTTTAGTAATGGATCTCTCCGTTTGAAAGGGTTTGAAAGGGTTTTAGAGTAGGTATCAATTCGGATTGATAGTTTTGGAAAAGTTAATTGCTTTCTCAAGAAATGCTTTGACACGAGCTGAGTCCCAAAGTTTCTTGTTAGTTGTTAGATAGTTGTAGGAAGGCAATAAAGTTGGCTCTTTGAATATAAAGGTGTTAAAATTAGATAAAAAGAATGAATTTGAAAAGAGATCACGTTGCAGGCTGAAAAATTGAATGATTTGATAGTACATGCAACAGAACTTAAGTTCTTGCAACGTAAAATATTTGACGATAAATGAATACACCACGAAAAAATAATGAAACTACATTAAGCACTCTCCTCACTCCCGTAATGAGCCTAAATTAACTTACCGTTAATATACACTAACACTATTAAATACGAATACTTAAGATATGAGAAGTTAGTTGGAAAAGTGGAGATGAGAGGTAACGCCAATCTTTTGCTCTCTGCAAAAAAAAAAGAGAATCCATGCTTAAAACGAGTATATACTCTCAATGGTATCTTCTGGTTCTCTCCTCGTTGAAAATCTTTGTCTGACAAAAGGATCCCACATAACCCCTAACAGATGGGAGAGACCCAAGATCGAGGTAAATACCCAACTGACCCCACGCTTCAAAAATTTGCATTCACACTCCCCCTAGCCCCAAGTAGACTGCGGGAGTCACTAAGGCGTCCATAGAATGATACATCCGAGCCAAAATGCGGGGGGAAAAGGGGCGCGATGACCACTCTTGTATCAACTTTCAACAAAAAATTTTAAACACACACCGCAAATTGTTAAATTGAAAAGAGACACTTAGACACGTAATAAATAGACAAACAAAGATGGGTAGACAGACGAAGGAAGGGCAAATAGACAAAAGAGGGGAAGGAAAATATCCAGAGGTCGAGAATAATTTTTCTTGCACACTATTTTGTACGGTGGATTTTCAAATCTTGTACTTAATGAACAATGCTCAGCTATCAACAATGTCCCTTGCCTCAGCTAGGCTAAATTTAGGATTTGGGGTACGAGGGAGTACATTCTGGGCCAAATCTGAAACGTTCAGAATAAGCTGCAACTAAGACCAAGATAACACTAAACATTTTCACCTCAACTGACATAACCGCACAGAAGTACAAAACACACTCTACATCACCTCAATTAAGGACCGATGGACCAACCTTAGGGATGTGGTGATGTTTTAGGGGTCCGCCTACCTCATAGAAAAGAGGTGGGGAGGCCAAAAATTGGAGTCCGCTTCCTCATTCTCTTTACTTATCATAAATCTCCGACGTTCTTCCTTTCCCCTCTCGTTTGATGTGGCATCGATGAGATTACTGGTTCGTAATTTTGTAATTCCTTGTACCCCCTTCTACTTTTCTCTCTCTATCATTGTATTCACTTCTTCTATAATCCTGTCATGCAATATTCCGTCTTTCATGCCTCTCAAATATTCAATTAACCCCCCACAACATTACGAATAATAAACCATGCCTAAATACATAGTATATAAGTATCGGGTTAGCCACTACTTATAACCATGTGTGCTCGCTTTGAATCAGGATATTATAAGAAAAAAAAAAAAAATTCTTTTCTTTGAAAAATGAGTTGGATAAAAACAAATTCAAGATAAAATAAAAGCCTTAATTTAAGCCAAAAGCCTGAAGGAGAAACTGCAAGCTAGATCTCAGCGAAAAAAAAGAGTCTGATCTAACTTGAAAAAAGCTAAGTTCGAAACATTAGGATTGAATCGGGCGGCCAAGATGTTTGCGTGGGTAGCATAGTTGTCATAGACTTACTTCCATGTTGGAATGGTTGGCCGAGTGTTTTGATTGCTTCAGCTCATAGGAGAAAGCTGATGAAGGCTGATTACATGAGTTGAGTTGCTACTCGAATGAAAGTAGTAGAGGCAAGTGAGAGAGAATAGCGAGTACTCCCAAGTGTTGCGAAGTTATGCAGCTTTTACTTTTATTATAAAATGAGTTATAGCAGGACTCTTGCTCTCGCTTAGTCAGAGTAGCTTAGCGATGGAGCAGAGAATCGCACTGTTGTTCTCCTTATCTTGTGGAGATGTTTGGATAGCGCGCTTCCCCGCACTTTGAGGAAGATAATCACGTTACCTATATATTTGCCGTGTTGGTGCCTCTAGTTAATAATAATAACCCGACTAAATTGTTTATTCTATTTTATAGGAGACAGGTTGATGTCGTACTGAGAGAGAGAGAGAGAGAGAGAGAGAGAGAGAGAGAGAGAGAGAGGCAAATGAAGAAGAAAGATTAATAACCCCCTCCCCTCTCTCCGGGATTAGTCAGATAAAAAAAAGAAAGAAAACCAACTCAGGCATCTTTATTTTCATCAGCTGTTCGCACAGTCTGACGGCTATTTCAGTGCAGACCAAAATTAACCTCGGGGTTTGAACCACCGCAAAGTCGTGAAAAGTGTTGTAGTTAGGGTCTGTAATAAAATAGCTAGAAGAAGGAAACTACTCAGCGCTCCATTTTACCGTCGTCCATAATAAATGAATGAAGGTTTCAAGTTTGTTGTTGTCTAAAAAACAAGCAAAAACCAACGAGGGCATCTCCAAGGGAAGCATGTGACGATCATTCATAAAGGAAGTGGTAGAGTTGGGGAATTGAAATGTAGGGAAGAGAGTAGTCCAGAGAGAAGGATAATTAGGGACTGGGGATCGGGAGGGAGCGCAACTCTCCAGAACCTTCCCAATTTTGTAATGAAAGTCGATTCACCAAAGAGCATTGGGGCAAGGGGGGCACGCAGTCCTACATATTTATAAATGTCTCCTTTTGTCATTGGTAAGGGAAAAGTATTACAATTGTTTCTTTATTTCATTTTTAAAATATTACTTTCCATCAACCAGCTTGCCACAGATTAGGGGTGGCGCACATCACCGCCACTCATTGCGTATCACGCCTGAAGAACAAACCTTTTGGGTAAGGGGCTTCCCGGGCCAGCGGCCCCTATCAAAGCTTATTTGCCTTTTACGACACGGCCCAGTCGGTATGAGGATTCTTCCTTCACCACATACAGACCCTTTCTAAGTATTTGTTCTGCCAATACAAAATAATTTCAGGAAGTCTAAAAATATATATTCAACTAATAAAAAAAAATCAACACTTAATGCGCCATTAAGGAACCATTATATTTCAAATACATCCACTTTTGTATAAATTTTTGCGTATTCTATAAATATAAGTGTCTCTATTTGTGCACCTATAAATAAAAATGACGTTTCCCATAAAGCAGAAAATAAGAAGAGTTAAAGAATTTGAGGCGCGTTTTTTAACCGATGTTGACATTTTCAACAGATCCTAAGGAGATCCCGAACTGGGTTACGTACCCTGTCAATGTCGTTTATTACAGGTTGTCTACTCGAGTTTATTCACTTCATCGCTTTCCTCAACTTCACCATCTTTACGAAACTCTCTTCATGAACTTGGGGTAGGTGTGTAAAAAACATGAGTTGTTTTTTTGGGGCCGATCTTTTAATTAAATACGTAAATAAAAAAAAACTTTAACAAACAAAATATCTCTACTGAAATTTGATTTTACCCGGTTAAATTTGTGTATTTCTATCCTTAAAAGGATTGCCTTTTTTTTAACATATCCGATGGAATACTGGCATATGAATTTACCGCACATTTCCAGCTCGTTAATTTACGATTTACATTGTAAAATAAATATTTAAAAAATGAAAAATTTTAAAAATTCTAACCTTGCTTCTTTCGGAAAGAAAACCCATTCCTCTTCCTCACTTTGACTCTTCCTTTCATACATCCTCATATTCTTTCATGTCTCTGTATGGTGTTTAACATTCATTTAATCACTTTCTTATTTTATTTAATTATTTATTTTAATTAACTTTATCTTGGTGCGCTTCGCTCTCACCTTTACTTCTACTAATGAGGTGCTATAAAGTCTCCCTACAGCCATTTTGTGGATATTCACCTTATGCAAATCCACTACTCGCTCCGTTTGACAGCAATAGATAGGTATTAACCCTCTTTTATCAATTAACATACCTATGTATCGTTCTCTGTAAGTTCATAAATTCTAAATTAACGGTTTCCTTCACTCACGAGTCCTACTGTTGACACCTCCAATTCGGTTCTATTTCATTTCTACTGGCTTCCCTCAAGTCATCGTAAGAATATTATTGTCTGCTAAATCACGCCATCATTCGGCCGCGGTGAATAAGCTCTAAAAGTCTCACATATCATGAGGCGCATTCCATGATTATGTAAGGCCAAGTAGAACCCCCATAATTTTCACGGGAATAAGAACGCCACCGCTTTTGCAACAGAAATTGATCAAGTAGAACAGCCCACTTTAGAGTACACGTCTTACGTCTTGATGAAGATAAAAAAAAGTATAAAGAAAGAGTAGACTGGATAGAGGTTGTTAAGTAAAGTGGTGAAAATGAAAATGTTGAGTGTTGCTTATAGTTGCTGGGTGACCAGCCATCTCTTGAATATCTTTCTTCACGTTGTTTCCTCTTCTTTACTTAATATGCGTTGGTGGAGGCTCCTCCGCATCTATTATTATTTTTGTATTTTACTTTTTTCTATTTGATTTACTTTGCAGTTTATATTACTAGTTGTTACTTTATATAATATTTTGTAAAATATTTTTAACTTTATATGAATATTGGTTCAGGTTTTTCGAGTTGTTTCCCACTTCTAAAATTTCCTCTATTCGTTGTTCTATACTCTAGGGGTATGTCTATTGTTCTTCTCTCCTCCTCACCGATTATCCCCTACAATCTGTCCCACACCTTGCTTGTCCTTTTGTGTAGAGCTACATTGATTGGGTCCATATCTATTTCTTGGTGTAGATCTCTTTGTCTTCGATTTCTCTTTTTCTAGTATCTGTAACTCTGCAACTTAGTAATGTTCGATTTATGCAGCGTATTTAATGGTATGGTTGGGTACAGGAGTACTGATCGGCACAGTGAATTGTATAGTTTAGTTTTATTACTCCTGTTCAGGCCTCTAAGTTGGTATATCTTGGTCAAGTTTTCCTTTGCCAAACCCATTCTCTCGGTCACATGCTTGTTTTATCCTTCTCTTGTTACCTTTAAACCAAGAACCTTGCCCTCTGTGTGGTACCTATATACTTCCTCGTCGACAATTATTCTTGATCTTCTCCGCCTCCCTATCGGTACAATTGTAAATTTGTCAGTGTTTGTACGTATCTTCAACCTTCTCTCATAATCGTTATTATTTCGAATCTCCGCTCCAGATATTCTAGCCATAGTTGTGGGGTGCCTATATGGGCTATTCATTATGATGATTATGTCGTCTGCGAACTGTATATATTTAGTTGACTCAAAAAACAGATCTGGTAGGTCCCTTGTGTAAATTCTGTGAAGGGTTGGACTCAAACATCCTCCTTGAGGGACACCTTGTCTGAGTTCAAACTCCGGTCCTCGGTAGTCCTCTATCTCCATGTAGGCCGCCCGATCAGGTGACGTAATAGCACATACACTTGGTCAAGATTGATGGTTGGCCTAACTTTTTTATTTTAAATTTCAATCCTAACGTCCACACCTTGTCGAACGCCTTCTTCACAACTCTTCGTACAAGACCTGAATAATACTTGTTATATTTGGCTTTGGCTAGAGTTTCGACGAGGAGGGCTATCGCTGTTTCCGTGACTCTACCTTTCCTAAATCTATGTTGGTACTTTGGAATTAGTTTGTTTTCTTTCTAATATTTTGG
Organism: Ceratothoa steindachneri; assembly: GCA_963969495.1. NCBI lineage: Eukaryota > Metazoa > Arthropoda > Malacostraca > Isopoda > Cymothoidae > Ceratothoa > Ceratothoa steindachneri. The sequence goes on along the minus strand of OZ018321.1, from coordinate 148,933,336 downwards.
CTATCACTTCTAAGAGCGTTATCGGTCTGAAATTGCACGTTTCTGTTGGTGGTTTGCCCGGTTTGGTTTGGGCAAAAATATAATTTTTCCACTCTTTAGGGAAAAAGGAAAATACCCTACACTAATTGCTGCATTCCATAGGTCTATGATTTTTTTTAGGAATTCACCTGGTGCTTTTAGCAAATGTTCTCTTTTTAGGCCCGATTTTCCAGGCGCTTTGTGTTGCGTTGCTTGGATTGTCGCCTTTAATTCTTGTAATGTTACAGGTTCGACACCTTTTTCTTCCATGGACGCTATTGAGGCTGTATGATTAGGTGTTATTTCATGTCTATTCGCTTCAAACTGCTGCACCACCCATTCTTCATGTTCTCTATCAAAGTCTTCGTTTTCATTGGGTGAAATATCAAAGACTTTGCTCCAATAATCCCAGAACGCGTTCTATATTATGTGAGGTTCCTTTGTTTATACTTCGTTGTGATTGATATTTAGCTTAATTTTTTATCTTAATTTGCCTCTTGCTTGGTTAATTTTCTGCCAGAACTTGGTTGGGTTCAGTTCTGCGTCAATGGATTCCACGAACCGGTCCCATCTTTCTCCCATCTCCATAGCTGTTGTCGCTATTTTTTCACCTCTTATGGGTTGCAACCTTTTCCTGCCCCCTCTTGTAGGGCCATACTGTTCCAGTGCTTCCCTGAGTAACGTTTACTCCCTCTCTACTGCAGCTATTTGGGCTATGCGCCTAGGGTATGGAATAGTCCGATATGACGTTCTTGGCACGCAGTCTTTATCTGGTGGCTGCGTCGATCCCCTCTAATATTGCCTCTCCTAAGTCTGGTTGTTGGTAATTATTAAGTTATTCAGTGTAACCACGCAAGTCCGCATCTTTGTAACTTTTCCTCAACGGGCATTTCACCTGTATCGGGTCTATCGAGATAGTCATTATGACCATTTCGTGGTCGCTGGTGGAGGGCGGCCCTCTTTCTATTAGGTCGTTGAATCGGAATGCAGTTCACATTAGAGCAATATCAGGTTTAGTTGCCCTTCTTCGTCTAAAAAATGTTGGGAAATCCGATCCCACTCTCTCTACTACGCCTCTTTCGATTAGTGTGTCCAAGTTTTTGCCTATATTATTGAAGTGGTTGGTGTATCCGGACGACCTGGAGCGAGCATTTAGATCCACCATAAATATTACTTGATCCTTTTGACCAAAGACATTTAAAAAATTAGGAAATGGCAAGAAGTTTCTCCTTGGCGGTTGATATCCTGTCATTATCGTTATAGGGCCTGTGGATGTGTCAATTTTAACCGATAGGTAGGCCTCTTCAAAATGTGGCCTACTAAACTTTATGTTCTTCGTGACGGCCAATGCCACTCCATCAAAATTCATATAACTCTTTGTTTTCGTTATAATATTCTAATTGAATATCTTTATTGGATTGTTCTCTGGGTCTATGTTTATCTCGTTTAATAATATTATGTCTAGATCTTCTTTCTGATAAATATTGCAGAGGGAGGGCCTTTTTACCTCCCACCCCGCGATATTATGGGGATTACACTGTCTAACAAAATTGAACTTTTTGTCGACTACAAAGATTAGAATAACATTTTTTAATGAAGTTTTATGTATAGATTTAAAAAATGGAAGTCATTTTTATCGAAATGACTCCAGTTTTTTCTAAGTTGCCAATTACTATTTTTGTCAAATTTGAAGATTTTAACGAATTTCATTCTTTTATTTCTTATTTTCAGGTTATTTAACTAAATAACATTTTAAATAAAAGCAACAATTTTAATTAAAAGGCCAAGAGGACAGTGTAAAAATTGCCCAGATAAATTCTGCTACATATGTGGTTCAGTAACATTTAAAAAATATCAAAGAAAAATTCCTTCTCTAGTGAAAAAAACTATATAATTTGTATTTTGGATGTAAAATTGGCGACTAAAATAAACCATGGGCACCACATATGTGTTGCACGACATGCTTTAATTCTTATCAAAATGGTCTAAAGAAAAAATAAAAAGCCTTCAATTTGGTGTTCCAATGGTATGGCGAGAGCCCCAAGATCATGCCACTGACTGCTATTTCTGTTTGGTAGACATACAAAGTAAGTAATTGTTTATTGCCCACTGTACCTATATTTTGAAGTAGTATACTGTAATATATTTTTTTTTAAATAGAAAATTAATTAAGTTTAGAACCACTTTATCGTAATCACACATATGTACATAACTTTTAATTTTTTGCATATAATTCCATACTTTTAGGTAAAATAACAAAATGCGCTTCAGCTGTGGTATATCCCAACCTTAGATCTGCTATTCGTCCTATACCTCACTCAAAAGACTTTCCAGTACCTGAACCACTGCAGAAATTGTTTTGTCTAACTCTGATTAATCAGATATGGAATCATGTTGTAAACCAGAGACTGAAATTATGTTCCTGAAACTGTTGATACTACTCCAAAACCTTTCTCACAACCTGATCGAGATGATCTTGTAAGAGATCTAAACTTAACAAAGCAACAGAGTGAATTACTGGACTCGAGACTGAAAGAAAATTTAGTAGTAGAAGATGTTCGAATTACTTAGTTTCGCATTCGATCAAACAATTTACAAGACAAATTTTTATTTGACAACAATTTATGCTACTGTAATAATATTCCACGTATCTTTTAAGAATTAGATATACATTATAAACCCAGTCAATGGAGATTTTTCATTTACGCTTCTTTATATAGCAGTAAAGCCGTGCTTCTGCATAATGGAAATAAACTACCATCGATACCAGTAGTTCACTCTGTTGTTTTGAAAGAAACTTATGAGAATTTAGATTTCATTTTTAAAAGCATTAAATACAATGAAAATAAATAGTTGATTTGTGCTGACCTTAAGGTAGTAGCCATTTTAAATGGCTTGCAGTCAGGCTACACAATTTTTTTTGTGCCAGTGGGACAATAGAGCTCGGGGAAAACATTACATACGCTCAGAATGGCCTTTAAGAGAAGAGACAAAAGTAGGTTGTCATAATGCCATACGTAAACCATTAGTTCCTAAGGAAAAAACATAATTTTGCCACCACTTAACATAAAATTAGGTTTAATGAAACAATTTGTGAAAGCCTTAAAGCATGACCAGCCATCCTTCTTTTATTTAAAAACAAAATTTCCTAAGATTAGTGATGCTAAAATTAAAGAAAGAATCTTTGTTGGGCCTCAGATTCAACAACTTATGGTAGATGAGTTTGAGGCAAAATTGAGCAAGCCAGAATTTGAGGCTTGGCATAGTTTAAAAGGTGTATGTAATGGTCTCCTTGAAAGGCACAAATCAGAAAATTACCACATTCTTGTTCAGAATTTGATTAGGTCTTATAATGAGTTGGGGTGTAGTATGTCACTAAAGGTGCATTTTTTGCATTCCCATCTGTCTTTCTTTCCAGAGAATCCAGCAAACGTCAGCGATGAGCATGGTGAAAGATTCTACTAAGATATTGCTACTATAGAAAATCGCTATAAAGGAAAATGTAGTCCTCATACTATCGCAATATGAATATAAATGTTCTTTCTAACTTACATGACAGACGTGATCAGGGATTGCCGGATGTCATTGGAGGGCTTATCTCGCGCTTCGGAGATTTGGAGTGGCCGATGTTAGAATTTCGTCGAGATGGGATGGAGGAAGCGAGGTAGGGCGATGTCAACTTCCTATTGCAAATTTGCCTCTGGTTAAGTTAAGAAGACGGAGAGAGTTACGGTGCTCTTCGCTCCAAGAGTCCTCTTCTGAATAATCTTGAAGCCTCTCGGTGTCTTATTCTTTAACACCGAGTGCCTAACTAGATTTTGAGTATACGGGGGGATTTTTACCGTAATTAACGAACGGAACCTCGTTGGGGATTGGTTCTTCTCCTCTCACTCTTACAGAGCTTGAGCTGTGAGAGTCATTCGAGTGTGAGCGGGTTTTCTTTTCTCCAGTTAGACTTCTTCTTAATCTGTAAAGGATTCTTCGGTATGGCACCGATATAAAACTTGACGATTTATGAGGAAGGGGAGAGATCGATCTTCTCAATCTGATCCTTTATCGTTTCTCACCGAATAATCTTGACTGGCTGAAGGATGGATCTTCACGAACTGATCCTACGTTGCTCTCACCGAATAATCATCCTTCTATTTCTTTCAGAGGCTTATTTATAGGCTTACCACCGCCCCATCTAAGGGGGAAGGGGCGAGACTGCCGAGGGGAGTGCGAATGGTGAGTTCGCATTTGGGAGAGCGAGAAGTGCAGAGGTTGGCACTGAAGTGCCCAAGTCGGCTTCTTAATTAGCGAGACCCTCAACCGCCACACTCCTTGGCGTGCCTTTTAACTGGCACCGCTTTTTAGTGATATAACCACGGGCCTACGGATCTCGTAGGTAATTGAATCTTTAGAGCGTCGTTTAAGGGCCTTTGGTGGTTGCCTTAACACAGATGGTCGCTCCAACTACCTATGCAGCGGGGAGATCAAACAGGGTAGGCAGTTACTGTTATTCGCCGACTACCTTTCCCACGATTCTCCTCATCGGGCTCGCTTTTCCGGCTTTCTCCCCAAGGGGGGGAGGGACTTTAAGGTATATGTCTGCCTGGCTCTCCGGGAGGCTTTATATTGCCATTCCTCTACACCTAGTAAGTGCCACTTTGCGAACGATACTATTAAGTATCTGGGCTTTAATGTTGGGGAAAATCAGATGGGCTCCCAGGACGAAAATGTCCGAGCCATTGTGAGATGCCCCTTCCCCGCACGAAGGAGCAGCTGAGGTCATTCATGGGATCAGCTTCCTTTTACCTTAGATTGATGCCCAACTTCGCGTCTATTTTCGTCCCTTTAAGTGCTCTCCTTCATAAAAGATCCCCAGATCCCCTTTCATGGAATCCCGAAGCCACTGCCAGGTTCCAGCAGCTCAAGGACAAGCTAACGTCCGCTTCCATTTTGAGGCTCCCTAATCCCTCTAAACCCTTAGGCACCAGGCCGGATGCAAGTGACGAAGGAATTGGATGTGTGCTACTCCAATACTCGGACGAAGGTGAAAGCCACCCGGTGGCTTACGCGAGCCGAAAGCTATTGCTCTGTGAACGTTATTACTCGGTAATAGAACGGGAAGCACTAGCTCTAGTATGGAGTATTACCAAATTTAGTATGCACTTTATATGGTTAAGAATTTATTGTCGATACTAATATCGCCCTTTGTCGTACCTCCAAAATACTAAGAGCCATAACGGACGTATAATGCGATGGCTTTTGATACTCCAGCAGTATCAGTTTAAAGTTTGGTATATACGCGGCACCGAAAATTGTATTGCTGACAATCTTAGCTGGAATCCATTGGCTGACAATCCCGCCTAATCGACCAATTTATAGGTCGTTTGTAAACCCGTAAGTTAATTATATATATATATATATATATATATATATATGATTTTTTCTATTAATTTTATGATCTGTGTACATAAAAAGGGCGTTCGATTAAGAAGGATCGAAGTTAGCAGTAAATAAAACAGTGTTATTGGTGAAAATTTATTGATTTCATTATTGGATCATGTTTTTTGAGTTATGGTAATTATGTGTGAAAAATAATATCGCCTAAATGTCCGCCAAGGCTTCTGCGGCACACCTTCACTCGATGGTCAAAATTTTTGATGACGTCTCTGCATAGTTGCTCCTCGATCTCACCAATATGCCTTATTATCTCATCCTTCAGCTGTTCGATGGTTGTTGGCTTGTTGGCATAGACCTTACTTTTGAGATGACCCCAAAAGAAGAAATCTAAAAGTGTCAAGTAACACGATCGTGCTGGTCAATTGACCTCACTGTTTCGAGAGATGATGCCACCTGGGAACTTCTCATCCAATAAAGCCATTGTTGCATTGGTTGTGTGACATGTGGCGCCGTCCTGTTGAAACCACAAATCTCCAACATACATAGAATTCAATTCAGGCCATATAAAAGTTGGTTATCATGGCACGGTATCGCTCGCCTGTCACCATAACAGAATTCACGGCATCATTTTCGAAGAAATACGGCCCAATGATTCCGCTAGCAAAAAATGCACACCAGACAGTGACCTTTTGTAGATGCAGTGGCTTTTCAACAATCTTCCTGGGATTTTCATCAGCCCAAATGCAACAATTCTGCTTATTAACGAATCCACCAAGATGAAAATGGGCTTCATCACTAAAAATGATTTTTTGCGAAAAATCATCATCGGCTTGTCTTTGCTCGTGCAACCTAATTGACGAATGTACGGAACTTCAAATGGTCAGCAGTCTTCAATTATTGTGTCAATTGAATTTTGTAAGAGTGTAGAAACAAATCTTTTGTCAAAATTCGATGTAACGTTGTTGTGGAGAGGTTCAATTCCTGCGCGCGATGACGAATAGAGGTGTCTGGATCTTCGGCCACATTCTTGTGCACTGCACCAATGTTTTCAGCTGAACGGCGTAAACGAGCACGCAATGGCGTTTACATATCTGCCACCGACCCCGTTTGTTTGAATTTACGAACAATTTTCCCAATTACATTCTCGGTTGGTCGATTATGTTGACCAAAAAAAATCGCGAGGTGCCCGAAATGCGTTTCTGTTTGAACGTCCATTTTCGTAATAGGCTTCGATAACTTTAACACGTTGTTCGATTGTTAATCTTTCCATGGTTGAAATTGCCAAAGAAAAAGAAAAAAAATCATTAGACGCTTAAACTTTTAAACATTTAAAATCGGTCCAAGTTATTGGAACACCCGTTATATATATGCTCTCTGTAATTAATTATTTAATATAATGTTTTTTTTTGTTCCACTAACTTTTGAGACGAAATTCGAATTTGGTTCCCTAATTTAAATGTGATTTTTTTTGTCGATCCATTTACCTTAAATTTTTCTTTAGCTTAGATCAATATCTTAGCCTTTTGTAAGCCTGACGAACACAGGTCAGGTCACCCGTTTTTTTCTTATCAGACTGACGCCTTAATAATTCCCCCCATCCAAATTTGCGATATCCCTTTTTCTTCCCTCTCTCTCAGAAAAGTTCCTTCGTATGGAAGCGAGGGGTGTAAACGAACAACATCTGACCTCCTCACCTTATTCGGAGACCACGTGCGATTGTATCCCGCCATGGAAAACGTCACTTCCTGTTCAGAAACATTCGAGAAGTTTCGATTCCTGGACGTATTGGGGAATTATCCCCAAATCCTGCGAATGTGTCCTGAGCCCCTCCCCAGCTACGAGGAGAGAACGAGCGGCTTATTTTTTTCGCGCCTTGCCTCTAAAAGCTGAATTTTCGTCCACCTCACGGATTAAGATGTCTGGAACTTCTTCCCCCCTGCTCCGAATCCACCTTTACCCCTTCCGGATAACTCGTATAAATTCCCGGTTTTGACTTGAGATCGGTGAGTCACGCACGCACCTCAAAATTGTCCTCATCGTCTCGTCAAGTTTCGTGAGAGTTCACCAGACAGTAAGTAGACTTTCTCCGCCGTGATTCTATCCAAGTCAATTGGTAGCTTCTGTGAACGGCAATCCTTTGAAGTTGCGCGACAGTCTCACTTCGTTTAATCGATTCAAAGAAAATCACCTTTGAGGAAAAGAAGTTTCCTTTTCCAGTGAAATTACGAATAATCCCACATTTCCCAGTCGAACGTCAACCTTGAAGATTGGCTATCTTCATCGCTATTCCTCGGAAGGTTGGTTTGGATCGTGCCCCAGTTGCCACATCCGGAGCTTGCCCCACTTGCCTGATCAGGATCGTGCCCCACTTGCCTCATCGGATCGTGCCCCACTCGCCTCATCCCAAGTAGGACCTTCCTCGAAGTCACCGTCCCGTAAGATTGCAACCTCCTCAATTATTAGTAATATCAAGTTCCCCTTTGGATCTGAACATAGTAACGCTAATTAATTAATTTTATTTGAGAATATATCATTATCATAATTATTAAGAGACTATTTCATTTTAAATAATTCACTTTTGCCTATTTTTATTCTTATTTTGATATGTGTAAATAAAATTATATTTTTGTTGTTTCATCTTTAACTGACCTTGAAATACTTCGAGGGTTCGACAATGTTGACTACCGGGATATTTTCACACTGAGTGAGAACAGAACGCGCAATCACGGCTTCAAACTTGAACTGAAGCGTTACAACCGCAATCTGTGTGGAATTTTTTTCACTTACAGTATCTGCGGTAAGTGGAACGCACTTCCAGTGGAAGTTGTCAACAGTGAATCTGTTGACCAGTTCAAGTCAAGACTAGACAAAGTCTTGAAAAGTGGCCGTTTAGGGACGCAAAACAATTGAGCAGCCATGTGCCTGCTCGATTGCTAGTCCAAAGGCACCCTCTTTGAATGGACCGTAAGGTCTCCTAGGGTACTTTCTTTCCTTGTAACTCCTTGTAAAGTAAATCTCGCCAACCATTTTTGCACTCTGCCTGATTTGTTAAGGATTTGAAACCCAACGCCTCGAGATTGACCTCCTGGTCGATCGTTAATCCCTGCGCACAGTCCTTAAACGGTTCTCGTTGCAGTAGGCGATTAAGTCACCCCCACATAATATACTAGGGTATGGTATAGAGTGGTGTACCACGACAGAGACTAAAGAAGAGAATGTTCTCAGCATCTTCCGTGTGCTTGTTTTTAGTGCTGGTAAAGTTTTGCATATACAAAGGTGTGAGGGTAGCTTTCTCAAGTAGGTACCCACTGGTTCGGACATGCAAGATATTTGGGATGAAAATTTGATAGGAACCCTGCTAGGTCCTAACTTACCCCAAATTCAAGCTCTTTAGTTAAAGTAGCAAGCAGAGATTCCATATGCACTTTAGATATAGCTTAAAACCCTCAACAGATTCAGACACCGAAGTGGCTTCTTTCGAACAATTTGCTATTTGAGTGGTAGGGTTTATAATCCTTGCTTGAAGTGACAATGGGACTCGAAAATTTAACATTAGCTCTTTGTCGACAATTGAAATGCTCTGTTTGACAGTTTTAAAGGAAGAAGTCTCATTTGAAAAGGTTTTACATTGAAGGGAGCTTTGAAAGAGGCTGAAAAGAATAAGAGATTGATTTTGTTTTGGAGGTGTATCTATGGTAAAAAGGTGTAGTACAATTAAAAGAAGAATTATTCTAATTAATAATAAAGATATGCAGAGTTAGAACCTATATGCATCTTTGAATTTGAATTGCGCGATAGAATACCTGCTGTACTCTCTCTCTTTTCTGCTGCGTACGGTGGAATTGATAGTCAGGGAAATGATTTTTCCGTTCCTCAAAAAAGCGTTTAATTTGATTTTGATTTCGAATTCGTAGTTAATTTGAGAAGTCAGTTCCCCGTCGAGGAAAGGATCATTAACTTGCTCCATATTGAATGAGAATTAAATTTGATATATTCGTTCGTTTAATTCGTACGCAGCAGAAAAGAAAGAGTGTACGGCAGGTATTCTGTCACGCAATTCAAATTCAAAGATGCATATAGATTCTACCTCTGCATACCTTTATTAATAATTAGGATGATTCTTCTTTTAATTGTACTACCACTATTTACCATAGATACAACTGAATGCTCAAATTAGATAACAAAGAAGGCGCTTTATGGAAGAAGCATATTAAGAAACCTCATCAGTTGAGAGAAAGTGTGAGAAAAACCAACGGAGGAACTTACATGAAGAGAAGTATTTTCTCGAAAAGAACACAATTTTCCGATCGTAAATAAACCAAACTTTTTAATTATATTAGTGCGATAGCGACGATGTGAGGTGGCATAACCAAAGTATTAGTTTGAACGTAGATAATGGAAAATGTACAATATAGGCATTAACGATCGGAAATTAATTAATCTCTATTTAAAAATTAATGCTTTTTTTTGCAAAGGTGGCCGAAAACGGGTTTAGCTCGCGTATTTCCTCGTTAGTTGAAAGGTCGCGCAAATTGAATTTCAGTTCAAGGTTTAAATATTTGATATTCGAGGCTGAATAAAGTCTGCTCAGTTGCAGTCTAAATAGAATTTTAACGATTTGAAGTTTGACGTTGATACTTGCGTTTGAATAGAGTTTGCACATAGAAGTCTGAATAGCTTGAAATTTAATGTATATGATTACATATAATAGGTTGCTACATTTCTGCTTGATATGAACTTGATTAACTCAATGTTAAGCACGCAGACACACGCAAAGGTAAAAATACTCAATAGGGTGGAAAGTCAAATGTGATGAGAGTGAAGTGGAAGGTTTAAAATTCAGGTGAAAAGTGTGAAAGTCTTAAGTGGTTGGAGAAGAGTAAAGTTGCCAAATCCCATTGAACAGTTTCGCCTACAATATAGTTTAAAATGGCTAGAATCGGCTAGAATAATGTCCTGATACAGGGTTTCCCGACTATTTCGTACCCCTGTATCCAATTGACATTCTTATAGGTGGCTAAGTACAACTAAAAATTACTGATATATAAATAAAATTGTATTATTTTAATGAGAGTTTGATTGGATAATATATATTCTTATCGAGAGCATTGACCAGTTTTTGGCAACCTGTTTATCAATATGAGCGTCCACTTTCGAAATTGTACAACGGTACAGTTAATTAGAGCTGATCTTTGGTTTGATTTACTTTCAAACAACATTGAACTTGTTGACTCGCTGAGTCATATTGATGGAAATAGATAGCTACAGGGTTCGAATATCAGGTTCATCAATCCAAGGGAAAAAAAATCATCATCCTGGGAATTTATTAATTCATCTTGCTTACCTGTTCGAGTCTCCATTATCTAAGTATTTACTATTTACTGTACTTTTTAACCGATTTTATTGTTGACAAATAAGTAAAGACAACCAATGTTGCTATAGTAAACTTGTGAACATGCTTAAAAAAAAGCCATAAAAGGCACTGACGCTAAAAATGGTTGCTTATAATTTCATAACCTCTTGTACCCCTCAAGAATTGCGTATACTATTTTCTGAACCATTTAAAAAGAATGGTATTTCGATCCAATAAATTTATTTTTGTGTTAATTAAAAAAATATAGATTCGAAACAGTGAAAATATCATTTTAAAGGTATTTTAAAATGCTTTTTATGTTTATTTTGGACTTATGCTACATTATGAAATAATATTTGAACGCAAACATTCAAAGCACGCTCCTAGTTAAATTGTTACCTCTTCGAAACACTTTATTAAACATTAAAACCCATTAATATGGGAATATAAAATGTTTTATATATGTAATATGTTATAATTTGATGAATTTATTCGTATTTATCTCAATAAAATGAATGTTCAAAACGTCGAGAGCTTAAATCATGTGGAGTGGAGTGAAATAAGTAGTCGTACATCTTCAAAATTAAATTTTAATAGACTTCCAATCCATTAAACTTTACGAAATTTACACAATTGATGTATATTAATGTAGAGTTAAAAGTTCTGTGCACAAAAAGGTATGAAACAGAATTAATATTCAATAAATTTGAAATTAATGAAAACAGGGGGGAAAAATGTACTCGTAGAGAAACTTATACCTAAAGAAATTATTTTTTAAAAGTACATGAGAGACATACTTTTAGCTGTGACGGTGCAAAGAAGCTTCTAGAAGTTCCAATAATATGTACAACAGTCAGCAAGAGCTCAGGAAAGATTGGAATGCCATGCAGCAGTTGACGTTCCTGCAGTAAATACGTTATCAGGGAAAAATAAAGAACTCTCCAAAGACCAGAAAATGGCAGCTGAAAATACCTTTCAGCAACTTTGGCTCTGTCATTCTAAAGTGGAAAAGGTGGGAACCATCGACAATCTTCAACGTTCAAGTGTTCCTCGGAACACCTGAACGGGGTTGCAAAAACTTTATAACACGGGACGGTGGGCAGAGGCACGCTCTAAACATGGTCTCTTGAAGACGAATAGCTAATGGGGAATCATATGAGACAAGCCTCCTCAGCTCCTACCAGTTAGCCCTGAGTCGTGGTTTTTCTATTGAATAAAATTGCCCTCCAGGACTAACTCAAAGGATCAACGGTGGCCTTTTTTCAGCAGAAGACCCTCGTAGAGATGGCCTTACCCTTTCCGAAGGCAGAACCTAGGGGCCTTTTGGCCGAAAAAGGTGCCTCAGCCTTCGAGGGCTTATTGGGGAGGTTGTGCTCACCAGGCGAGTCTTTTACTCCATTTAACTCGAATCCTTTGGCAGGCGAAGTGACCTGGCGGTCGCGTGTCCCTGGTGTTTTGGAGTATCCCGAGTTTTAGAGGCGTTCTTTCCAGCATTGGGCAAGGCAGATGGAGCTGAGGCTCCTTTAGTGCTGTCCTCCTTCTGGGCGACATACTTAGACTTCCTTGAAGACAGTCTCTTGGCCACCTTGTGTACATCATCCCAGATGACTCAACGGAGGAGCGCTACCGCTTTGGCTTACGGAACGTGGTTACGTGGTATGAGGGAGGGGCCATAGTTTTAGCAGGGTGTGAGACGTGGTGGTAGCCATCCTCTAAGGCCTGGAAAGCCTAGGATCAGAAAGTGGCTCTTTACCTGAGAAGTTCCGTGGTCGAGCAGAGTGCAACAGGACCAGTTCCTTGCCCACTTGGGACGAGATTCACTCAGCAGCTTGAACAATCCAGACCTCTTTCTCTGGAAAATACAAATTATGTACATTGCTTCAAAGAATCAAGGTGTGGCTCACCGCAATTCCCACATTTGGGCGTACGTGAGAGAGACTTGTCGTGTATAGCCATTGCGTAGATCGCACATATTTCCGGTTGACCCGAATCGGCACTACTATAAAAGCAAATCCCATGACCGAATCGTTGGCAGAAATATCTCCTCCTTGTTCGGCCAGGTCTTCTCTGATGTCCTATACGAACTACTCCACGATTTATGTAGAGTTCAGTGGTATCGTCACCGGCTAACCATTAAGTGTACTCAGGGCAATTATCATAGCCGCCTGCCCACGATCACCAGATTCACCAGAAGTGTCTTGTGCAAGAAACGCGTGACCTTCGGTTCTCTAGCAACTATCCTAGAGAGAGCCTGACGCTGATGGAACCTATGCCCTTTGGACAAAATCTTTCCATCACTCGAACGAAGTATAACAAGAAATCGTTTGAAGCTGGCAGGCTCGTAGACACCGGATTACAGGTCAGCCAGGGACCCCGACGGTCCCAGCTTCCACTCACCCTTGACCTGGTCTACCGCCAAACCAGCTGGGGAGCCGTTGGCACCCCGACTCCCCCCCCACCCTCTGGAAAGAGATGAACCCCTATCTTTTGTTCCTTTTAGATGTTTTATTCCCCGTAAGGGGCGCGGCGATTTGCCATTCTGACCGCGGGTGCTGACGGGACTCAGCACTCCGTCTGACCCCAGCTTAGCCTCTTCTCCTTCTTTCTGACAGCCTGTATTTCTTGTGTACTTCCTCACTTCCCCTACAACCTCTCCCACAACTTTCTCTGGTCAGCCTCTAATTTCACAGGGTAGATGCTGACCTTCTTCTCAGCCAACCATCCCGGATCGGGGCTGAGGGGAGAGAGGACAATGTTTCCTAACCTCTAAGCTTCGGTTTGGGATGGTGGGATTTTAACAACCTGCTTCATCCCCAACCATACCTTCTTCATATCCCTTTTCCTTTCCTCTTCACACACTATCAATTTTACGCCGTGCCCAAGGTGGAGCCGCCATGCTGAAGGGCTGCCAGGTCACCAGACGGGAGGGTTGGCATTAAATAGCTGCACTTGGCTCTGCCAGACCCGTACGCACCCTTTGCAGAGCGGGCTACTACGAGGGGTGATGAGCTATTGCTTTCCGTAAGAAAAGGAGGGTCACCATGCCCAATGATGTTGAAATAAAAAATCTTCCCCTAAATTCCCCTGTTTCATCGAAGGAAGCCGCCCTCGGGCAGCTCCACAGAAAAAATAAAGGCCCCCCTTCATGTGCTTGCTCATGAGACCCTCCAAATTTCTCTAACCGGAGAGGAGGCTTACTCCTCTCCTTCGCCTACGGGTGTAGGGGACCCCCCCCCTCACCCCCTTCTCTGGAAGTGCTTTCAGGCACCTCACTCTTTCAGACTGCAGTCCCCCTTTTATTTCCAAGAGACTGACAAGAAAGCCAGCAGGCAGCCCATAGCCGACCGCTCCCCATTGAAGTGGCTCGGTAAGGCAAACCCCCTTAAGAGGGAGAGGGAAGCTAGACCATTTCGGTTGCTTTTCTTAGAAGACCTGCTGGCAAGAATATTATACCTTGCCGGGGTCAAGGCCTGTGCCTCCTCAGACGTGAATTGTGACAGCGCTGCCAACGGGACCTGTGATTCCCTGGGGGTGGATTGCCAACTGAAGGCTCCCACTGAGATAGACATAGTCCTTGAGGAAACCCAGCCTCAGACGATAGGGCCTTCCATGGGAGTGAATCCGGGCTCGGCGAAAAGCACCGAACTCAGGTCAGCCCCTATGCAAGGTTTTACTCAAACGGCTAGGGTTTCCGAGGCAGTACAAGGAGGGGAGGGATTTCCTCCTCCGACCGGTGCCCCTGCAACTGCCAGGACCTTCTCCATCTCGGAGAAGGACCTGGCTGAGGCCGCTTCATCTGGCCTGGGAGCCCCTGCCGGCGGAGGGGAGAAGCGGGTTCATTCCGCTCCCTCCTCCCCTAAAAAGAAAAAAAAAGACTAAAATGACTCGGGGCTTCTCTCCATCCGTGGGGGTTGCGGGGACGGATGGGTCTGCTGCCACTTCGGTAAGCGACCAAGTGAGGATCAGCACATCCGGCCCCTCTGCACCCTCGGGTGCGGAGCCCCTAACTATGACTAAGACCAAAAGTACACAGGGCGGAGCCTCGATAACATCGGGGCCCCTAATTCAGAGGTTCCCTGGCGTTTTCGAGCCCGCTGGCTTCAAACGCTTCTTAGTTATTTGCTCAACTGATGGCAGCATGTTGGCCGAGGGCAACATGATCCATCAGAGGAAAGCTTTAGCTAGTGTAATTGGTAGAGATCCGAAGGTGACCCGTTTCTCGAACGGGAGCCTCTTGGGGAAATCGGCGTATCCCTCCGAGGCAGCCAAGATAAGTGTTCTTCGGACACTTGATGGAACCCAGGTGAGTGTGACGCCGCACTCTACCATGAACTTTGTGAAAGGAGTAGTTTATACGAGGGAACTCGTTGACTACTCCATAGAGGACATCACCTTAGAGCTGGCGGGCGGACTATGGGGTGGTCAAGGTCGAACGTGTGATGAGAAAATAGGGAGGGGCCTCGAGACCCACCCCTACACTCTTCGTCACGTTCAAATGTGACAAGCTCCCTGAGTCGGTGCGTGCCAGGTGGTACCGCTACCGCGTGAATGCATTCGTGCCATTACCGCGGCGGTGCTATTACTGTCACTGCATCGGCTATACGAATCGCTCATGTAGACTTGCAAAGACCGGGTCACCCGAAGTTGTGTAAATTGCTCCAAGGCCGCACACGATAAGTCCAAATCGTGTGTAGTCCAGTGTGTCAAATGCGGAGAGCCGCACCCCGCTTGTTCGAAGCAATGTGGTGCATATCTCCTTAAGAAAGAAATCCTGGCCGTTGAGGCATAGGATCGACTCCCATGCCACGATGCTAAGGACTTAGTCGTGGGGCGCCCGGCTCTGCCTGGGACGTCTTACGCCTCAATGCTTAGAAAGACACCCTCTGCTAATGGCCCATCCAGGCCAACGAACACAGTTGTTTCCGCGCCTATTCGGAGCCCTTCTGCGGGTTCTACTCAACCTGGGCGCTCCCCTGGTAAAGCTGGCGGCAGAAAGGGTTCATACCCATGCTCGGCTAGAACCAGGGCTCCCCCCTTTTCCCAGCGTGACCGTTTCCCGTAAGGTGAAACGGCCACGCGCCTCCACCGACTCGTTAGACTCACAGGGTTTAACACTCCTGAAGTTGGTCGCCTAAGCCATCTTCCGGGGTTCCTAAGGCTGTCATCCTAAAGGAGGTCAGCAACAAAAGAGCTTCGGCTCCTTCGCCCACGCCTAGTGGTGGGCTGTGTGGCTCGAAGACGGTGGATCCTCAAAAAGAGGGCCCCCCGCCTCCGAAGCCGCAACGCCCGCCTAAGGTTTCGAGGCGGAGGGAAGAAAAGACTTGCATGGCGAGCCCAACCTTCCCCAATAAGACCTCGAAGGCGACAGCACCTTAGGCGCATTGTCCGACCAACAGTGCCCTGGGTTCTGCCTCTGGGGAGCGTACGGCCATTCCTGTGAGGGTTTTCAGTTCGAAGAGGGCCTCCGTGTCTCCTACAAGCTAGGCCTGGAGTGCATATTCCTTCAATGGAATTGCCGTGGACTCCGGGCCAACTGGGAGGAGCTGCACAGGCTCGTCTCGACCCGTTTCCCGTTAGTTTTTTTTCTGCAGGAGACCATGTTAGGCGCGTGTTCCCTGCCCGCCTTCCCGGGGTATAAGGGTTTTGCGACCTCACCACCACGAGATGGGGGCCGGGCTGGGAAGTGCACGGTTTACACCCGGCATGATGTCTCCGTTCTTCTCTTCACTTTAGATACCTCGTTTCAGGCCGTACCTGTGCACCTTCACCTGGATAGGAGGTATACTCTGATTTCTGCGTACATTCCCACCGTCAGCTGACTTCGACGCGGGGGACTTTCGCCGCGTCGTAGCACGGTTGCCGAGGCCCTTTCTCTTGCTTAGAGTTTTCAGCGACAGGCATCCTCTCTGGGGAGATTACTCAATAAATTCCAGGGGACAAGTCCTTGCCGATCTGATCGAAGAGCTTGAGATGGGTGTCCTAAACGTGGATGAGTTTACGCATCACTGCCCTAGAACCGCTTTATTTTATTGCCTTGATCTATCTTTGTGCTTTTCGGATGCACAGCCTGATTTTGATTGGGGGGGGGGGGGGGTCGATGACCTCCATGGTAGAATCACTTTCCCATTCAAATATCATTTTCAGGGCAACTGCCGCCTGAAAGCCCACCTAGGTGGTGCTTGTCGTGGGCGAGGTGACCTGCATTTCAATAAATGACTGAATTCTTTATCTCAGTCGAGGTGTTTAAGTCGGTAGATGAGGCCGTTGAGTTCCTCTCCGGAAACCACATCGCCGCGGGCCTGACTACTATTCCTAGAACGTCTGGCTTTTTTTCACGCCGACCACTCCTGTGGTGGTAGGCCGAGTGTGAGATGGCCCTCAAACAGAAGCGTTATGCCTACATGCGCTATAAGCGCCGCCCGAACGATTTCACTGTCGCTGAACTTCGTCGGCCTAGGGCTAGGTTCCGGTATATTTCGAAGCACACCCGCCGCTCTTTTTGGCGGGCATACGTGTCTTCACTTAACGGATAGGCCCATCTAGCAGAGGTGTGGAAGCGAGTCAAAGGACTCGGGGCAAGTTCTCGCAGGACCCCCTTCCCGTTCTCCAGGAAAATGGGACCGCAGTCTCGGACCCCGCGTCCGTGAGGGAATCCTTCGCGACCGATTTCTGCGCATTCTCTAGCCAGGATGCTGCTCCGCCAGCATTCAATGCACGTCATGATGTCGCGGAAGGCCGCCGACTGGACTTTATCTCCAGAGGCGGAGAACCCTTCAACGAGAGGTTTACTGTGACTGAGTTGTGCTCCGCTCTTGCTTCGTGCGCGGACACTGCTCATGCTCCGGACGATGTCCAGTACGCCATGCTTCGACACCTGGGTGAGCAAGGCATGGCCTTTCTCTTAGATTTGTTCAACAGGATCTGGATGGAGGGTCTCCTCCCAGATTCCTGGCGAATCGCTACTGTGCTCGCTTTTCGAAAACCGGGGAGAGATCACTCTATTCCGACCGGTTTCCGCCCAATCTCTCTCACCTCCCGCGTGTGCAAGTTGATGGAGAAATTAGTTAATGTTTGATTAGCCTTTTTCCTGGACAGCGGAGGCCATCTGTCTTCTGCACAGTGCGGCTTCCGCAAGTTCCACTACATGTCGAATGCTCTGCTCCGACTGGAAAATGCCCTCTGCGAGGCCTTCCTTCGTAGACAGCACTACGCCACGGTATTTTTCGATCTGGAGAAGGCCTATGATACCGCATGGTGATACGGTATCATGGAGACTCTCCACACGATGGGCGCGAGTGGACGCCTCCCAATATTTTTATCTGAATTTTTGCGAGATCGTCGATTCCACGTACGGGTGAAGTAGCTCTCTCCCGCCCAATGGAGCAGGAAGAAAGTCTCCCTGAGGGAAGTGTCCTCAGTGTCATAATCATTTCCCTGAACATCAACTGCATCACCTCGGTGCTGCCGGAAGATGTTCTCGCTACGCTCTACGTGGACGACCTTTGGATCACTTTTGGCACGGCCCAGATGCCAACTCTGGAGCGTCGACTCCAACAGGTATTGAACCGCGTTTCTCGCTATTCCCTAAGCACACAGGTTTCGGTTTTCCTTCCTCAAGACTAAGGTGGTGCACTTTTGCCACCATCCACGGCTCCACCCAGACCCCGACTTGTTGCTTAATGGGGTACGCCTAGAAGTGGTTGAATCGCACCGTTTTGCACCGTAAGGGTACTGCCTTACTTTTTGTCAATCCTTTGTTCGTTTGAAGCTCGACAACGGATGCGAGTTTTATGCATGCAGCCAAGCGTTTATTGCGGAAGGTGGACTTGATCCACCACATCGGCATTCGCATGGCGCCTGGTGCCTTCCGGACTTCCCCCATTGATAGCCTACTAGTTGATGCTGGGGAGATGCCACCTGTTCTAAGCCGTGTACAGTGAATCATTCACCTGTACGCTCGAGCCCGGTGCTTCCCACAGTCGCCAACAGCTCTCACTGTATCCGCAGCTGTTTCCGACCGTGCCTATGCTGCCAAAACACGCCAGTCATACACTAAGCCCTTTGGGTTTAGGGCCAGGAAACTCTTTTAAGAGCTAGGCATAGCTCTCGGGCCGGTGGCGCCCATGGTTCTGCCCAGGACGCCACCCTGGAGGGTACCGCATTTGGCTATTTTTCGCCACGCCTCTGCTCCAAAAGCTTGTACAGTACCAGGAGTATTGCGTTCGACCTTTTTGGAGCACACCTCATGACACGCTGGAACCGTGCCAGTGTATACGGATAGCTCCAAGTCACAAGAGGGTGTCGGCTTCCACGCCGTATCCCCTCTATTTGAAGTCAGCGGGGCTCTGCTAGGCGCTGCATCTGTCTTCATGGCCAAGCTGGTGGCAATACACCACTCGGTACGAGAGATTACGCGACGTGCCCGGTTCGAAGACCCTGTTTTGATCTACAGCGACTCACAAAGCGCCCTGGGTGCTCTCGTGGCATTGGAATCTCCGCATCGTCTGGTTCGCGATATCCGTGACGCCACGGTTTTGGCGAGCCGGGCGGATGTAGAGATTTTCTTCTGCTGGGTTCCTGGACATGTATGAATTGCGGGGAATGAGCGCGCTGATGAGGGCGCCAAAGAGTCCGCGAGGACTCTGTGACCAGAACAGCGTTTTGCTCTTCCTCACACCGACTACATTGCAGGAATACGGGCAGCTCTTCGGACTGCTTGGCAAAGAAGATGGAAGACGGTCGAAGGGAACTTAAAGTTGCGTGGCATTGCGCCGCGACTGTTCCCATGGACCTATCCCCCAATGCCGCGACGGCCTTAGGTCGCTTTCTGTCGTCTCCGAATCGGTCACACTCGTGTGACGAAGCGCCATTTGATGGAGCGCTCGCCAGCCTCCTATTGTGACGACTGCGTCGTCCCTCAGACTGTTTGGCACATTCTTGTCGAATGTTCCAGTCTGGGTGATCTTCGCGCACATTACCTGTCCCTGTACCGGGATGGGCATGGTCGCTACCGCCTTTCCCTTGTAGTCGGAACAGATTCGTGCACACCGAGCTGTGGACTTTCAGACTTTTTGGAAGAGGCTTGCCTTCTCTCCGTTATTTAATATTCAACTATGGATCGCGCTCTTCTTCGGCGGGGGAGGGCGGGCCTTCCCCCGTCGACGGAGCTCGCTCTATATTTTTTCAATTTGTTTGTTTTTCTTTTCCTTTTTGTTTGTATTTTTATTTTGTTTTTTGTTTTTTGTTTTTTAATTTGGTTTTTAATATAGCCTAGATTTAGGCTAGCTTGAGTACCGCGACTTATGCCCTAGGAGGCAGTAGCCAGATGAAATATAAAAAAAATAGATGTTTTATTTTTTCTGAGTGGAGAGAAGAGGGGAGTAGTGAGCCCTCTTATCTCCCTCCCCTTAAGAGACCCCGAGGACGGACGGGCCTGTTTCTTCGAAATAGGGAAAGATTCGGCTATCTTTGGAATCCCATCTTACAGAGGAGTCCCTCCTCTCTTCTTGGGTCTTAAGGTATCTGTGATGCCTTAGGAAGATACTAAGACACGGGAGTATCTCTCACCTGGGCAGTTTTCGTCCCCATAGGAGACCCTACCATCTTGGAAACCTCTAATTCCCCCGTTTATAGCCATGATTACACATTATTAAAGAGAAAAGGGCGCATGGAAGGCTCAGGGGAAAGTCTCCAGAGGATCAGAAACTCAGCCTGAGGTTTCGAGCTCAGATTGGCCTTTAAAACCCGTCCCACCGTAATGTTGACTTTGTCCTGGGCCTTTGAACCATAAAGGGTGATGCCGTCGTACCCACCTTCTCGGTGCATTGGAAGTGATGACAAGTTGACGATCCAGCATATCTAATACCCAATACGTCCTTAAGCAGGCGAATTCTCGGCCGTCGCAGCAGGTGGGGCCCCCATTAGATCTTGCCACTGGGCTAGGACGAAAGTGCGTAGAGGCGCCAAAACCTTTGGATGGTAATAGCAAAAATCAGAAGGGGTAAATAAGGGTGTGCAATAAAGAGAAGTAGTGATAGGCGGGTTCACTAAGGAGTAGACTGGCTGATTACCTATTATTATCACACCCCGCTAGAGTGGACAGTGGTAGATGAAAGTGGTTGCCAGAAGGGGAAAAGTGGAACGAACCAGCTTCTCCAGGCCCCATCATAAATTTCAAGTCAACCAAATTATGGGGCTTTTCCTATTTGCCCACATTGCTGGGAGAACTTGCTCCTTTTTAGCTACGCGGTGTAAAATATATACAGAGTGATCCCCTTTAGTGCCAAGTAAAGGCAAATCTTTCCCAAAGTGAACAAAGAAGGCCAATCTATCCCCAAAATGATCAGATAGAGACAATCTTTCACCAAAAGAACCAATTAACGACTCTCCCTGACAATAAGGACCAGGTTTATGCAATCCTTCCTGCAAATGACTGTCGGCAACGCCTCCCCAAAATAACTAAGTTAAAACAACCCTGTCATTCAAATAAACCAAATAAAGATAATTGATCCTCAAAATGAATAATCATAGACAGACTCTACTGAAAAATGTCTAGGTAAAGACAACCATGTCAACCAAATGATCCAAGTAAATATAATTGATCCGCAAAATGAATAAGCATAGACAATCCATACCCCAAAATGACGAAGTAAAGACAACCTCTCCGACAAATCGCAAATTAAAGACAATATCTCGCATAATGACCAAATAAAGGAAATCCCGTCTAAAAGAGATAAACGAAAGAAAATATTTCTAAAATTATCAAGTATAAGAGTTCTCCCTAAAATTACCAATTAAAAGAATTCCTCTACAAAATGCCCAAGTAAAGATAATTAATGCCTCAAATGACCAGGCAAAGACGATTCCATTTTAAAAATGCCCAACTAAACACAATCTCTCGTAAAAATGACCAAGTAAATACAACCCTTTCCCCATAATGATCAATTAAAGAAAACCTCTCTGACAAACGATCAAGTTACGACAATCCTTCCCAATAATGACCACGTGAAGGCAGCAAAGATGATACCTTCCCTAAAACACCATGAAAATGTAGATAGACTGAGGGCAATAAATAGTTCTCATTTGAAGGAAGGTATGTATGTGAATATGTGAAGGGATATAATTGAGCTTGTGAAGGATCCCGTCCCTCGGCTTACCTATCTGACTTGCACCAACGTACCCTGGTCTTCCCGTACAATTAATGGAAACTTCAAGCCTAGTTTCCGGCTCCCAATGTAACGGGCGAGAGAGAACTAAACGACCCTTATCTGCATTTCGCCAGATAAGAGCTCTCATAATATCCTTCTTTATCTCCGTCCGAAGTAAACTTGCTTGGAAACAAAACAGCTTTCCAAATAGGGGACATACCAGACTCACCCAATTTGGGGAAGAAAAAAAAAAAACTTGTAGGAAGAGACATTCTTTCACTCACTTCAAATCAATTTTGACAATTCAAGCGATTCACTTCCAGTCTAAGAGGGAACTGCTGACTCAACTCTAATACCTCTCTCCTCACTTTGGTAACCATAGTAACGCCCCAATCATAACCGCTGCTCACTGCATTTCAAATTCAAAGTCGCAGCTAATCGAGTGACCCTCCCTCGACATATTCTCACCGCATCGAATCCTGCTTCTCCAAACCAAAGTTACATCTCCATTTGCCCTGCCAGTGTTACACTCGCGTTTCCGTTATCTTCCACGAACTTAAAAGCCATTTAATTTACTCCTCACATTAAAAAATACTTAACATACGAAAGGGTAAAAGCATAAAGAACAATTCGCATATCATTATATTGTTTTTACTCTGCTTAAAGTGATGCGAATAATTTCAGTGTATTAAAAGCGATTTAATTCTATGTATCAACTTTCCCTATTTTATGTGATACTATATTTTTGCATATTTAACTAATACAGTTAAATTATTTTCCTAATAAAACACAAAATCAAATCTCTTTCTTTACAACCTTCCAGAGTAAAAGAGTATACATAAAACGTGCTCAAAGAGTTATTCCAAACCGGAGGTTGGAATCAAAGAAACAAACAGGTCCTACTAGCATGCAGATTAGTGCCAGCAGTGTCAGTGGTGCCTAAACCAAGTAAAGATAATTCCCCTTAATGGATAAGTCAAGCCTCCCTAAAATAACTAAGCAAAATCAATGGTTCCCAAAAATGAGCAAGTAAAGACATCCGTCACCTAAGTGAACAAGTAAAGACAATCCCTTCATAAATGAACAAGTAACCAAATTGCTCCCCTTAAATGTTCAAGTAAAGACAACCTCTGCCCAACATAACCAAGCAAAGAAAATTACATCAAAAATGACCAAGTAAAGACAATCTCTCCTCAAAAATGACCAAGTAAAGACAATCCTTCCTCAAAAATGACCAAGTAAAGACAATCCCTCCTCAAAAATGACCAAGTAAAGACAATCCTTCCTCAAAAATGACCAAGTAAAGACAATCATTCCTCAAAAATGACCAAGTAAATGTACTCTTCAAAATGATAAAGTAATAACATTCTTCCCCAAAATGACCACGTAAAAATAATCTCTCTTAAAAGTGGTCAAGTAGAGACAATTCTTGACATAAATGAGTAGGATTAGGCGATCTCACCTCGAACTCACCAGAGACAATGCGTCTCCCATATGACCAAGTAAAAATAACCACTTTCCCAAGAGAATGGCCAAGTAATGGCATTCCCTCCCCCATTTAAAGACGCTCGTTTCCCAAAGTAACCAAATATAGTATACCGCTCAGTCAAGTGGACAATTAAAGAAAATCCCTTAGAAAAACGACCAAATAAACACCACCCCAGAAAATAATGACATGGTAAAGAGAATCCGTTTCCTCAAATGGAAGTAAAGACAGTCCCTCACGATAATAAGAAAGTAAAGGTAACCCCTCCTAAAGTACCAAAGTAAAGACAATCACTCCTGAAATTCGTAATGTAAAGACAATTCCTCCCCATAATGACCAGGTAAAGGCAATTCCTCTCAAAAATAACCGTAGAATAAAAATATTTCCTCGCCAAAATGATCAAGAAAATACCCCCTCCCCCTCCCTCGAAAAAAAAGACAAATTAAAGACATTCTCTCCCCATAATGACCAAGTAAAGGCATTCCCTCTTAAAACAGACCAAGTAATAATAATCCCTCTTAAAAATTAAAAGTAAGAGTTTTTTTCCTTAAAATGATTAAATAAAGACACTTCGTGGCTCCGTGTCAGGAATGTGTGGATTTGAGTAACCCACATAGGTGACAATAGTGATCCACGTCAGTGGGTTGTTTGATGTTAATAAGAAAAAGATGCAACCTTGCATTATGCTTTCATGTTTTTAAGCAAAGGGAAGGTCCCATGCATGTCAAGGTAAAATGTGTGAGGCAGATGTATGCAGAAACTGGTCACGAATCCTGATGAGTCGGTCCTTTTGGGCCTGGTGCCTGACTCTCAACAACTGGAGACCTAACGCGCAAAGACAATATCTCGAAGCTAAGTTGTGAGTTAGTTCGTTCGTTTTGGGGCCAAGAATTAGTTAGTTGTACACAAGTTTCAACAAATAAGAAGTAAAAATATGCTATTTTCTATATTGATTTTAGAGCTTTTTAATGCCATTGTTAAATTTACCTTACTTTACTGATGCACCATCCATACAAATAGTTAGCGATCATGGAATGCCATTCATTCCAAGGCTTGTGTTTTAATAAGCTTAGGTTTGTTTTATTTCATTTTCCCAATGATATATGATTAGGACTAGTTTCTATAATGTGTTTACAGTAAGTTATTAGTTCTAAATCTTACTCTATTTTTTTAAGTGGCGTTAGCAAGTTGTGTAACCTCGAGCTTTTGATTTGGTCTAACTGAAAGCTCTTAGGTAAATTGTATCTAAATAGCAATATTAATTTTAACGAGTACATTGAGGTATATTAAAAACACTATGTAAGGCTTGCGTATATTGGGTTTTAGTTTATTAAAAAATTGGGGGGGCATAATCTTCTGCCATATATTTGGCCCATATAATTTTGTTCAGAGGCAAGTTCTTGTTTTGACTTAGGCCTCCGGGAAATACTGCACACAAAGTTGTGTTTCTGAACCCCCTTCCTAAGAAATATGATACGGCCTAGTCGAATGGAAACACCGCTTCCGATTACAGCGAAATTAAGCCACATCGGAAGCAATTAGTCATCGGATGGAGTCACAACGAGTGTTAACTTCACGGCGGCTGCCATAAGATTTAGGTAGATAGGCAGCGCCATTCGTCACTCAAATAAGAACATAGAAAAAAAAGTCAGCAAAAAGGCTAATCAATATCATATGCGTAACAGCCTCTGTTCCTATCACCAAGCTCAGTCACACCTAGCATCCGCATCCAAAAATATATCAAGTCTATTGTTCGAACTCTCCAGGGAGGACGCCCAAGCTTTGCCTATTCTTCTTTTTGTCACCCTGTATTCCTCACTCTGCCTACAACCTCTCCCACAACTTTCTCTGGCCGACCTCTAATTTCACAGGATAGACGCCGACCAGCTTCCTCAACGCCTCATTACCCCTGAGATCCTGTTGAGGTGGTTGGTTTTTAACAACCTGCTTCACCTCCACCTTCACCTTCCTAACATACCCTTTATCTCTCCTTTCACTGTCTGTCAATTTTACGCTCAGCCCAAGGTGGAGACACCATGCCGAAGGGCTGCCTGGACAAATAGTGAAAGAATGTTGCCAAGCTATTTGGGAATCACTTAAATCTATTCATATTCCAGAGCCAGAACAAATAAAGTGGAAGGAAATTGCGAAAGATTTTGAAGAGATATGGGGGTTTCCACATTGCTTAGGAGCAATGGATGGTAAACACATTCAAATGCGATGCCCTTACAATGGGGGATCCTCTTACCACAACTATAAAGGAAATCATTCCATTGTCTTGCTGGCGTTGGTAGATGCCAATTATAAATTTATTATGATTGATGTAGGAGCTTTTGGAAGGAATAGTGATGGTGGAACATTTGAAAGGTCTAATTTTGGTAAAAAATGTGCCAAAAATCTGCTTAATTTTCCTAAAGCTGAAAAACTTGACGCTTCTGGTGATCCATGTGACTTTGTCATGGTAGCAGATGAAGCGTTTCCTCTTAAAACGTACATTATGCGACCTATCGCTAAAAATTCAATCAATGGAGATGAAAAAAAGATTTTTAATTATAGGTTGTCGAGAGCAAGGCGAGT
This sequence comes from Ceratothoa steindachneri, assembly GCA_963969495.1. Classification (NCBI taxonomy): domain Eukaryota; kingdom Metazoa; phylum Arthropoda; class Malacostraca; order Isopoda; family Cymothoidae; genus Ceratothoa; species Ceratothoa steindachneri. Next base: position 148,907,367 of record OZ018321.1, on the reverse strand, counting down.
TGTGGAAAACGCCTTTGGCATTCTTGCTGGGCGGTGGAGGGTTTTCCTGAAACCGCTTGAAGTTCAACCAGAAACAGTTGATTCAATGGTACTGGCTTCCTGCTGCCTTCACAACATGCTTCGTGTTTCCAGGAATACGAATTTCGAAGAAGGTATTCAGGCATCCGAGACAGAAATTCAGGCATTAGGAGATCTACAATCAGTCAGAAGAAATCATGTGCGAGAAGCTGCTGCAGTACGAGAAAGTTTCAAGAAGCATTTTGTCACACAAGAAGGAGCTTTAAAATGCCCATGGCAGTGGGACGCTATTCGTAAAGGCAGGAATACACATTAACCAGAAAGGAATTCAACGGTGAATTATTGTGACCTTTAAAAATAGAAAATTCTCAACAAACAAGCGAGCAAATGAAATTAGTATACTACTGCTTAAAAATCTATTTGAAACTGCTACCGAACTGTATTCTTTATATATTGTATTCAATAAATAAAATAAATATAATGTTAATTTACCTGAAATACCAATTCGTTCGCTGATTTCCTCCCAAGCTTCTCTTCTGGCCTTCAGGTCCCTATAATCCTTGTTTTGTGGATTAAATAAGTGATCGTATCCTCTAACATATTCTATTAACTGTTCCTCCATAACGAAAACACTTTTACTTTATTTTATCAATTTGTCACCATACAATAGTACCCGTTGAATAAAATCGAAACAGTAGAATAATTTCAAAATATACAATAATATCGAAACACTATAGAATACTTCAAAACATACAATAATATTAATACTACACCTATCTGACACAGATTTCCTTCTGACGAATATCTGGGAGTTTTGATTTTCATCTGATGCGTGTTAACACGTGATATGTAGCTGACGTGTTACGCGACATATCAGACCAGTGTGAACTTCATTATGAGAACGCATGTTCCAGATTTTTTGCTAACACGTGTTAACACGTCATATGGCGTGTTAACACGTGTCATCAGCGCAGTGTGTATGCACCTTTAAAGTTAATTAAATTTTAACACTGAATTGATATTTTTTTCATAAAAATTCATCACAATCTCAATTTAATAGCACTGTAGAAACGATCAAAATGGTAAATAAAAATTTTAATTATTTCTCCTGACCTATAGCAAGAAGCAGCATTCTCAATTCTTATACCAGCCAGAGGGGTGGAGGTGTGAGGTGGGGGAATTGGCGGAGTGATAAAGTAGTGGAGAGAGTGGATGTAGGAGGTGGGAGAATAGGAGGAGGAATAAATTTGGGGAGGGAAGCAATAATACTTATAACTGTTTAGAATTTTACACATTGAATATTTTACCCAAAATGTTTTGGAAAAATAATTTTATGCAAAGTTGCAAGTTGCAATGCACAGGTTATATGTACATAATTATATTTTAGCTCATTTGCGGCACAGTGCAGCAGCGGGCAAGATGAACTGACCTCGCGGGATAGATCTGGCCCGCAGGCCGTAATTTGGGGACCCCTGCTCTACGTGGAGGATCTTTCGATCACTTTTGGGGCGGCCCTGATGCCAACTCTGGAGCGTCGAATCCAACAGGTATTGAATCGCGTCCCTCTCTCTGCCAAAGCACACAGGCTTTGATTTTCTTTGGCCAGCACTTCTGCCGTCATCCACTACTCCACCCTGCCCAGACTTGTTTCAAAATAGGGTTCGCGAAGAAGTGGTGGACACGCAACGTTTCCTTGGTCTTGAATTTGAGTGACGCCTCACCTGGGAGGCTCATATTCGTAGCCTTAGGGCCTCTTGTACCAGGGCACTGGAAATTCTTCGTTCCGTGATGTTCAGTGCATGGGGCGCTGATAGGGATACTGCATTACGTTTTTATCGATCCTTTGTTCGTTCGAAGCTCGACTACGGATGCGAGTTTTATGCATCCGCAGCCGAGCGTGTATTGCGGAAGGTGGACTCGATCCAACACACCGCCTTTGCCTGGCGACCGGTGCCTTCCGCACGTCCTTCATTGAGAGCCTACTTGTCGATGCTGGGGAGATGCCATTCGCTCTGCGACGTGCACAGTGCATTATTCGCCTGTATGCGTGAGCCCGAAGCCTCCCTCAGTCGCTAAAAGCTCTCACTGCATCTGCATCTGATCTCGACGGTGCTTATGCCGCCGAGAAACGCCAGTCATACCCTAGGCCCTTTGGGTTTAGAGCTACGAAACTCCTTCGAGAACTCGGTATAACTATCGGGCCAGCGCTGGGAGTACCGCATTTGCCCATTTGGAGCACATTTCGTGTCATGCTTGAACCGTGTCAGTCTATACGAATGGCTCCGAGTCCCAAGAGGGGTTCGGTTTCCACGCCATATCCCCTCTGTTTGATGTCAGAGAGGCTCTGCCAGGCGCTGCGTCTGTATTCACGGCCGAGTTGGTTACAATACACCGCTCGGTACGCAATATAACGCGACGTCCCCGGTTCGGCAACCGAGTTGTGATTTATAACGACTCACAAAGCGCCCTGAATGCTCTCGCGATATTGTGACGACTGCGTCATCGCCCAGACTGTTCGGCACATTCTTGTTTAATGTCCCCGCGCATGTTACCTCTCCCGGTACCGGGACAAGCGGGGTCACTACCGCTTGTCCCTTGTACTTGGGACGGCCCCGTGCACACAGACCTGTGACTTTACGACTTTTTGCTGTAGGTCGCATGTTCCTGCGACAGAGGGAGGCGGCCCTTCCCCCGACGCCTGAACCCGCTTTCTTTTTGTTGCCTTTTTGTTTGATTTCTTTTGCTTTTGTTGTTTTTTTTAGTCTTTGTCCTTTTTTCGTTCTTATTTACATATTGTTGTGGTGAGTACAGCGACTTATGCCCAAGTAAGTACTCGCCAAATGGGCTCCTAAAATTCTAAAAAAAAATTCTATCACATAACTAATGAGCCTATTCCATTCATCTACCATTCGATTTGTAAACCAATCTCTTTCCTAAGCATAAATCTGTCCAGCATAAACCCATTGCTATGTATCTTATCTTATTTACTTAAAAATAAGACCTTATTATAACCCTTTACCCACTTGAAGACTTCAATTAAGTCCGCTCGAACTCTTCTTTCTAACGTATCTAGATTTAGTCTCCTAAGCTTTTCATCAAAAGGTAAACTCTTGAACCCATGAATCATCTTAGGTATCCTTCTTTAACACAGGAATAAAAGTGAAGTTTCGGGCAATGTATGCCAGGATTCGATTTACCTTCTTGGTAGCTTTGACAGATTGCTTTGACATTTTGAGGTCAGCTGAAATAAAACCCCTCGGGGATTTTACTTATGTTAAAGTTCATCTGCCCACTTGATCATTTTATCCGTCTCAGTTCAATTCCGCAACTTTGCATATAAACGACTCTGTTTTCTAGCCTCGTTGTATTTGCAAATTTTGATATTTAACTCAGCAATCCATTATCAAGGCCATTTATATATATATATATATATATATATATATATATATATATATATATATATATATATATATATATATTGAACAACAGTGGACCAGTACTGACTCCTGAGGTACCCCGCCAGTGGCAGTGACTCTGTCTAGGCTTGTCCTATTTATAACAACTCGCTGTGAACGATTTTGAAATCTTCAATTGCTACATTGAGATTTGCCGAACAGGTGAAAACTCTTTCTTTGGCAGAACCCTTCCGGTCCTGTGGCTAATTTCCATATGAGAACATAATCTCGCCTTCAGCGAGCGCACCTCTTCGGCTACATTCTATCCACTGTAAAACTGATGTATCCATTGAAGATTTCAAAATCCTAAAGACCATTCCTGACCCATTATCCTTACGTATTCAAGAATCAATTCTTATATTATTTTTTTCCTCCCACTCTACATTTTGGCTCCTCTTCCCACCCACTACTTCTCAAAAAAAAACAACCCCTAAATTTTTCATACTTCTTACACTCTTCACACTTTCCTGCCAGTCTTTGTTTAACAGCTGTTCGCAAATGGTTAGTGTTTTTTGCTAAAATGTTTTCCAGTGCTATCTCCATTTATTATTGTTAAATTTCATTATCAATTGAATTATCTAACTTTGAAATAACAATTCAGTAACCTGAACAGCTCTACATTCCCCCCTCTCATATTAAAAGTCTGATTCATCTACTACACCTCTAATTTTTTTAATGTTTCACTTATCAATGTATAATATTAATCTTTCACGAATTATTGTAATTTTTCCAGTACCAGAAGATGGGTAAACATTTGCCCGAAACGTTGTACATATCACGTAAACTAAATGAAATTCCCGTTTTTTGTCATATCCTTCATCCTGTAAACTAAATTACAGCTCAATAGGAGAAGTCGTTATCAATATATATATATATATATATATATATATATATATATATATATATATATATATATATATATATATATATATATATATATTTATATATATACATATATATATATATATATATATATATATATATATATATATATATATATATATATATATATATATATATATATATATATATATTTATATATATATACATATATATATATATATATATATATATATATATATATATATATATATATATATATATATATATATATATATATATATATATATATCGATTTAACTCCCTTTCTTCGTGTTTTAAATTTCACTGCTGAGCCTGAGCCAGGAGGCTCTCTTCTCTTTCATTTTCTGTGACTCTGTTTATATAACTTGTACGTCCCTAGTAGCAAAACCGCTAACCCCGTCATATTCCCTTAAACGGTCACAAAAAACATCGTAATTGCATCTCCTCAAACGTGATATTAATGGTCTGCTCTCATTTATGTATGATTTTACTTGGAATCTAATACGCTATGCTCTGTCGTCACCAGTAACTCCCCAACTTGAGCGTTTTCCACTGTCTTCGTGAGTGGTAAGAATGAAATAAACTATATTTTTTCCCCGCGAGAGTTCCTCAACGTTTTCGAAAGGAAAATTGATATGAATAAAGTTAAGTAATCTTTCACCCTTCTTTATAGACTCAACGTTCGGGAAATTAAAATATTTGAAAATGATAGTTTTCTTCCCTTTAACAATAAAGAAGAGACAATAAAAGTACTGTTTGAATCGCTTTCATTGTGAGTGGGCGGTCTATGAACGATTGTGATATTAGTTCTATTTATGGAAGTCTCGAACTCTGGCTTTTTTTCCAAAGCCATCCCGACACTCAACTTCAAAGTGCCTAGGTCTTTTTTGGTCGAGTCCCGTTTACAACAAGTCTAAATTCTTGGTCATCGTTTGAATACGACTCCGATATTCTTTTACCACCCGAGTGGCATCCATCCATTACCGTGTAGTCTGTTATCGTTTCCAGCGTTCGCCTCTTCTCTATCACATAAATTATATTTATCTACGGACGTCCTTAAGTCAGTTATCTCCTCCTTGGATGCTGTAAAATCTCAGAGAATCCCTCTAATCTTCGCATGCATTTCATTCATCTCATTGCCATTTTTTACTTCAAATGCTTGATTTAACAAACAAAAATGGGAGATTTTATTTCTATTATGGTTAGTTTGAACGTAAATTTCCTTATTAAAAGAGAACCAGTAAGTAAAACACTGAAACCTAATGATGAGCATTGCGTTTGTTTTGTTAGCCCTCTTCAGGCAACCCTGATACAAATTGCACAGAAGACAGAGAGCCAGACAGCAGAGAAATAGAGAGAGATGTCAGTGTTGCTAAGCAGTTCTTGAGGCTGTGTGTGTGACATTAAACAGTCGGCTGTGTATGTATGTTAATTAGGCTTATAAATCACTTAACACGTTGACTGCTACCCGATTTTTCTCGATTTTAATTATTGCCTCTGTAATTTCTAAGAAAGTTATCAAGCAAAACATCCTTATTTGATGATAAATTTAATTTTAATTACAAAATGGTTTGCTTTCTTAAATTCAGGAAAAAGATGCGCATGCGCAATCCATGGCTATAAGTATTAATTTTTTAACCCTAATAACGCATGACCCAAAAGTGCGTCACAAATTTTGGTAAATGTGGAGATTAGGACTGATTCCTATTTTTTTTCTTTTTGTAATTCTAGTGTTTTCCTGTAGTTTTTGTCTTGATTTGTTTGATTCTGACCTTCGTTTCTGTCGGAAATTACTTGATTGGACATTATTCCCCATCTGAAGTTCGAGGGTGAACGGTAACCAAACAAGCATTTTGCGACGAAAACGGACGTCCAAATCGAACAAATCAACACAAGAACCAACCTAACCTAACATAACATACCTAACCTAACTTGAAAAAATGTTTCGTTAATGAATAGAAAATATAAACATATTCCCTTTATTTTTAAATGGGGCTTACCCTTCACAATTACGCCATCTAGCGACAGCTGGCAACGAGCTCAGCGAATAGCCTATTTGTGAGAAGTAGGTCCCATTTAAAAATATAGGGAATATGTTTATATTTTTTATTCGTTATCAAAGCTTTTTTTTTTTTAAATACACACAGGTGATCTTATTCTGGATAGTTTAACAAATCTTTTGGTGTATAATTTATAAGTGAAGCTTATCAAACGCGGTGCGCAACTGTTGTCAATGTTACCAATTCTTCCTTTTGGGGATTTTCAGATTCAAATGAAATAGGTAATAGACTCATAATGAGTGATAAAAAACAAGCGAATATTTTGCATTTCTTTAGTAAAACCAAAAATAATATAACTAATGGTAATAGTAATACTTCACTTAACCGTGAGCTGATCAATGAATCAGAGCCTCCACAGTCCTCATCAGGAACCATTAGAAAGAACAGTCTAACTGGAGGCGAAAACAAAAAACTCAAAGTATCAAGGAAATATGATTCGAACTACTTGAAATTTGGATTTATTCAAGAACGTGGTAGTGAGCTGAATCCACAGCCGCTTTGTATTGTGTGTTCTGAGAGTTTATCCAATGATGCCATGAAACCTTCGAAACTCGGAATACACTTGCAATCAAAACACCTAGAGTTAGCTAAGAAACAAACCACTTGAATATTATATAAGAATGCGTGAAAATATGCAAAAGCAAGTAGGTGCTTTAAAAAAAATGACTGTTGAAGATAAGTCCTTATTAAAGTCTTCTTATCTAATAGCACTTTAAATCGCGAAAAATAAAAAGCCGAATACGAGTGGAGAAGAATTAATCAAGCCTTGCATGTTACAAGCCTCTGAAGAGGCTTTGGGAAAGCAGAGGCTGAACAGGAACTTAAAGTTATTCCTATGTCTGCTAACACTGTCAAGCGCAGAATGGAAGACATGGCTGAAGATATTGAAAATCAAGTTATAAAAATTGTAAATATTTCAATTCAAATTGACGAATCAACGGACGTAAGTAACAAGGCACTTCTCCTTAGTTTTGTGAGGGTTGAATGTGAAGGAGAGTTACAGGAAGAACTACTTTGTTCGCTCAACTTGTTCGGTAGAACAACTAGCTCTGAGATTTTTGAAGCACTTGATAGTCATTTCCTGGAACACGGAATTGAATGAAAAAAAATGTATTGGGATATGTACAGACGGTGCTGCAAACATGACTGGACATCGTTCAGGAATTGTTGCAAAGGTGAAAAATATTGGTCACCCAGACATTTGGTCTACAAAGTGCATTATATATCGTGAGCAAAATGCGGCGAAAAAAAATGTCCCCAGAAGTACACGAAGTATTATCAGATGTTATTAAAATTAAAATGAAATTCGACACAAAGCGCTCAATTCTCGAATATTTGAAGCACTTTGTGAAGAAATAGGTTCCCACTATACTCACCTTCTTCTTCACGCTGAGGTGAGATAGCTTTCGAGGGGCAAAATACTAACCCGACTGTTGTTCGTCCTGCGCGAAAAAATCAAATTATTTTTCCAGCAACAAAATAATCCCAAATTTCAAGAACTCTTGCCCGACGATGAGTGGGTAGCCAAGCTTGCATACCTGGCAGATATCTTTTCGCTGTTAAATGAACTAAATATATCCTTACAAGGACAACCTAAGGACGTGTTCACACTATGAGGTAAAATAGATGCTTTTCAAAAGAAAATATCACTGTGCCAAAAGCGCTCGGCTGAAGAAGATCTGCAAATGTTTTCAAATTTCCATGAATACATGAGAGAAAGATGTCAACTAGCAAGTCGAACCCATTGTTCAACAGCACTTACAGTCATTGACAGAATTTTGGGGTTGTTATTACCCAAAGGAAGAATATCTCAGGTATGGCAATATGTGGATAATGGATCCATTTGCAACAAACATTGAAGATAGCAATTTAAGCATGAAGGAAAAAGAAAGCCTCATTGATCTATGATGCGACGACAGTCTCAAAGCTAAATTCCAATCATCCTTATCAAGACCTCATTTTTGGCTCTCCATAAAAAGTGAATACCCATCACTGAGTGAAAAGCACTGACAATTTTGATTCAATTTTCACCAACACATTTGTGCGAAAAGACATTTTCATCTGTCACAGCAATTAACACTCGGTCTCGGCTTGAATTAAAAACGGCTCTCCGTCTTGCAGTAACGTCATTGGAGCCCAAAATCCATAAACTTATTTCAAACAAGCAAGAACAAATATCACATTAAAAATGCGTAATACTTAAATAAACTTCAATTATTTTGTAATAATTAAAATATAACTTTGTTATATTTAATAGGTGCATTTCATATTAATAAAATAAAAGTTCTCTGATTATTATTTTATAAATGTATTTACCTTTTTAAAGAATTCCTATTAGTAGTCCGCTAGATTTAAAATTATAAATTTAGTGGTCCGTGAAGTCCGAAAGGTTGGCGACCGCTGTTCTAAAGCACGGTAAAGCTGCAACTCCTGAAACAAAACGGGAAAGACTTTCAACGAAGAAAGACCCGCTTGTACTAATACCGGTAAAAGAGGTTCAAACAGATCGAGTTGGCCATTTTCCAGAGTCAAAAAAAAAGAAGATGATGTAAGTTATCGAGATGCAATGACATTTTTAGTGTTTTGGGGTAAATGCAAATTATATTTATGTTTTACACGTAAATCAAATTACTTTTTGAAATTTCATCAGTAAAATTATCCCTAATCCAAAGATTTTTTATTTTATTTCAAGTTTTTAGTACAATACTTTCGATTGGATTACATGTAAAGATTTTTTTTGTAAAAGTATGCTACCAGGATGAGGTGCCATTGTCAGCGTTTTGTCCTAAGAACAGTATATATAGGTTTTTCATTAAATTTTTTTTCTATTATTTATTCTTTTAGGGGTTATGAAATTTATTTTATCCTAGGTGCACTTTGAGTCAACATTCCTTAAAAATCAATATTCTGTAATGAATTTTTTTATTCAATATATATATATATATATATATATATATATATATATATATATATATATATATATATATATATATATATATATATATATATATATATATATATAATTTTTAGACTCCAAATGAATAATTTTTATCCAACATTTTTTCCAGCTGAAAATAAAAAAAAAAGCATGCTACTCGTATATTTAGGACGGAGACATGAAAATATTCGAGACAGAAAGATATTTAAATTTCACCTAATGTAATGTTCGGAATTTAAGAACATAACAAAAGGCCATTTTAAGTGAGGACTTGAGATTGGCATAAATTACAAGATTATATTTAACAAAAGGAATAAAATGAACGAAAATGGAAATAAAACGATTTAAATATTTGACGAATAGCGAATTAATAAATTCACTAATTAAATTTACACATTAAATTTTCTTATTAAATTTTAGCTTAAATTTTAGGTTGAATTTCCGGTTAAATTTCAAATTAAATTTCCGGTTAAATTTCCGACTAAATTTCATAACAATCAGGGCTTTTACGGTAGAGCGTTAATATTTTGGAGACCATTACAGACACTTGTTAATAGAACACGCAGATACACTTTTTCTGCTAGGAGCGTATTATAATATAATTATTTCACCATTCAATAAATCCCTTTGAGGAATTAGTAGATAAATTAAGGGTTGTAGATGAAATACAAATGGGTTGTCATTTTAAAAGGAAAGAATATACTCATGTAAGGCGAGTTTGAAATAGAAACAATGTGTTGGACAAGGTCTTAACTAGTGATGAATTCTTAATTAGTTAACTTATAATTGATGAAACACTAGGCAGTAGTGATCACCAGATAGTTTGTTTTACTCTATGCAATAAAATAAGTATTGTTAGGAATAAAACAAAAATTTCACTTCTTCATAAGGGGCATTATGACAGACTATGTATGTAGGAGAATAATATAATGCACCCACATTTTCCCCACCTCCCTTCCGGGCGGGCCGGTTGTCAAACCTTCCCCTTCCGGCCCGATATCTGATGGTCTCCCGCCGGAAGAAACCGCCGGCCATTTCAGTTAACCACCGAGTTCCTTCCTCGACTGGTTATCGATAGATGGGAGCTCATTTTGGCTTCCAGTGGTTCCCGGAAGTTTACAAAAGGCCAAATGGAGGAGCTTGATATTAAATCAACTTCCGGAGCTATGTGAACCTCTCCCGATTTCGAGTATAAAAGATGAATTCTTTTAACCCTCGGGAGTAGAGCTTGCACAACGTCTGGCGGGGCAGGAATTGCCATCTATCTCGGTGTTGTGGTAATTCGTCGAAGCATCAAGTCTTTAGAGAGGAGATCGGTCCCAGTTATGGAGGCTCCTTATCCCGTTGGTCTCCGAGTCAGTGCGGACCCAAGCTCGTACTCACGTGTCAGAGCCAAAGCTACAAACAGCCTCACTCTGGTTCCCTAAGTGAAAGATCTACATCTCGGCTTTTCTCCGTGACTCTACGTGTCAATAGGTCACTTCGCCCCACTCACAGAGGCACCCAAGATTCCTCGGAGTTCACGAGCGTGGGGCCCTCTTTAACAAGAAACTCCCGTTACCGTCTTCTTCCAGTAGAATCGTGACGGAATTGTGGGATCAGGTCGGTCCCTCGAGAACCTACCTCATCGTCTCCACCCCTTATCTCACCACCTTCACTCACCGAATAATAATGGGGTCAGAGAAAGTTTTTTTTAGTTATTTTAAAATAAATAATATGACGAACAAGATAGGATGGGCCTCTTAATGTTGAGGCGAACATTAAAGAAACGGATGAAGCAATAGTCGAGGTATTCAATGAGCATTTTATATCGCTCTTTACTAAAGAAAATAACGTAATTTTTAATCGTAATAATGATAGGTTGCAAGATAATGTTTTAGATAGTATTAGTTTTAATAGAGAAAGTATTAGTATACTAATAAATCTTTAAAAAATAATAGGCCCTGATAATATTCATTCTAGGGGTGCTCAGGGAGTGCATGGGAAGATATTTGTTAGATGTGTTAGATTTAAGGAGATACCAGATGCCTTGGAAAGAGCTAATGTAGTTCCAATCTTCAAAAAGATAAGGAAGGCTGATGATAACTATAAATGAGTAAGTCTAACTTCAATAGTATGCAAATTATTTGAGAATGTAGGTAAAAAGAGATAGCAAACTTTTAGAAAGTGGTAGAGTGTTGATTGGTAGCTTCTTTCTGGCAATGTTTTAAATTGGGTGATAGCTTGGCTGAAGGATAGAAAGCAAAAGGTAGTACTAAATGGAAAGAAATAACAATATAGGGATGTTATTAGTGGGGGTTTCAGGGATTTGGTTTAGGTCCCATTATTATTCTTAGTTTACATTAACGTCTTAAAGTTAAGCTTTAAAAAGCGAAATGTCAATATTTGCAGATGATATTAAGTTAGCAGCCTGTGCAAGGGAAATTTAGCAGTTTAAAGTGATTTAAATACATTAGTTGTGTAGATACATAAGTGGTAGATGACATTCAATCTTCAAAAGTGCAAAATTTATTGTGGGCAACCATAATAGAGAATTTTGTTATGAAATGGATGGTTGCTGGTTAGATTCGCTTTAAGATGAGAAGGACTTGATATTAGTAATGAGTTGAAGTTCTCCAAGGAGTCTCTAGAGGATTTAAATAAGGTAACTAGGGCGTTAGGATTTGTCAATAGAGCTGTTACTTATAAAATTAAGTTATCCTTAAGCTATATAACTCATATGTTAGGTCACACATGGAATATTGTATTCATGTATGGTCCTCACATTACATGGAGGATATCAACATTCTGAAAGTAGTAGAGAGAAGAGCAACAAAAATGATAGTTTCCTTGAGCTACCTTGATTATATGGGTAAATTGATTTCACTCAACATATTTTTTTTTATTTTAAGGAGGTGCTTAAACGGTGACAATCCATCCTTATTAAAATGTTTAGGGGATTGATTAATTAGAAATAGGGAAGTTTCTTTGAGCTGGAGACATTATATGACAAAGGGTCGCTGCCTGAAAATTAAAGAATCAACATGCAGGATAGATTTGAGGAATTATTATTTTATAGCTAGAAAGCAAACAACTATTTGAGGTTATTTATACTTAATTAAGTATTTATTTAGGTTTGACGTGAGTCTATCCGATAATTGCACTCTCCCATTTTCTCTGGAAGCAATCACCGTGCATCCTCAATCGGACTCTCGTACCCGTCCAGTCAATCCCCCTCCATTTGGTACCCCGGGTCTCATTCCTACTAAACGCATAGGAGAATCTTCCGTGGATGAGGCTCCTGCTTCAGATGAGGTTATGGTCAAAAATCAGTGATGAAAAAATGGCGATTATTTGTTGCAGGTGTACCTCTGACATGTCATGAGGAATCCATTGCCTAAATTGTGAAACGTTGCCTATATCATTCAAATGCCGATGCAAGGTAGAATTAGTTGAATGTGTTGCTTTTTTCAGTAAATTGTTCAACAGTTACAATCGCATTTTCTTCTACCGTTATTTTTCAAAGATCTAAAGACTTTGAGATTAACGTTTCTCGAACTTAAATTCTGAAACCATTTTTGTGCCTGACTCACACTAAATTGTTCCTTCACTGTATACTTGACAAACTTAGTATTGGTGCCTTTCCGAAACTCCCAAAACATAACGCTACGAACGTACTCTTTTATATTTCTATAATATTCATTATTTCACGATAAGCCACATTGAATTAAAAATAATAATACAAAAATAATAGCAAAGGAAAAGAAGACTAAGAAGTTATACCTGTGGTTAGGCTAAGGCATAAAGGTACCTAGGCTTAGAATTTAATAGACTAGGCTAGTATATAAAAAAGCTTTCGATTATTTCTATCCATAAAATAATGCTAAACATGAAAAAATAAACATTACTTATACGAGAACATAATATTTCGCTAAGAGAGTCCTTGATTGATGGAATGCATTGTCTGGAGATCTAAATAACACTGTGCAACACATTTCAGTATCAAGAAGAAAACATAGATCTCATATGCATTTTATTATGAAGTTGTGAGTGTTAAATTAGAATATGCTAACAAAGATATCCCATCACGTAACATTTTCTTGTAAATTGCCGATTTAATAATTATCCAATTGATAAATGTATTTCGCTCCCAAAGTCAGATCAAATGTGTTCATTGTAATTAATTCATGAATATATACTGAATCAGCTTGTTTTTAGCAGTTTATAATGTATTAACCTACATTTTAGTATTTTTTTTCTTCGTTTGTAAGACGTCTCAGGTGTGTCACGCTTCAGGTTCCAGCAGAAGTCAGCCAGCATAGAAGGGATCCGTTTTCCCTTATACCTGTTTTCCATTGACGCTATATTTCGATGGAACTTCTCTCCATGTTCATCACTCACATCTCCTGCATTCTCTAGGAAGATGAGAATGAAGAAAGTGTATCTTCAGGAACATATTGCATCCGAGATCTTGGTCGCACTTGATTGGGCTCTCCACTATACGCTCTCGCTGGGCCCCTTGGTGCTTTCCCAGAAGTCCTTTGCAAACATCTTTGAATGCATGCCAGTCCGCTTGCTCAGTTTCATCCATTGTCGCCTTGAAGTTCTCATCAGCTATAGGTTTACAAATCTGAGGGCATACGAATATGCCTTCTCTAATCTTGGCATCACTTATTTTAGGGAATATCGCTTTGATATACTGGAAACATGGCTTGTTATGTTTCAGTGCTTTGGTAAATTGCTTCATTAGACCTAGATTCATATGCAGTGGTGGCAAAGATATTTTCTCCTTCTTAACTAGTGGCTCATGAATCACATTATGGCATCCAGGCGTCATAATTTTCTGAGGTGACCATTCTGAGCGTACATAATGTTCTGATCTGGCTCTACTGCCACACTTGCAAAGGAAGCACATAATCTTGGTGTATCCACTTTGTAGCCTATTAAGTAGGGCTACTACTTTCAAGTCCATATAAATTAGCCACTCATGTTTATTGTAATTTATGCGGTCTAAAATAAAAGCAAGGTTCTCATATGTCTCTCTTAAAATGACTGAGTGGAGAACTGGAATTGATGGCATGGTGTTCCCAATGTGCAACAGAACCGTTTTTATGCTGTAAAATGATGCATCTATGAATACCCTCCACTCATTTGATTCATAGGTCAGCTCAAGGGCATTGAATAGGCCTCTGGTATCATTAAAATAGGTCAAGTTGTTTTCAAAAACGAAGAATTGCTGTACATCTGCAGAACGCTTCCTAAATACTATAATTCGAGCGTGTTCATCAACAGGCTCCATTGTTGCAGACATGAGGCCAGGAATTCATTCTGTTGTTTAATTAGTGTTAGATCACGAACTAGATCATTGAGTTCAGGTTGGGTGATGAGGTGTGATTTTTGTCAGATTCAAGCTGTGCCACATATGGCGCAACTGGAGATTCTGAATCGTCTGAGTTGCTCGTGTCATCGCTTAGTAGTTCAGAGGCCGGATGTGGCACAGGGATAGCACTTGAATGTCGAACTGGGCGAATAGCAGACTGAAGATCTGGATACATGATAGATTTCTTGCCTTTTCTGTTGCGACCTGCAATGGAATAAAATAAAATCAGACTAAAAATGGATATTGTAGGGAAATCGATATCCCAGCCTAAAAACAGAGGCCCTATTCGGGTATCACAACGTCCTGGCGTTAGGCATTGTAACCCGATACTTAACCCCCTCCCTCTCTCTTCCCTCAACCCGCTGGCCGCCAGACGCCTTTTCAAACCAGGAGAAGTACGAATCAACAGATTTCTGTGCCAGCAAGCATAACAATACGAAGGGGAGGAGACTAGATGCAATAACAATGTTTAAACAGACACTATTTCCTCTAAGATTTGGGATCGAGTTTCGTGTAATAGACGAAACTATAGGAGCTGTGACCAAAAGCCAGAAGATGTCTTTAGGGCTAAGTGAAAGACGCTCGGAGAAGAGTCGTTAGAGGAGAGAGGTAATACATAAACCCTCATCTCTCCCCTTCCCCTACCCCAAGGGGGTCGGTGAAGTATATAGGCGGATAACTGGAGAAGAACGAGGAAGATCGAGTTAGAGATAGACACGACGAAGTCCGGCGTCAGCATGGCACTCAAAGAACGTAACAGAGAAGAAGCTTATTCTGAGCCAGTTCCTGGTGGTCACACCAAAAATTAGCCTCTTTTGTATTGAGGATCACTCTCATACATCTCTCGTCAGAGAAACCCCCTATCTCGGTTTGCAACAAAAACCAGAGATTGTCCTCGTCATTGAGGAATACCCAAAGTGAACTCCCTCCCCCCCCCACCAGTCTTCAAAGGATTAAAGGCCAATGTCATTCTTCAGCCGGATTCACATGTGTGTTTTTTTAAAGGTAAAGAAATTTAATTATGTTTGTGCGTCAATTAGCGTCCAATATTAAAGTGAGCTTGGGGGTCAACCATTACTTTATATTCATTTGGTTTAAATTAGTAATTCTAACATAGACTTGTTTATTCACAGCTGTATAGTTTGTTTTTAAGATTTCACTTTTTTATGTTGTAACTAAAGATATATTTTTTTAGAAGTATTTAACTCAAACCTCGCAACGCTGCACATGGCACTAGAAATCCTCAAAGATTAAATAACGTAAAGTAATATAGCACTCTTAGAGAAAACGAAATCACGGAGTTATTGAAGTACGTAACAAACCTACGTACACCAACTCGGCCCTTACAATACCACGACAGATATTAATGGCTGCGATCACTTGCAGAAATAGTGGAAGTACAACATAGTATGTATTTTAATCTTTTTAATTGATACATCCCTTGAAAATATATTAAAGACCAGGAAATAAAACACATTAAACACCAACCTTTAATATCTGTTAAGCAGAAGTAGCAATCCGTTGAATAGTCCTTTGACTCTCTCTAGACCATTGGTACGCCAAACATGAGGCCAGGCTATTTTCCTTTCACTCAGGCAGAAAGGGAACTTGTACACCTGATACAACATAGGTGAGGTGCTCAGTGTTTGCCCTGGTCACCCACTTTACATCCAAAGTACAGTTCCTAAAGTTTTTTCACGTGTTTAGTCAACTGCCTCTTGTATTGTCTTAATCAACATATATAACAGAAACTGCCTGGGGAATTTTTGCATTCTCTAGGCATTTTAGCAGTTTCCTGTAAAGAAAAAACACTGTAGTATGTGAAAAATAATAACACCAATAAATATTAACCAAAAAAGTAAAAATAGGAAGCATTTATAGTAAGTTATAAAATTATCAAGCGTTACGTAAGAGCTACCACGGATTTGGAACCATATACGAGGGGCGGTCAATAAGTTTTGAGAATCGGTAAGGCAAAACAAAGGAAGGGGGATGGCTGTTTGTGGGGGTGTTAGGACAAGTTATGACAAGTCAGGACCTGCAGCCGCACGCTTCTGCCTCGTCTATTTAGGAAGCAGTAGCTGATCTGCGATCAGCTACTTTCATAAATTTCATAATACGTTTATAACTTTTAGAGTAGTCAGTTTCGGCCCAATCCTGTTTGCATTCAATTCCTACAGAACCATCATTAAGATGGTAATTTACGAGAAACTGGAGGGTTGGAGAGAGTAAAGGATGTTATATTTGTGATTTACGCCAAAAATAGCCCAATAAAAGGTTATTCCTTTTTCCGTTTTTTATTTCATTGTTGCACAATGTAATTATAATTTGACATCATTCAAACGAAGGTTAGACCAGTACATAACGGGAGAACATACGAGTGGCGGTCAATAAGTTTTGAAATTCGGATATAAGAAAACGAGATATGAGAAAAAGTGTTTTATTATTTTTCAATATATCTACCCTCGACTTCAATGCACTTGCGCCACTTGTCCCTGAGGCTTCGAATTCTCGACAACCAGAAATCTCCCGACTGCTGTTCAATCCACTCCTGGACGGCGAGCTGGACATCTTCATCGTCCCCAAACCGGCGTCCACGCACTGCAGCCTTGAGCTGGCGGAATAATGAGTAGTCGCTAGGGGCCAGATCTGGGCTGTAGGGAAGATGGTTTAGCTCCTCGAATCCGCACTCGCGCAGGGCACCTTGTGCAACTCTGGCTTTGTGGACTTTGACGACGTTGAAGTCGATCATGGAACGTGAGGTTTCTAGTGACCCAATGGGCAGAGACCTTGGTCATATCCAAATTGTCGTGGATAATGTTGATAACACTTCCATGTGATATTCCAAGTTCTCGCTCGATTTCTTCGACCTTCACCCGTCGATTTTCGAAGATCATCCTCTCCACACGGGCCACATTGTCCTCGTTGGTCACGTCTGACCGGCGTCCTGGACGGGGTCATCTTCAAAGGAGTCACGACCATGGCGAAACTCCCTATTCCAGCGAGCAATGGTTGCATAGGAAGGGGCAGTGTCGATGTACACCGCAACCATGCGTTCATGGATCTCTTTTGCATTCTTGCCTTCCTTGGTCAAAAATTTGATCACTGTGCGGTGCTCAACCTTCTCCATTGTTGAAAAATTTGTGACTGACGATCTGCGATCAGCTACTGCTTCTTAAATAGACGAAGCAGGAGCGTGCGGCTGCAGGTCTTGACTTGTCCTAACACCCCCACAAACAGCTATTTCCCTTCCTCTGTTTTGCCCTACCGATTCGCAAAACTTATTGGCCGCCCCTTGTATATAAGGAAATAAATTATCCCAGTTATATGTATATATGTATGTGGAGAACTTCTCTTCTACTTTGAGAAAGTCACTCACTTTCCACTCTCCCGCAAGGTTTTATCAGAAGCTCACGGGGATTTCTTTTTCGATAACTCGGTTATCGATTGTGAGGTCTCGAGAATGCCCTTACCTTTAACTAACGCTGAACCTAGAAACAAACAGAGCGTGTTGTCTTCTCTTTGTCTCAAATAACGATATGCATTTCAGAGCTTAAAAAAGTAAATATGCTTCTTGATAAAGACACAACTTCTAAATGATAGCCACTTTCCCCCCTTTTCACTCAAAACACCATAATCTTAAGGACATATACAAACTGCGTTGTCACGAGCACACGCACATAAGAGGTTTCACAGATTCCGCCCACTGGTGAATACACATTCTCCGCCCATTTTTACAGACATGAATGCACAATATCTCTTCTCAAAGCACATTTACAAGTTCAATAATATTATATCATACCATATCAGGGAGGACAACCCTTCTTCCTATTCGCGTTCACATAAGCTCCATCCAACAAGGAAGGACTTAAACTGACCTAAATCCACTTAGTTCACCTTACCAAGCATTCCTCGGTGATACAGACACTCAGAATCTTGCCCCGGCGCTCTGTCCTCTTCTGGTCACTCGCGACTCCAATAATTTCATTACGTTTTATTCGACAAGGAAGGATTTGAACTGACCTAAGTACAGGCATTCATTTCAGCAAGCATTCCTCGGTGTACATAATCAGAAGTATTAATTCCGTGGCCATTCACGATCATAATTCATTTTGTTAAATTTGAATATTATCTTCATAATTAAATAGTGTTGTAACTTGCTTCTAATTCAATTTACGTTTCAAGAAAGGGAATTTGAGTCTACTAGCCGAATTGCTCTAGAAAACTCACTAAATATGATAAAAAACCAGCATTGGTGTTTGTAGTGACTCCTAATTTCGTTATATGTATGTATTATAGCCAAGTTGTTATTAGTATATGACTCAATATGACGAGTAGACTGCGTTTATGGCTAATTATATCATTGCAGTAGCTTTCTAGGATGCGGATGCTCTTAGTGGAATAACATTTGATAGGTCCTAGAAACTTTTCTCATCCTATAAGTTATTTTATGTTACAACTGAACCATATACTGCAATAGTTTATATTCCAGTTGCTGGTAAAACTTTCTTAAACTTTTCAGTTTACAAATCAGAAAATGTCAGTCAGGATTAAGTAGTGCATTCCATTGAATTGCATATCTGAACTTAGCAATCCCCAAAACTTTGCTTTATAATCGCCCTTGCAATAATATTCTAAGCGATCTCTGGCAGAATATTTGTCTCTGAGAGACAAAATGGCTCGTTGCACACACTTTCTTGATCCATTTTAACTGACGACGCTCATAACATTTACTCTTTAGCGTTCTGAACTGGTGCCACATCCCGTTTACCACGCAATTCTCTGCCCGCCCGATAGCCAAGATAAAGTCTTGCCCATGCCTTTCTTTTCTTCTAGAGATAAAAGTCGACTGTCTCACTTCGAAGAGTCAGGGTTCTCGAAATATTCACCCAAGAAACTGTCCAAATTACTAAGGATGAGGAATTTATTTTATTTATTTAAAAGAAGGCGAAAACAAACAAAAATAAAGTGTAACCAAAGGTTCAAGTAACTGACTCTAAACAAAAAAAGATGAACTCGAGCTTGACGGCAGAGAAATCAGACTCACCTTAGCTCTAAACTCTCAGAACATCAATAAAAAAGAGATCTCCACAGATGAGGTGGCAGCTGGAGTCAGAAAAGGGCAGATCAAATGGTGCTATGACTCACCAGTTACCGGGGAGACAATTAGAGCCTCCTTACTCGCCTGTAAAACAAAGCTTTATAACGAGAACTTTAGGCTCTACGACCCGGAACTATACAAGCAGTTAAAATCTGGCCGTCAAACAGCCAAAGAATAATAAAGACTAACGTGATAGCGTATAGAAATAGGCTAACCATCTTGGCACACAATGTGCAAGGATGGGAGCCTAACAAAAACAAATTGTATAATGTCTGCAGAGAACTAAACCCAGATGTTCTTCGGCTGTCTGAAACAAGCGTCAAAGACGAAGACAAACAGAAGATCTTTGGATACAATGTTATACAAAAGAACTGCACAGGTGAAAGATTTTATGGTGCGTTAATAGCAATGAAAAATGAGTTACAGTACAGACAAGGTATCCCTACGGATGAATCGACTCTGTCGATCATCTTAAGGTGCTCTATGGGTGACAAAGAACTAAGCGCGTGTACCAGCCCCCTCGCAGGTCATATCTTCCTTACCATGACCTATACACCCTGTTCACAAAAGAGCACCCAGTACTATTCGATGGGGACCTTAACGCCAGGAATAGAGCAGCGGGATACTCTTCAACAAATTCAAGAGGTAGATCACTGGATCTCTTGACTAGAAGGGACGTTGCAGAGCGCATTGGACCAAACGTCCCCACGTTTTTCTACCCAGGGTCAACCACCAAACCTGACGTCGTGCTCACGAACCCTAACTTCCCATTCCCCCAACGTATCTCGCCAGGGCCTCTAACATCTAGTGATCATCTGCTAATGCTGATCAATATTGCAACTGCCCCTATCCCAGTCCGAGTTATCCCAAGGAAAGACTTCTGGAATGCAAAGTGGGAAGAATACAGGAGAGCATTCCCAGAAGTTACCTCTGATTTACAGGACGCATCCGAAGAAGATCTGGATGACGAACTGACTGCTATTAACGACCTCATCTCTAACGCCGATGCTATAGCTATCTCAATGACGTCACACAAAATAATCATGCCCACAAAACTCACACAAGAGAGAGTGGTGCTACAGCATCGATTCTTCAGAGTCTACGAGACCATCCTCAACTTGGGCTATGACAGACCCATGAATTTTCGATTCGTTCAGCATCTGAGAAATCAGCTGAATTTCACGCTTGGAACCGAAGTCCGTAACAAATGGAATAGTCTAATAGAAAAGTTAGACACTGAGTGAAACCCGAAGGTCTTTTAGACGACCATCAGCAAATTAAAGGGGAACACTCGCACGTCAGGTCAAACAGAAATCAGGCATGAATGTACTAAGGCGGTCACACCCAAGGAGAAAGAGAAGCTGTTCCGTGGAGTCTGGGAAAATGTTTTCAAAATATCAGAAGAAGAAGAAGAAGACTTTGACCTAGGTTTCGAGGATCAGGTTCTCGAGTATATGGAGAGGAGAGAAGGGAGGTTTGACCCTTATAGAACCTCATGCTACCATCGATTTCAAGGCAACTCTTAGGATGGAAAGAAAATATCAATGGAGGAACTATTGAATTTTATTTCCTCATTTAAGTCTAAAGCCCCGGTGCTCAGCCAAATTACCATCAGGCATGTAAAAGAAACTCCGGAAAGACTTAAGACCAGGCTGCTGAACTTATTCAATGCGTCTCTAGCAATGGGATACTTCCCGGAGGGCCTGAAGACCTCCAAAATTATCTTCATACCCAAACTGGGAAAACTATCTAACCAGGTCATGAATTATAGACCCATCTCACTGCTGGAGACCGTTGGGAAGGTTTTTGAAAAAATCCTCAACTGCAGACTCGCTAAACACCTAGCTGAAAAGAACCTCCTGAACGAAGAACAACATGGATTCAGAAAACACCGAAGCACCGAGACAGTGATAGCCCATAGGCTGCAACACGTGGCAGCATGGCAAGCTAGAGGTTGTTGGATTGACGTCGTATGCAGAGACGTAAAAAAAGCCTTCGACAAGGTCTGGATCGAAGGCCTGAAATACAAAATCTCTAGGCTGAGACTCACTCCCCACTTCAAAAAAATCCTCTGTAGCTATCTAACCAATAGGCGAGTGGTGATAGCCTTCGAAGGGCACACAGGGGAATCCTTTGACCTCGCCTCCGGTGTTCCACAAGGAGGATGCCTTAGCCTCACTTTCTTCACCATCTACACCAATATGGTTTTAGACGTCAGAAATCAACGATTCACGCGATAATTAACCACCTTCAATATGTATATGATAACATTGAAAAGAGCCACATTGTATTCTCAATTTTTCTCGATTTTAAAAAAGCTTTCGATTGTGTCAACCATAATATTCTACTGACAAAATTAGCTATGTACGGAATTCGAGGCAACAGTCAAAATTGGTTCAAATCATATTTAACTGAAAGAAAGCAATTTGTCTCCGTCAATGGTCATGACTCATCCCACCTTAATATTACAACTGGGGTCCCACAAGGCTCCGTGCTAGGGCCACTGTTATTTTTAATCTATATTAATGATATTGTTAAATCATCTTCTCTGTTTAAATTTATATTATTCGCGGATGATAGTGCCTTATCAACTCCCTTGCCATATGACATTGCATCTACAATAAATATAGAACTCGAAAATGTCTTCATGTGGCTTAATGTTAATAAACTATCAATAAATGTAGATAAAACCAAATATATTCTTTGCTCTTACAAAAAATCTATTGAATTGCCCCATATTAAAATGGGCGACGGAATAATCTATGAAACTACTCATATCAAATTCCTAGACATCTTTATTGACAAAAACCTGAGTTTTAAACAACATATTACGCATATCTCAACAAAACTATCAAAATCGATTGGAATATTATATAAATTAAATAAGTTTCTTCCTAAATCTATTCTCCACTCTTTATATATGACAATGGTGCAACCTTACTTGACATATGGCATAGAGAGTTGGTATGGAAAATATCAAAATTATCTCAATAAATTAGTCATATTACAGAAAAAAGCAATTCGAGCCATCCATCAACTTGACTACAAAGAGCACACTAATCGATATTTTAAAGAATCCAGAATTCTAAAATTAAATGATCTCTTTGTTTTTCAAACATCCTTATTCCTTTACAAAACAATAAAGTGTTCCTATAATAACTATATATTTAATATGTTACAAACAGCTGATAATACCCATAATCACCAAACCCGCAATAGAACAAAATTTATTTCACCCTTGTATTCAAAATCAAAATCACAATGTAGCTTTCTGTACAAATCTATCAAAATATGGAATGACTTGGACGACAATATCATTCGGCTTACTAAATTTCTATTCAGTTTTTGTTATTGTGTATTTATTTGTTACCGTACACTATTCTACTGTGTACTATTACTTTGATTTATACATTATAAATATGTTATTTTTTATATAAGACTGTTGACTATGTTAACTACAGATCTTTTGAAATAATCGCTGGAAATAAAATAGTTTTTTAATCTATCTCAAAATTTAAATAATATAATTATTCGTTATTTGCAATTTTTACAATGGTTAGGTTCTCAAATGTATACTAAGTTGTTTATATTTTTATAAACATGAAGGGATTTTATTCTTATAATTTTATGCTTAGTCTTAAGTTTTAAGTTTCTGCCCTAAAAGTCACTGACTTATTTTGGGACCATAACTAATCTTTGTATGTATATACATATATACGAGTATGTATAAGTACTTATTGTAACTTATCATTAAGATTTAAAATGTAATATGTTTATACTGTACGTTTGAGTAATATGGAATAAATAAATAAATAAAACCAGCCGACGGGAGAACACTTAATATACAATACGCGGATGATGTTACCCAAGTTGTAGTGCGGAGGACAAAGTCGGCAAGACTGATGGCTAGAGCTACGGCAGCAGAAGCCGAGAAAATCTCCAGCTTCGAAAGACGCTGGAAGATACAAACGAATGTGGCTAAGTTCTCCGCAACTGCAATAGGAAAACGTCGCACCATCCCTTTCAAAATAGGAAACTCTGACATCGACTACTCTCCTCGCACGTCTATTCTCGGATTCGGACTCTCCAGTTCCGGAATGAGCAAGCACGTGAGGACCAGAATTGGACACGCAAAAACCGAACTTGACAAACTCCATCGATTTCGAAACCTAACAATAGCTAACAAAAAAAAAGCTATACATCAGCTTGGTTAGATCCAAGCTGGTGTACCCCAGCATTCCACTCAACGTTGCATCCAACAGAAACATGTCGATGCTTCAACGAGTGCAAAACCAAGGACTCAGATTTATCACTGGCTCCAAGTGGTTCGACTTCTGGACCTCGAGGAGCCTACATGAACAAACGGGAATAGAGTCAATAAACCTGTACCTCTACAAGAGAGGAAAAAGCATCTGGGAGAAACTAGGTCTTCTCCCCAACGAGACACTCGACACTCACGATCCTGAGGAGGGAGAATACAAAAACTACCTCCCAAACACCAAAGAGAAGAACCAGAACCAAGATTCAAGTGAATGAACTAAAAAAAATAAAAAATAAAAAATAAGAAGTTCAAAAACCCACTTAAGAATCTGAACAATGGAGATGGCCCGTACACCGGGCAACTACACTATTAACCTAATGCTTCTTTCATTTCCACGCCTTCCCCTCCATCCTCTTTATTCACTATTCACCCCCTCTTTTTCACAACTTTCTACAAAAAAGAAAAGAAAGAAAAGGTCATCTCTACCGGAAACTGGAGAGAGATTTTGCAAAGAAATTCATAAAGAAAGCGGTGGAGTAAAGGAAGTTAAGTTGTGTACGACGTACATAACTCGACTGGCTAAAAGAGATTACTTGGACCTTTTGGGAACTGGAAAATAATCATTGCTTGTAAATCTGCCCTCGTTTCCACAAAAGTTCGTACAGATACGATAGGGTCTCATAAGTACGAACACGAATGATTCTGCAGTCTTACGGCAACGAACTACAAAAGAAGGTTTTTTACAAAATCAAAAAAAAATCGAACAAAACTACTATTACAGTTTTAAGAATAAACTGAGGTAAAATGCGAAGTAAACCTTTTTGATCGCAATTGACGAGCAGAATTCGTCGCTTTGCGCTTATGTTCGTTTCCCTCCAAGCATCATCCCTCAGCGCCCTAACCGACTTCAGCAGGACGTGGTTGTTTCGCCGAGTCAAATTACTTCCCTTGATTTTTTTTTTTATATTTGGGGATGGCACGAAAGGGGTGGGGGGAGCTAGGACATGTAGAGAGAGTGTTGGAGGGTGTGGGAAAGATGGGGTAAAGGAAGGGATTAGGACCTGGGGAAGGGAGGCGTTGATTCGTGCTAGCCATTAGGTTTTAAAGGGGACCTCATCTCAGCTCTCATTCCATTGGCTGCCGTCCTGCAACACGGAAGAGAACAGTACTAAAGCACTATGGAGTGAGGGAAGAGTACAAATAAGTAAGGTTGACTCAGAACGCAGTGATGAGAAGGTTAAAAGTAGTGAGAGAGAGAGTACAGTACTAAGGAGTACTATATTTGGCGAGGCATAGCAGACTGAACAGGAAGAGAGGACTTTCGAGTACTGTTGAGTATTAGTTGTGAAAGAGGGAGTTGGTTTGATCTTGGAATACCAATTCACTTTAAGCAAACCTTTTTTTCCCTCAGTTCTTTGTGCGTGGGTGAGAGGAGAGAAAGCGGGGAGGGAAAATTGCTTGAGGTCGACGTGGGAATTGTATTTAGTAGAGAAAAAAATGGCCATTAACAAATGGGTTTTAGTTGAAAAGTTTATGTAATACACAAAGGCACTTTCAATAAGATGACGAAGAAGGAAGAGACAAACAGACCGATAGGGGAAAGGTAACTTTAAATAAAAAAACAAACGGGGACAGAGAGCGCAAATATTTTTTACGAAGAGCTCTGTAAAGAAGTGAAGTTAAGGGGGTGAAAAAGCGTGACTATATTTAGCTGAAGATCCTCAACAGGGATGGAACGTAATTCTCCAAATTCAGGAGAGGGGGGAGTGTGTATGAGTGTATGTATGTGTATGTGTGTGTGTGTGTGTGTTTGAGATATTAGGAGGTTTGAGCTCTGAGGTCAATGCTCTGAGGATAGACAAGTGCGTTGGTGGTGGTGTGGCAGCAATCCGGTATTAGAGTGGACGGACAGCGCTGGGGCTTAAGGGGTTCGGTAGTGAGCGTTGAGGCAGTAGGGCACGATGGTGTGGTGAAAGGGCTCAAGGCGGGAAGATGTCTGATGCAGGAGTGCTGGGTAGGGAGATTTATGGCGCAACTAAAAAGCTGCGAATACGGCAGAAGGGGCTGGCTATGGGATTATTATAGAGGCCAATTTTGATAATAATTATTAAAATTATGATTATTATAACGATAAAAATAATTCCTTCTAGCATGTATCTCTCTCTCTCTCTCTCTATCTCTCTCTATCTCTCTCTCTCTCTCTCCCCGCATATCCATTTCCCTTCTATCGCTTTCCTCCTCTCCCACTCTCTCTATCACCGCCCCCCTTCTCTCTCCCTCCCTCACTCTCTTCCTTCCTACCCCCTCACCCTGCCGTCCCCTCCCCACTGTATTCCTCTCCCACTCTCTTTCCCTCCCTCCACGTCTCTCTCCATCTCGCACTTCCTTTCTCCTCCTCCCAAAACAATCGGCGCTAACAAAGCTAAATGTTGAAAAGGCACCAGCTAACATCCTCTAAAGTATGAAGAGAATTTTAAACGACTGTCCAAATACAGGATACTTCCGTAATGTTTTCAAAAACGCTAAGATGATCTTCTTAGCTAAGTGAGACTGGTGTCACCCCTGGAAGAGAACTTCCTGTACAATCCGTACCAAATTTGGCTTCCAGAAAAAGCAAAGGTGGAGATGGTGATAAATTTCATTATTATTATATAACCTATGCAAAGATGCACACTGAAAACTTTGGAAATTATACCACCAAGAGTTGTCAGTGCAGGTCAAAGCACAGCAAGAAAAAAAGGAAATATAATTAAACAGCCCCATGGTTACGCAACAAAAAGACATTAGCCAATCTTTTAAACTTATCAAGCGTAGGAGCAGTCACAATATTTGTGGGCAAGGTATTCTACAATCTACATATGCTCGGTAAAAAGAACTTAAAAAACTGAGATGTAGAATGACGACCAATTTCGAATGCCATGGAATTTACAGTCTCAGCTTACCTAGTAACTCTGATCGGTTGATAAAATCTCGGCAAAAATTTATGCAGAGGAAGATTCACATCATTCACTACTTTAAATAAAATACAAAGAGCTCCAACATCTCTACGATGCTCAATGTCTAAATCCCTTTCTGATATTAAATATTTCACAGAATTAAATGCATGATCAAGCAATCTCAGATGAGAGTCTGCAGCAGAACTCCATAGAGCAGAGCAATACTCAGAATGAGGTAGAATAGAAAGAAAAGTAACACTGGTGAAGAACATCATTATCCTCATAAATTTTCTTAGATTTATGAAGAATGCCCAATTTCTGAGAGATATCCCGAGACATGTATCTTAGATGCGTTTCAAAAGTGAGTTTTGAATCTAGAGTTACTCCCAAGAGCTTGAGCTGGTCAGCCTTGTTAATCAAAGCTCCATTTATTAACAAATTGGGATGTTCAGGTAAGAGAGATCTAGAGCGACTCACAATCATTTTCTTACTCTTAATAGGGTTCAATTTCATACCCCACTGAAGACACCAGGAATGAATTTTATTCAAATCCTCAGTGAGGCTGTCTGCAACACTCAGTCTCATTGCAGGAGATGGAACATGAACATAGAGAGATGTGTCATCAGCATATGCTAGAATTTTATGTGATATTAAACCACATGTCACTAGTATATAATATAAAAAAGCCAAGGCCCAAGATGCTACCCTGAGGAACTTCAGAATATACTCTAGAATAAGGAATAAAACACCCATCGACATCAACACGTTGTTGTCTATTAGTTAAAAACTCGTTAAAATACTTAAGGCTCACCCACCAATGCCAACAGACTTTAATTTAAAAATCAAACCATTATGGTTGACAGTGTCAAATGCCGCACTAATGTCAAGTGAGACAAGCCTAGACTCACAATTATTGTCTAAAGCAGACTGAATTTCATGTACCAGCAATAATAGTGCATCAGTAGTGCCCAGCCTCTTTCTAAAGCCAAACTGAGTCACTGGAAGAAATTGTCTCAAATATACAATAAGAAGTTTGGGCAGCAGACGTTCAAAATTCTTAGATAAAATCAGTCTGATGGAAATGGGTCTATATTCACTGAGAGATGGAGATGATGATGATCCTTTGGGAATTGGGGTAATCTTGCCTGAACGCCAGCATTCAGGAAATGACCCCCGACGAACTAAAATACGAAATATAACAGCCAGTTTTGGAGCTAGCTAACTGCTAAATCTTTTTAAAATCAATGGAAACATACCAATAGGATCAATTCCCCCATACTCATTTAGGTTATATAAAAGAGATTTTATTTCAGAGTATCTGAAGGCAAATGTATTGAAACTACGTAGCGGGTGACAACCTAAGAGCAGCTGAATCTCTTCCCTACTTTGCTTGGAATTAAAACTATCGGCAAGAATGCTGGCTTTATCAAGAGGATGATATGTATCACTATCATCAGGCTTCATTAAGGGAGGAATATGTAGTAGGCTCAACACCAAACAAAGCAGATTTAAGTGCTGACCGCCAAATATGCGGCTGAGCTGCACCTGCGAGGACATTCTTCAAATGGGCATTATGTTGAGCTTCAGCCTCTTTATAAGCATTATTTGCCGTGTTCTTCATCGCAACATAGTTCTCTTAACACAGCAGAGATCGGTTATAAGAACAAAAATCTTGAAGCTCGATCTCACGATAAGCATTCTGCCTATAAGCAGCATGCTTATCGTGAGATCGAGCTTTAAGATTTTTCATTGGTACAAACCTACTTTTCAAGTTTAATAACCTTAAATTCAATGCGGTATTGGGGAAAGGAGCATCATAGATATCCCTCCAGACAATACTATTAAAAGCACGGTTAATCCCATCCCAGTTAATTCTAGATTTGATAACAACTTTCCTAGAGATGGTAAAGTCTGGAATAGGGAAATCTAACTGGATTTTAAAAGCTAAACCTCGAGGATCTGAGGAACCAATTGGTGCAATGGTTTGAACCTCAACAACCCCTCCCACATCAGTGAGTAAATGATCAAGACAATTGCCTGATGTATAAGTTGCACCAGTAACTAACTGCTCACAACAAGTAATATCAGAAAAATCAAGAGCAGCAATACCATGTTGATTGGTTAGGAAAACTGAATTCAGCCAGTCTCTCTGATGAACATTCAGATCACCAATAAAAATGAAGCAAGATTTCTTGTCCTCCTCCTCAATATTAATATATGAGTTTAGAAGGCAATCAGAAATACTGTCATGTAAGTCGGGGTTTCTATAAAGGCTAAATATATAAAAATTGTTAAAACAGTTGCATACTCTACTAATCATGATCTCATGACATCCTCATTCATACTTACTAAAACGTGAAGCATTAAAGCCTTAAAGCTTTGCGCTCGAGCTAAGGAGTTCCTCAGAAATTGCATAGGCTTATTAAATTTTAGCAAAAGGAGTTCTGAGGTATGTCTCCTATTTGCTACAAGAGTCTCAGAGCAGCAAATAATATCATATTTAGTTGAGGTAACAGAAAGCTCTCTCAAATTGCCATAGATACCACGGATGTTGCAGTAGAATAAATTACAGAATTTACGACGGATAGGGCCAGGGTTAGATTGAATGTCGCCATACAAAATAAGAATAATGTCTGACAAAAACTGAAAGACAGAGAATCGTAGAAAGAAACAACGACAACAACAAGCTAAACAACTACTAACTACCAACCCAGAGATTCTTAGCACCCCCACCCCCTGAAGGCCTGCTGGGGACTGGGAGCCATGGCTAAATGTAGTACTGTCATATTTCGATACAATGAATTAAGATAGAATAAAGGTTAGGAAAGTAAGGCAAACCAAGAGATGCAGGTCTGTGTCTCCCAGCAGAAGCGAACTGGCTAAATTCAGGAATGTTGGACACACAACTATGGCTATAATTTAGTAAATCCACTTCAGGGATGCCATTGGTAGTAGAACAACTACTCATCCGCCTTAGCTAAAGCAGGGATACCTAGAGCCATTACACATCAACAATCATGCGCTCACTGAGGACAGACAGGGACTGGTGGTGTTGTTCAAGTGAGGTCAAGGGGGGCATTTCCTCCACATCCAGGGTTCTCAAGACCCTACCAAGTTGCTCTTCTGCACAAATGACCGTTAGCAAACATGGTCTGCTAAGATATACCACCTAAGATATACCCCCTTATGCCCAAAGCAAAAGAGAGGGGAGTTACTTGGACATTTTATGTCAGGAGGTATCAAAAGGATTTGATAAAGTTTGACAAATGGGGTACAATTATAGATCCTGTAACTGGGACTAAGTGAAAACTTAACAGATGGAGAGAGTGGTGTATATCAGTTTGTGGAGCATGGAAAGAGTCAAGTTCATGCTTAATGCAGGCCTAACGCAAGGTTGAGGGAAGGGGGGGGGGTATGTCCCCTACTCTTTGCTCAATATACACGGCAGATGTCTGAGTCCCTGGCAATCCCAGTTGCCTCAAAATTCATTTTGCGAATGATTTTAGCCAGAAAATACAGTGCCCATGGAGGAATGCGCCTACGCAAGCTCGTATGGCGGCGGGAGAAATCGAAAGATTAAACATCTACGAGGCCAAAATGGAAAATAAGAACGAA
The DNA here is from genome assembly GCA_963969495.1 of Ceratothoa steindachneri. Classification (NCBI taxonomy): domain Eukaryota; kingdom Metazoa; phylum Arthropoda; class Malacostraca; order Isopoda; family Cymothoidae; genus Ceratothoa; species Ceratothoa steindachneri. The sequence goes on along the minus strand of OZ018321.1, from coordinate 148,876,760 downwards.
CCAGGAGATATTCAAGGTGGTCCCGAATAGTAGGAGATTACTATCAGATATCAAGGTGAGGGATAGGCGCAATCCTTACACCACAGAGTGCAATGTACTCGGTATGAAAATGACTTCATCCTGGTAAAGGAAGCCCCGATATAGCCGAGGAGGAACTACTTGGCAGGCTCCACTCATTCCGCCAGAAATCCAGAACAATCGGAGCTAACAAAGCTAAATTTTAAAAAGGCACCAGGTAAAATCATCGAAGGGATGAGAAGAATTTTTAACGACTGTCAAAATACAAGATACTTCCTTAATGTTTTTATGACCGTTAAGGTCTTCTTAGCCAAACACATGAAACACGTCTCTGATCGAATTTAGAAAACCTCGGCCGCAGTCAGAACTTTACTCGTGTTTAGAAACCTACGAGAAAACTCTAAGAAGATCTACAATGTACTTGTAAGATCTATGCTGATCAAACCTGCTTCCGCCTTCTCTTGTGTCTCGAGGACACAAAAGAGAAGAGTACAGGTAACATGACATAATATAATTAATTGCACGGGCCTATCAAAGGTCATCCGCATCTGTCAAAACCCAGCCCTAAAATGCATCCATAGGATTGTGTCAGATCATGCATCTACAGTATACAATTTAAACTATCCATAGGAATGTATCAAAAACAAAATGTATTACCAGCAAGACTCATCAGAATCAAAATCACCCATTATATACAATAATAAAAAACTACATCCACAGGAATGAGTCCAGAATAACCTCTCCCCCCAAAGAAGTTAACCCTCCGTCCCCATATAATCATCTAATCTGCGTTTGAAAACGTTCAAGTATGGACTGTCTACTGTCTGAGGTGGCAAACTATTCCAGTAATCTACCACTCTTTTGGTGAAAAGATATTTTCTAATCTCTAACCTGCAACTCTGTTTTTTTAATTTTTAAGTGGTGACCCCTAGTCCTATTACTACCTTCCAACTCAAATAACTTGTTAAAATCCAACTTATTCATCTCAGAACATATTTTTAAAAGCTCAATCACATATCCCCTTACACACCTTTCAAATGAGAACATATATAGTACCCTCAGTCTATCTTCATATTCAAGGTGCTTCAGGGAAGGTATTATTTTGGTTGCCCTCCTTTGTACTGACTAGCAGGTTGATATCAGGTCTAAAATGTGGTGACCATGCTTGTATACAGTACTCTAAATGTGGCTGACATACGAACGAGTTGTAGAGTTTAAGGATAACCTCCTTACTCTTGTAGCTAGCATTCATCTTAATGTATCCTAGCACCCTATTTGCTCTATTTTTTGCCTCGATACACTGCTTCGAACACTTCAGTGATCTATCTACTACTACGCCTAAGTCCTTCTCATCCTCAACTGAATTCAGCCAATGCCCATCCCTGTCATAGCTAAATTCCCTATTATCCCTTAACATGTTAAAAACTTTGCATTTTTAAGGTTAAAAGTCATCTGTCACTTCTGAACCAAAGCTAAAAACTTATTTAAGTCACTCTGCACTTTAAACCTACCCTCAACTTTTTTGACTACAGCGGCCAATTTAGTGTCATCAGCAAAGATTGACACTTTGATATTTACAGCCTCCCCAAGATTATTTATATAAACTATGAATAATAAAGGGCGTAGAACTGATCCCTGAGGTACGCCACAAATAGCATCCCTCCACTGTGACATCACCCCATTCAACACAACTCTCTGTTTCCTGTCATTTACCCATTCAGCTATCCAACTCAAAACTTTCCCACATATCCCACGCATTTTTAATTTGCGAACTAGTCTCCTATGTGGAACCTTATCAAAAGCTTTGCTAAAATCTAAGTAAATTACATCAACATTCTCTCCCTTATCTAATTGTTTAATTACCTAATACATTGTAGCGGGCCGAAAATCTATACCATAATCCTAATCGTTCCAACTCGCTTCCTACACTAACTCGGACGTGAGAAATCGAGGGATAAATGAACGGATTGTATGTACACTCTTTACTTACAAAAAAAATATAGGGAAAATATTTACAAGAGATCTCGTTACTTATGCACACAGACAAAAAAAAAATGAGATTGATAAATTTACAATTACAATTTATACAAGATCAATATAACAGTCCTATAACCAAACGAAATTATATCTAAACAGTCCAAGAGGGAATCCGTTAAACTAACAAAAAAAAAATATTTTCAAAAGTACTTACAACCAAACCAAGAGACAAGAAGAAACAACAAAAAATGATAAACGAGCAAACAAAACGTACACTGGTTCCGAAACCATTAAAAAAAAGAAAAGGCCTCACGTTTTACTCAAGGGATAGTTCTGCCGGCTGCCACTCGTATAGTCACAATTCACGCAGACGTCTTACAAAAGAAAAGCTGGTGCCTCCGAGCTCGATATAATGTTAAGCGATTTTGTCGCAGTATTGAGGTTTAATAATAAAAAAGCAACCTCCTGTCCAACCAATCATTAACCAGTCAAGGATGATGGCAATTTCAATTATATTACTTCCTAATCCTATAATGTCAGTCACTCTTTACAAAGGGAAGTAATATATATCTATTGAAATTTAATAGAGTAATGGCGCAAAAATAAGAATCAAATTGTAAATAGCTGAGGGAGGGGAAGAGAAAAAAACATTTAGACAAACATGAAATCCCTAATATATTATATATGAAAAACAAAAAGAAGAAAAAAATTCCCACTCATGCAGACATTCTTACAAAGGGAGAGAGAGGGTATTGGGAAAGGGGTGGGAGAATGGCCCTTCCCACACACACACTCACATTCGCTCACATTCGGGTCCTCTTTAATTTCTTTTTTTTTTAAATGGGCGCTGCATTCGCTAATTTCCAATCATTAGGAATTTCTCCAAACTCCAATGATCTAGTAAATATCATCTTGAGTAACCAAGAATGAATGTTGTCGGGGCCAGATGCCTTACTAGCCTTTAATTCCAATATAAGCCCTTTAATTATTTCCCTTTTCACATTAATGGTATTCAACACTAGTTCCCTTTACCTAGAATTATTATCAATTAATCTATCTAGAGTCTCTTGTGTAAATACTGAAGCAAAATTATCATTAAAAACCTATACTATTTCCTCATCAGATTCTTTCAAAACCCCTTCATATCTAATAGGCACTATTTTATCACTGTTAGATTTGTTATTAATTCTATAATAGCTAAAGAATTTTCTTGGATCTTTATCATTATTTTGAGTTAAATTAATTTCTGCCGCCCTTTTGCTCTTCTTAATAATCTTATTTAGCTAATTTCTGGTCGACCTATAATGATTTATGTTGTCAAAAGTACTTTCTCTCTGTAATCTCTGCTATGCCCTTTTCTTCTCAGAAACTTTTCTAGCCATCTCCTGATTCCACCGCAATAGCTTCCTACATTTTTTTTTATAATAGCCTTCCTTGGAATACACTGCTCCGGGACTATGTTTAATATAGATTTAAAAGTGTCACACATTTTATAAGTATTCTTTCAACTGAATTCTATATCCCACCTAATCTAATTTAGAAAGTTGCGTAGTTTATCGTAATCGTCCCGATAAAAATTTGGAGTTTCAAATTTCGTTAGAATCGACCAAATAGTTATGAAGTTATTGCGAATTATTCCCCAGCTAACTTTGGGAGGACCGTGGCAATTATATCATTCGAAAGAAAATGAAAAACAACGTAAGGATTCAAATTTTGTTAGAATCGGCCTAATAGTTATGAAGTTATTGCCAAATAATTTCCCGCTAACCTTGGGAGAACCTTGGCAATTATATCATTCGAAAGAAAACGTTAAACATCATACAGGTTTCAAATTTCGTTAGAATCAGCCTAATAGCTATTAATTTATTTCCAAATAATTCCGCGGCTAACCTTGGGATGACTTTGGCAAATATATCATTCGAAAGAGAATGAAAAACAACATTAGGGTTTCAAATTTCGTTAAAATTGGCTGAATAGTTACAATGTTATTACAAAACCAAAAATAAGCAAAACGGGGCTTATATAGGAAGGCAACTTGAGGTGATTTTTCCTTTTGTGTTTTTTTTTAGTCGCGTGCGAGTCGAGTCGCGGGCGTCTCTATATCTCACTATGTTGGTCGATCGGTCCCTGTTTTGCTTTTTTGTTTTCATAATAACATTCTAAATATTCGGCCGATTCTAACGAAATTTGAAACCCTTATGTTGTTTTACATTTTCATTAAAAATGATATAATTGCCAAGGTCCTCCCAAAGTTAGCTGGGGAATAATTCGCAATTCCCAAGGTTACCCGGTAATTATTTCGGGAGGCAATATCATCATAACTATTCGGCCGATTCTAACGAAATCTGAAACCCTTATGTTGTTTTACATTTTCTTTTGAATGATATAATTGCCAAAGTCCTCACAAGGTTAGCCGGGAAATTACTTGGCAATAAATATTCGGCCGATTGTAACAAAATCTGAAACCCTTATGTTGTTTTACATTCTATTTTGAATGATATAATTGCCAAGGTCCTCCTAAAGTTAGTCCGGGAATTATTGAAAGTTTTTAAATAAGTAAGAGCACGCGAGTGTTCGTCAGCAGACCTTGTTCAGAGTGAAGACCAGCATAATTAATGAAACAGCTAACACAGATTTTCCTAACATGGCATGGCCCTGGTACCAGTAAACTATTTATTATGAATGGAATAAATATATGAAACCGTTTTTTCTCTCTTTCAAAGATTTGCAGAAAAATGGCTTTTCCAAAAAACGGAAGTAGAATGATTTATATGTTGCATATGGCTTCGCATATATGACAAGAGATGGAATTGAAAGACCTCAGTGCATAATTTTCAATTTGTTCATGAGCAATAGAAATTTGAAGCCATCAAGACTGAGGGTACATCTCGAAAGCAGGCACATGAATCTTGTTGGCAGATCGATTGAAGCTTTTCAGTTTTAAAGAACTTGTTATGATCAGAAAACAACTCTTTCCACATTTGGTTTCGCTGCTCTTCGGAAAGCTCTTCTGGAAGCCTCCTGTAGGGTTTTAATAAAATTATAACCAAACATGGCTCTTCGGACTTTTTTTAATTAAAATTATACGAGAAGTACGAGAACGAAGTGAGGTGCCCTGATCCAGGAAGGAGATCTTGCTAAAGTCGAGTGATATCTTGGAGTGCCGGCAAAAATCATTGCCAAGATGGGGATGTGGACGACTGTTGTGAGGAAAACTCACTTAAAATTTTGACACAGATCAAGAGTAAGTGTCTTCACCTGTGTTCCGTAAACGGGAATCTTGATTGAAAGATCCCCTTGCTGAATCAGAATGGCTGGAGACTGAAACCACTCGCGGGGCGGAGACTTCGACGATTCGATCAGCATTGTTGGCTAGTTTTTCCACACTGTTCTTGGAATCCATTGCGGCGAGGATGCTTTGCGTGAAGTGAGGAAGATTTTGTAGGAAAAACTGGTGGAAGAGGGGCATTCGAAGGCAACCGCTTGCGTACCAAGGAGCTGCTGCATATGACCTAGCAACTGTGAAGGCTTCCGATCCCCGAGCTCTTCTTGCGAGACGAGTTGTCTCAGGCGCTTGGCTTCCGATGCAACCGTTCTTGTGATGAGGGCGGTTTTCAAGTCCTCATAAGGCGACGAGCTAGAGATCGAAGAAACCACGACCCCCATGACCACAAAGATAATCGACGATGGTAACGAGCTGACGATGTAGTCAAACTTCGTCATAATAATGAAACTTTCACTATATTGAATTGTTATTAAGCCTGGATGAACTACAGTGCAGCGTCGAAAGACCAGAAGGCAGGCTGCGTGGGGCGACGTAGGTGACGTGTGCAGTCTCTTCAACTATAGTTTCAGTACTGGCCTGGAACTCACCAAATGCAGGTGGCAGATAGCGAACCAGCTTTATTGGGGCTCGACGTATTTAGTCCGGTAGGTTCTCTGAGGCAGCAGAAATTAGAGAGTGAACGTGCTCTTAGCACGCCGTATTTAGTCTGCTAGGCTCTCTATAAGCAGCCGAAGTTAGAGAGCAAACGTGCTGGTAGTACGCCAGGTTATCCTAGGGTAACCTTTTGCTGGAGATCAAACGTGTTAGTAACAGGCCGTATTTAATCTGTTAAGACGTAAGGAAATGGTAAAACCAAACGCTTTTTTGAGGCGCCGTATTGAGTCCGTTAAAGCTCGAACCATGTCACTCCAGGGGTCAAATTGTAGGGCTCAAATAAAATTAAAACTAAACATGGCTTTTTGGACTTTTTTATACAAGATACGAGGGGTGGTCAATAAGTTTTGCAATTCGGATATAAGGAAACGAGATATGAGAAAAAGTGTTTCATTATTTTTCAATATAACTACCCTCGACTTCAATGCACTTGCGCCACTTGTCCCTGAAGCTTCGAATTCCCGACAACCAGAAATGTCCCGACTGCTGTTCAATCCACTCCTGGACGGTGAGCTGGATATCTTCATCGTCCCCAAACAGGCGTCCACGCAGTGCAGCCTTGGGCTGGCGGAATAAAAAGTAGTTCCTAGGAATCAGATCTGAACTGTAGGGGGAATGGTTGAGCTCCTCGAATCCGCACTCGCGCAGGGCATCTTGTGCAACTCTGGCCTTGTGGACTTTGACGACGTTAAGGTCGATCATGGGGCGTGAGGTTTCTAGGGACACAACGGGCAGAGACCTTGGTCATGGCCAAATTGTCGTGGATGATGTTGATAACACTTCCATGTGATATTCCAAGTTCTCGCTCGATTTCTTAGACCTTCACCCGTCGATTTTCGAGGATCATCCTCTCCACACGGGCCACCTTGTCCTCCTTGGTCACGTATGACGGGCGTCCTGGACGGGTGTCATCTTCAAGGGACTTACAACCATGGCGGAACTCCCTATTCCAGCGAGCAATGGTTGCATAGAAAGGGGCGGTGTCGGTGTACACTGCAACCATGCGTTCATGGATCTCTTTTGCATTCTTGTCTTCCTTGGTCAAAAATTTGATGACTGCGTGGTGCTCAACCTTCTCCATTGTTCAAAAATTTGTGACTGACGATCTGCGATCAGCTACTGCTTCTTAAATAGACGAAGCAGGAGCGTGCGGCTGCAGGTCCTAACTTGTCATAACTTGTCCTAACACCCCCACAAACAGCCATCTCCCTTCTTCTGTTTTGCCCTACCGATTCGCAAAACTTATTGACTGCCACTAGTAGCATAAAGTTAGAATGTAGAGAGAATGATTGTGTAAAAAGTGTATGTGTTGATGGGATGATAATGAGTGTAGGATGAACGATGAGGGCGATAAGGGGAGGATGATAATGATTTGTACCAGGTTGCCTGGCTTTTTTTTCTATTTTTTGCTTTTTGATGTGATTCTTAGTGAAATAAGTGAAAAAATTTAGCATTCAAGCCTTTGATTTTTTTGTGCTTCTTTCGGTTTTTTACTGTAGGTTTTTATTATTATTATATATATATATGAATCCATTAAACCACATTGAAAGAGAAAACGGAATCATTTTTCCTTGCAGTAATATTTTTATTACCTTTTTCCGAAAAAATCCGTGCAGGGAAGCGATTCGAACCAGGCACACTGAGGCAGCGAGCACCGCTTTGATCACAGTTAAAGTATGCCGTTAGCGTAGTGTACTAACGGCATACTTTAACTGTGATCAAAGCGGTGCTCGCTGCCTCAGTGTGCCTGGTTCGAATCGCTTCCCTGCACGGATTTTTTCGAAAAAAGGTAATAAAAATATTACTGCAAGGAAAAATGATTCCGTTTTCTCTTTCAATGTGGTTTAATGGATTCATTTTCATCATTCTCTCGTGCTACTTTGAGATATATATATATATATATATATATATATATATATATATATATATATATATATATATATATATATATATATATATATATATATATATGAGGAATTAAACCACATTCTCCGAAGACAATTTAATTCAGAACAGTTTCGGTGTATCTCACACCCTTTTTCAACTGACACTGGTTAGAAAATATAAGAGAAGTGCATATAAGCATAACACAAGATCCCCTCTTTTTTCCCCCAATCCCCTACTTGTGGCTAATCTGGAGGTAGGGGGGGGAGTGGGCCTAAACATATTGAAGGGCTGACATTTTACTATTTTGTTTATTTGCTTTCTTGTTACAGGATTAAAAGAAAATTGACCCTCAGATAAATTTAAATTAGGAACTGACGATATCAAGCTCGATTCCACGATTCTTCTCTTAACATAGTTAGCCGATTTAAATACCATTTTACTTCCATTGAAATCGATCGTATGATTCTTGTCTCTAGCATAGCAAAATATTCCACTGCATCGCTGCCCACTCTAATATCTCTTTTGTGTTCGTACAATCTCTTGTCTAGATTTCTCCCCGTTTCCGCTATATAAACTTTATGGAAAACGTTGCATGGTATTGCATATACTCCTATGTTATGATGTTCTTTGGGTTTCTGGCCATCATCAATTGGTTTAAGCAATTATTATATTTAAAGTCTAGATTAATACCTGCTTTTCCAAATATGTCCTTTAAACTATTTAATTTATTATTAAATGGCAATGTTATACATTTGTTGAAGTCGTTAGTGCGGGAAGGCTTATTACCATAGAATGTTTTCCTAGCTGCAAAATGGGCAGATGATATGAACCATACAAAATATGTCATCCTTCCTATTTAGATAAAGAAATTGTCATTATCAGGACCATTTTTTCTAATATGTATTACCCCGATTGGTTCATATCGTCTGCCCATTTTGCAGCTAGGAAAACATTCTATGGTAATAAGCCTTCCCGCACTAACGACTTCAACAAATGTATAACATTGCCATTTAATAATAAATTAAATAGTTTAAAGGACATATTTGGAAAAGCGGGTATTAATCTAGCCTTTAAATATAATAATTGCTTAAACCAATTGATGATGGCCAGGAAACCCAAAGAACACCATAACATAGGAGTATATGCAATACCATGCAACGATTGCCATAAAGTTTATAAAGGGAAAACGAGGAGAAATCTAGACAAGAGATTGTACGAACACAAAAGAGATATGAGAGTGGGCAGCGAAAGCAGTGGAATATTTTGCCATGTTAGAGACAAGAATCATACGATCAATTTCAATGGAAGTAAAATGGTATTCAAATCGGCTAACTATGTTAAGAGAAGAATCGTGGAATCGAGCTTGATATCGTCAGTTCCTAATTCAAATCTATCTGAGGGTCAATTTTCTTTTAATCCTGTAATAAGAAAGCAAATAAACAAAATAGTAAAATGTCAGCCCTTCAATATGTTTAGGCCCACTCCTCCCCCCCCCTCCAGATTAGCCACAAGTAGGGGATTGGGGGAAAAAAGAGGGGATCTTGTGTTATGCTTATATGCACTTCTCTTATATTTTCTACCGAGTGTCAGTTGAAAAAGGGTGTGAGATACACCGAAACTGTTCTGAATTAAATTGTCTTCGGAGAATGTGGTTTAATTCCTCATCTTTTCTTGCGATATTGCATTAATTTTCATCATATATATATATATACATTTATTAAATTTTAAGTGGTTTTCTTCTTTGTTAATATCGATAATTCTTTTACTCATCGGGTTTCTCATTTTGTTTGTATAATAGGGAGTCTTATTCGGTTTCTCATATTGATTGTATGGTCGGTAGTCTTCGGTAATCTTGTATTTTATCTATTGATCGGATTGACGTTGTATAAGTTTTTTTCAGGCTGCCGTTAAATCTTTGTTTGTAGTGTATTCGCCGGATTTCGTTTTCCGGTACTATTTTCTGTTAATTTCATTTGGAGAAATTATGTTTTTTTATATTTTCCCATAGTTTCGTTGTTCGTTTTTGTAAGGTTATATTTACGGGTTCTATTGTACTTTTTCGATGGAGTTCCTCTGATGGTATGCGATCCTGTCTTTTTGAGTTTGTGATGAATCGTGTGTCTTGATTTTAAATACGTTGGACCTTTGTTAATTGTGAATTACTTAACGTATTCATCGTTACTATTGGGTAAAGGAGCTTGGGACGAACTAGGGCCATGTATAATTTTCTTTTGTTTTTATTGCATATGTTTTTGAATCTCTACAGCGCCGACATGGTAATTTTCGTTTCGTTGATTTTCTGCGTTATGTGACAGTTGTACCCTGTGGTAGTTTTAGACCGAAGACACGTCCTTCCGTGGAGTATGGATATGCTTCTCCATCGACTCGTACTGCAGCTGTTTTCCGTCCGTTTACCAGTATTTCCCTCGCTGTTCTTTGAGCTACGTCTCGAGGGTTCTTCCTGTCGCTGGTGATTATTTGGTTGGTGTCATCCGCTAGTTGGATGTACATCGCACATTCGTGGGTTGGTTGTGGAAAGTCTCTGGTGTAAACAGTGTACGCGTTGGAGAGAGGCAGGTTGAAATGGTCGGCTGTTTGGCCGTTTATTTGTAGTACGGCTTTCCTTTCATCCAGGTAGTTGCATAATGTTTTCAAACATTTATTTGCAGGTTAAGGCTGCAGATTTTGGCTTTTAGGCCGGGTAACCACACCTTGTCGAAGGCTTTAGCAACGTCGCGGAGTACTATGTCTATCTACTTTGTTGCCTCGCGCTGTTTCTGTGGCAATTTTCTCTGTTATAATCGCCAGCGCGGTATCCGTTCCTCGCTTGCTCCTGAACCCGTGTTGTTGTGGGTTGTACAGGTTATTTTCAGTAAGGTGTTTAATTAACCTGACGTTTAGGAGTTTTTCTATGCCTTTACCCAGAAATTCCAAGAGCAAGATCGATCGGTATCTTCCTACTTGGTGTTTTGGTTTGCCCGGCTTTGGTAGGAAGATCATTTTTGCCATTTTAAAGGTTTGGGGAAAGTATCCAATATTAAGGCAAGCATTGAAAATCTTCACTATCGATTCATACACATTTTCAGGAGCATTTATTAGACGTGCCTTTGTTATGCCGCTTTGACCTGGTGCTTTTTGTTTAAATGATTTTATGACTGTTTGGTATTGAGCCATTGAGAAGGGCATTCCCTCCCCCAAGGGATGGTGTCTCTCTTCGTCGACGTATCTGCATGGTGCAGTGCGCTCTTGTTGCGCCTCTAGGGTTTGTAGGAATTCCTCTTCACGCTCCATGTCATATTCTTGATTCTCCTCTGGTGATATTGAAAATATTTGTTTATAGTGATTTTGGAAGTGCTCTTGGAGTTCTTCGTTATTTTGCACTTCCCTGTCCTGTATTTTCAGTTTTATATTTTCTTTTGGTTGTTATTCTCGTAGTTTTCTGTAATCTCCCCAGAATTTCCTTGGATGTGCTTCGACATCCATTTTACTTATTATGTTATTCCAAACTTGATTTGACTTTTATTTAATAAGAGTATCTATCTGCCTTCTGATCATGATTAGCCTTCTGTATCTCTCCATATTAGTACCCATTTCTGTAATTTATTTTTTGAAGTTCTGAAATTCTTCCATCTTTTCCTGTATTTCGTGGTTCCATCTGGGAGCAGGTAGGGTCCCGTATTCTATTATTGGGGTGTGAATTCTGTCCGCTTCAACGATTTTTTCAGTGATTAGTTTTAATTGGTTTTCTATTTCTTCTGTTCCTTGGTTGTTTAGGAAACCAGTTTTTAATGTACTTAAGTATTCTTTGTAACCATTTCAATTTGTTCTGCTGATAGCTTTTCTTTGTGGTATTTTAATTTGGATGGGTGAAGTTGAAATGGTCGTTATCATACTTAAATGGTTGGATGGGGTTGCGGGTCCTGGTTCTGTGTGGTGATTTAGGTTGAAATTTTGGTTCATAAGTACGATGTCTGGAGTTGTCGAGGCTTGGGCTGTTAGATAAATTGGGAAGTCTGGCCCTTCTCTGCTTCACAGGTTCCTTTGTATCAATATTTGAAGGGTTTTTCCTGCTCCGTTTGGTTGGCTTGTGTAACCTGCCTCTCTGCATCTTGCATCAAAGTATCCTGTTAATATGGCTCACGCTTATCGGTGAAAGAGTTTGAGGAAATTTGGAGTTGGCAAATACGAGCGTCTAGGGTGTTGATATGCCCCAGCTATGACCAGATTTCCTGTTGTCATTTTTATTTTTATAGCCAGATGCGATTCTTCTAAGTCGTTTACCTCTGTAAAATGGATTCCAGTTTTGACGCCAATTGCTACACCATCATATCTTGTTTGGGTGTAGTTCGTGGTAATAAATTTATAGTTTGGAATTTTTATAGTCTCAATCTCTGTGTTTATTCCATGTTCGGTTAGAATAATTATATCTGCGTCTTCTTTTCTTATTATGTTTGAATATGATTATCTTTTTCCTTGCCAGCCGTTTACATTTAGTGTAAATATTTTAACTTTTCGTTGGTACGTATCCATGTTTAATTATTTGTTGTGGTCTCTTCCTACCTTCGTTTTTTTCAAGCGGCCTGGGGAACGAGTGCGTCCATTATGTTTTTTCTTGAATTCGCCATTTGAGACGTTTTGGCACGATTCAGGGGCGATATGTATCATACCTTGCTTTAAAGCATTGTGAACCTCTGTCTCATCGGCGTCTGCCTCATATTCCCACCTGTATTTTGCCTTAACTAGTCCGTCCACGATTTCTTTTTGTTTAAGTTGTTTAGGTAAAGGGTTGGCGTGAGAACCGTAAATTTTATGTTGAAATCTTGGGTATTCAATTTTGTTTCTTGCTTTTGTTTTTTGCTTTCTGGGATCGTCTTCCAGGTGTCTTCGTCGGTGGATTTCTCTTCAGAATCGGTATCCATTCCGGCTTCGTTTTCTTCCGGGTTCGTATTTTTCAGAGTCTCTTCTTGGGTCATGTTTATTTTGTACAGTTCGCTCGAAGGAGGGTTCTCCGAGAACCACATTTTTTTTAAGTCCGTTCTTTTCCAGCATAGTGTTCAATTCGTTTGCGTATGAGCCTGGTTTTGCCATGTTTATGAAGTTAGCGTGCATTATGCAGAGAATTAAATCTGGCCTCATGTTTTCCTCTATGTTCACCGTTGTGGTATATGTGGGTTGTGTTGCGGTGTTTCCACTTGCAGTTGCTGCAGCGGTGGAGGTAGTTTTCCTGCTTTCTTTTTCTGTGCTTATTTCGAGTCTTTTCTTTCGTATGAGCTGCTTCTTTATTGGACAAGACATAGCCAGTGTTCTGTGGGCATTCGTTCCACCTGTGGTCTTGGCTTGCGCACTCGGAGCATGCATTCACTTTGTAATTGCAGTCTTTGGTCGGGTGTTTGTCGAGGGCATAGCAGGTGAAGCATACTTGCACTGAGACAAATATCTTTCTCACGATTTGATCGTGTGAGATTTTAGTGTAGAAGACAAGCAGTCCCTGTTCAGAGGCTTTTTTGTACATTTCTCTAGATCTAAATACTACTTTGAAGACATAATTGTGCTCTTCTTCATTTTGGTTTTTAAATTTGATTATCTCTTCGATCTTTGCCCAATCCTGTTGTTTTTCGAGTTCTTCCTTGATTTGTTTTAGAGTGTGTTTACCGGCCCAGGGGTCGAGGTATCTGCAGATCACGGATCCTTTCGTTTGTACGTCCGGGCGGGTCTGAGGTGCGAGTCCGATCTTTTCCAATTTTTTTGCTGCGTTTTCGCTCAGAAGGAGATCTAGGTCCTTTTTCTGTGTCCCATAGCGCCACATAACCTTTGTGCTAGTCTTTTAGTCTAAGGAGTATGACCACAATATCAGCGTGGATAATCCTTAGGGCCAATTCGCGAGTTGGTTTCTCCCAGTCAGAAAGGATGAGAAGGGGAAACCTCTTCGTTCCTTTACGGTCGTCCATTTTGGCTCGTTAGACCCTCCTTCTTCTTTGTACCTATTGATTTGCCTGGGATAAAAGTATGTTAAATTTTTGAAATGAAAAATGAGAATGATCTCCCTGCCCCCACACTCCTTAAAGTAGTCAGTATATCTGCCTGGATGAAGATGATGGATGAATGAGATGATGGACCGTGGGAGGCCCTCCAGAAGGATGACTCATGGGCGGACTTGATGATGGGTGGTGATTGAATGAACTACCACCACCCACGGTGCCGCCCCTCATAGAGTTTGGTTATCGAGGCTGCGTCCGGCATACATAGAGACGGTTGTATGTCCCTCTATGGTCCTGGCTGGGCCGCTACGAATAGAGAGAACTCTTTCCCAACGGTTGCAGCATGGCCTCTTGTCCGGGGTGCCTATGACAGAAGGTTCCACAGTGGGCTAGTCCACAAACCTGTTTTCCCAACCGCCTCAAATTATGCCTTGTCAAGCGACGGGCATAGTTCGAACTAGGTTATGAATGGCAGTACACACGGCTACGCCTTAGAAGGCGAGAGCGGAGGGAGGATGAGTTTAGGTAGCCATAGAATTAATTATGACCACCAGGTATAAATCTCCTTTTTTAAGTCCCCCGTAGGGGAAAAAGTGGCATTGGAGAGAGAAAGATTTCTTTCGTAAAGATCGATGTGCAAAATGCCCTTGTAATTCTCTTATCTTCTTTCTTCTCCAAAAGGTCAGGCATTAGAAGGCGAAAGTAGCGTAAGCTGTCTTTCGAGTGCGTCCTAGCGCTTCAAATTCTGGGAGGATTCTTTGAAAATTTTTCCAAATTGTCCTCCTTTATCGAATTCAGAGGTAATTGCCAGGAGTGTATATGGCAGGAGTTCTACGAAGTCATTTTTTTATTCAAGATTCAAGATAGTATAAAGTTAGAATGGGGAGAGAATGATAGGATAGATAGAAAATATTATGTAAAGAGTATGTGTTGATGGGATGAGAATGAATTTAGGATGAACGATGAGATGAGGATGATAATGGTTTGTACCAGGTTGCCTGGCTAACGCTTTCCTTTTTGTTTTTGTTCTGCTTTTCGATGTGATTCTAAGTTTACATTTTTACGGGGTAATATTTACAAAGCCACAACACTCCTATAAAATTTCTACATAATTTCCAACAAAAGAAGCCCCACACGATCAGAAAGAGCCGAGTGAAGTCCTATTTAGTGGAGATGGCGAAAATAGTACTCGGAAAGGATACGAACAACACCTGATTCAGATGTCCTTGCCCAACGACACTGTATGCCAGAAAATTAAAGACATGAGTCAGTACATAATAACCAAGCTTATCAGTGAGATTAAACGGAGTCATGCAAAAGTCAGCTTACAAATATATTAATTAACTGACGTATAAAACCACAGTCAATTGCTTGTATATGTATGCTATGTTCATGAAAAGAACACCAAGGAAGAATTTTTATTCTGTGACGACTTGAAATAACAACAAAAGCAGTTGATATTTTCAAGGTGATCCAAGCGTTCTTTGATTGCCATAACTTAGGTTAGGACTTGATTAGGTTTATTTGTTCGGATGGAGCTCCTAACATGATTGACAAAATATCTGGATTCGTTGCTATGGTAAAGAAAAAAGCTCTGCATGTGCTCATCAGTCATCACACACTGAGTTCTACATCATCAAGCTCTGGTGTCCAAAACATTGCCAACGAAACTTAATGAAGTGATGAGAATAGTTGTGCAGTCAACTTTATTCGTGTACTTGTATTTGAATCATCCGCTATTTAAAAAAAATTGTGATGAGATTGGAGCGGAACATAACACATTTATGCACCACACAGAAGTACGTAGGCTAAGTCGAAGCCATGTTTTCACAGGCGTAGTGAAATTCTCGAATTTCTCAAGTATAAGCGCAAGTTTCCGCAGTTGAAGCCTTTTGGGGTCGAGCTATTTCAGTCTTCTCATCTGTATTCGAGACTTGCGCATTCGGAACACATTTCGCCTTATAAAGTGCACTCTTTCGTCGTGAGCTGATCAAAACGTAGCAATTAAAACATACCTGGGCAGTGATAAAAGTTTCTCTATCTATCTGTTCTAGTGCAATCTTCAAAAATGATTTTGAATATGCAAATTTTTAGTCGCGGTCGACTCTACATCTCACTATGTCGGTCGGTTCTCGTTTTGACTTTATTTTAGTTTTGTAACGAAAATTGAAACGCATATGTTGTTTTACATTCTCTTTCGAATGATATAATTGACAAATTCCGCTCCCAAGCTTAGCCTAGGAATAATTCGGTTTGGGCAATAACATCTTAACTATTCGGCTGATTCAAACAAAATTTGAAACCCTAATGTTGTTTTACAACCCAGGAATTATTTTGTTTTGGCAATAACATCATAACTATCGGCCGATTCTAACGAAATCTGAAACCCTTATAGCTCATGTTGTTTTACATTCTCTTTCGAATGATATAATTGCCAAAGTCCTTCCAAGTTTAGCCCGGGAATTAGTTTGTTTTGGCAATAACATCATAACTATTTGGCTGATTCTAATGAAATTTGAAACTCTTAAGTTGTTTTACATTTTCTTTCAAATGATATAATTGCCTAGAGTCGTCTCGTGGTTAGCACGGGAATTATTTTGTTTTAGCAATAACATCATATCTATTCGGCTGATTCTAACGAAA
Organism: Ceratothoa steindachneri; assembly: GCA_963969495.1. NCBI lineage: Eukaryota > Metazoa > Arthropoda > Malacostraca > Isopoda > Cymothoidae > Ceratothoa > Ceratothoa steindachneri. The sequence continues at coordinate 148,860,317 of OZ018321.1, read as the reverse complement.
TTTGAAACCCTTATGTTGTTTTACATTGTCTTTTGATTTATAGAATTCCCAATGTCCTCCCCAAGTTAGTCCGGGAATTATTAAAAGTTTTGAAGGTTGTAAGGTCATAAATAAGAACAAGTGAGAGCACGCGACTCTGTTTAGCAGACCGTGTTTCCTTAGCATGGAATACTTAGCCGACATTTTCAGTCTCATCACTGATTTGGACATATCACTATAAGACAGGAATGTGGACATTATTCAAGTCAACGGAAAATTTGTCGGATATACAAGAAAATTATCTTTCTGAAGTCACCGTGTTGAATGCGGAATCCTGGCCAACTTTCCAATCCTTGACAATATTATAATTGGAGATGGTAAAACATCTTCAAGTTCTAAGTACAAATTTTGAGGGTTACTTCTCCAATGATGATAATCTTAGCATGAAACCCGTTTGGATCTCAAAACCTTTGTCGTTTGATATATCAAAATTGAGTGACAACTATACAATGAAAAATGATTTCATTAACTTCCAAGAAGACCCAAGAAAGAAAGCGGAAAGTCTTGGTGGGAAGATTTGTCTTGAGTTATCGGAGGACATACCGGGTTTTGAAAAAGTCCTGTTCGCTTGTTTTATTAAATCTTTCGAGAGGTTTACGTGTGTGATAGAAAAAGTTCTGTCAAACAAATTTAAAGTTTTACTTTTCCATCGCGTGTAATTGAAACGTCTTTTCCATTGTGTACAATTGTGTCAAGATGGAAGTGAAAAGGATCGAGATATCTGCTCTCCTGCACGACTGTCACGACAAGTCCGACATCGTCTAGCGTTGCAACGTCCGCCGGATGACCATCCACTTCAGGTTTTCAACCGTTTGGATGTGAGAGAGGCGAAGAACATCTCAGGGGACACAGAAACCAGGGCCGTCAAGGAGGAGGGCGGCAAGAGTTTGAGGTGCCTGGAATGGCCTCTGTTTACCGACCGTATGTGAGAACAACCTCGGGATCGCTGTTTTTCCTACTCAACTACTTGTATGTCGTGGTATAGCCGATTATATAATATAATATCTATTATTAGTATCAAGGGGAGAGCTGAGGCTATTAGAGCGAACCTTCCAATAACTGAACGCTACGTTGATGCGCGGATTAGAATGGTCAGGTTGAGGCGCGGGGTCAATACGTTTAACTAATCAGGTCAAGTCCGAGGTTGGCGAGATTTGAATAAGGAGTCCGAGAGTGACGTTCAGATTAATTAAAGAGTGTCCAGCCTTCGGTTGGGTACACACAAAAACACCAACTTGGGACGAGGGATGTCTTCTTGCCAGCGAGCCTTGTTCTTTACTACTGTTCCAAGGCCGCTAAGGGGTTTAAATATGGAAAGTCACCTCATGCGGGAGATGGTAATAACCATCACTTTGGGGAATTCTCAGGGGGTAGCTGAGACGCCAAACTATAGGCGATAAACAATTATTTTACCCCCTCTTTCTATTTCCGCGGGGGAAGCTGCTGGAATTTACGACCGCGTGGGGGATGTAATCCCCACTCTACTTGTATCGTGCGATGGAAGGGGGGGGGCATCTGTGCTTGCTTCGCCATGTGACTCTCGGCCGCGTGGGGTCTGGCTAACCACGTGGCTTCCAGTGACGTGCTAAGCATTGCAAAGAAAGAAAAAAAGGGTATCCTTCTACATTGCAGATTCATGGCAATCGGATTCTCATTTTTTTCTGATAAAAAAACTTTACAGTCAGTCCGGTCATTAACAAGCAGGACTAGCGCGTGCTAAACTTCTGCCAGGACGTCTCCGAGATCCGCTCCGTGTCTACGACAAGTATTCGGCCTCCGTGATGATGCTCGGCGTCGTGGCTTCGAATGGCGAAAAGATGCCGTCGGTGTGTTTGGGGGCTGGTTACAGGCTCATCGTGGCCGATGCATAGGCATCTTGGCCACGAAATGAAAATGGCTGGAAGAGCAGTATTACGAGGATTGAGGCAGCAGACCTTAGCTTCAAAATTTACATTAACGAAGAGTACCATCTACCGAAAGGAAAAGGCAGCAAGTCGTAGTCAAAGTCCTACGGGAAGGTACACGAAAATGGGCCTTCAAAGTGAATACGGTATAACAGGATAAAAAGGTTATTAAGGAATTACGATTGCTATTATTCTCAACCTAGTTTTTAACAAAACTGACACCTTTCACAATTTCTCTCATCAAAATTTAAACTATTTTAGAATTGATTTTTAATAAATTATTAATTATTTTATATTCAATAACAAAAGCTTAGCAACAGATAGACGGAGTAGGAATGAGATCTCCAATAGCATCAATAGCAGCTAAAATTTTCATGATTCATATTCAAAATAACTTTTATGAAACAATTCGCTTTAGATTTTAAATCCATATTTTATCGTATGTGGATGATTCCTTTGCTATTTTTAATAATTTAGATCAATCCAATCAATTTTCAATTTTATAAACTCGTTCCATCCAAGCATTAAATATACTATTAAATATACATTAAATATATTCTCCTCCTTTTATGTCATATGATGTTCCTAAAAATAAAAAAAGCGATAAGGGGCACAGACTGACGGGACTTAGCGCCCCGTCTGGCTCCAACTTAGCCTCTTTTTTTTCTTTCTGAAAACCTGTCTTCTTACTTTTCTTTCGCACATTCCCTACAATCTCCCACACAACCTTTTCTGGCCAGCCTCTAATTTTGCAGGGTAGTCACCGACCAGCTTCCTCTTACCCAGTCATCCCGGATCGGGGCTTGGAAGGGGAGGGGGCAATGCCTCCTCTACTCTGAGCAACGGTTCGGGGTGATGGGTTTTAACATGCTACTTCACCCCTCCCCTACCTTAATCGCACTCCACTCTCTCACTCTTTTTACTGGTTATTAATTTTATGCGCAGTCTAAAGCGAGGCTGCCATGCTAATGAGTTGCCTTGCCACCTGGCGGAGGACTAGTTTTTAATGGCTGCATCTGGCTTAGCCGGCCTCGTATTCAACCCTCGCATAGCGGGAAATTATTCTGGGTGATTAGCGATTGGATGTCATTCTTTCGATGTCGAGAATTGGGAGACGATGCCCCAGATTGCACAGAAGGGCAGCACTGCCTCAAGTGTAGTGGCTCACATCATGCCCTCCACAAGAAGTGTCCTCATTATCTCTACCAACATTAGATCCGTGTCTACTCCCTACGATGTGGTCACAGCTACGCCTTCCCAACAATATGACACGAGAGAAGAGGCAGCACCACATCCCGATCCCATATCTGCCCGTCGCAGAGTGCCACATTCCCTCGAAGATCTTGTTGTTCATCCATCTTCATAATACGAATTTCTTCCTAAACGCAGGAACAACCATCGGAGAGGCAGAGATCGAACGAGGTCACCTGCCCCCCTTATATGTAACAAATCATGAACCCACCCACAAAACGCCTATATCTATATCTTCAATGATGAACTTATATATCATCTACCTAACCAAGTACCAGCTTCTACTAAAATGCCGGTGTGTGTAGAAGCTGTTCCTGCCACTACTCGATCCCACTCACCGTAATTTATTACTGCTAAATGCCATCCCCGATAATGAATCCCTCAGTCCCTCACGATCGACCCGTGAGGGACTGGAGCTCGTAAGCGCTCCCTACCTTCTCTCTCCGATTTTTCTTTGATCCCCTGCAACGACAAACGCACACCACTCGAGGATAACGCTCTCCCCCGCTCCTCGCCTGGAGCAATCAGCTCCCCAGAAGAAAGTGGCTTAACGACATAAAATCATATACCTTGTATAGCCCCCCGCAAAGCACACTATCAGAGAAAACACCTTTACCCGATGAAAGAGAGTCTGTAGACCTCTCGCTAGCTAAACTCCAAGGAATATGTCTGCCAGACCCACTTCACCGTACCGACAACGATACAACCAGGATATCGCTATGCTCAACTAAAACCACCGAGAATGACCCAATTATTAACTATTGCCAGTCATGTTTCACCCTACCGACTTATTACCTTGCCTTATGCCCCTCATACCACATAACAGCAGTCCAGAAGACTGTGCTACAGCGAACCTTTGCTTATAAAGGAACTCTATGAGGCATTCTCATCGTATAAGAGTTTTACTCCTTCAGATGACTTAATATTATACACTCTCATCTAACACGCCAATATAAATACCCAGCAGTGCCTCTTAGCAATTTTTAATGATATTTTCTTATACGGAATTTTCCCCAAAAATGACATCTCAACATTATCCTTCCTTTCTTCAAGCCAGGAAAAGACCCTTCCAATCGAACAAATTATCGGCCATTTGCCCTTACTTCGTGCCAATGCAAGTTGCTGAAGAGCATGGTGAACGCCCGTCTAATGTGATATCTTGTAGATGGCGTAGAATGGACTCTCGACGATATACCATAGATAACTATTCGTTGAGGGAACTTATTTAATTTACTTTAGAGTGCGTGGATGTCTAGGCTGGCCGATATTATGTATCTTCGATATGCTTAAGAAGTGGAACTGAGCTCAAGGATAATAATATTGCTATCATTAATAAAATAGAGTTTTATTAATAATAACTATTAACAACACACAAAACGGAAAATATTGACATAAACAGAGAATGGAAAGGGTCGTGGGGAATCGAGCTAATCCGAGGATTAAAAGATTTAAAAAGGTAAAACAAATATAAAGTTAAAGGGAGGGGATGGTTCGCAAAACCATTTAAAGCACAGGATAGAGTTGACAAAAGGGTTAAATACTCAAAAAATAACGTTCGGCTTACGTAATTATATTTGTTGTGCAGAGGAAGGCGACGTGAAGGAATTTTCGGTCCGCTGGCGAGTTCCAGCCGAAAGGGGGGAGGATTAAATCTGGATCTTGGGAATGAGAACCGTTTCTTGACGAACAGCTTGAAGAACAATGGCTGTTCTACGTTGATCTCTTCTGAACAACAGGGGGTGTGAGAACCGTCTCTTGTCTATGGGCTCGAGAACAATGGCTGTTCTAACGTTGTTCTCTTTCTGAAAAACGGGGGAAGGGTGAGAACCGTTTCTTGGCTAACGGGTTAAAACGAACAATGGCTGTTCTACGTTGTTCTCTTCTGAACAACAGGGGGGGGGGGAGAACCGTTTCTTGTCAACGGGCTCAAAAGAACAATGGCTGTTCTAAAGTTGTTCTCTTTCTGAACAACAGGGGAAGCCTTGTGGACTTGGCGTCACGAATGGCTCGAACCTTGGCACTCAAGGGATATTGTCCTTCTTCTGGACAAGTGATGGTGAATCTCGAGGTCGAGGTCCCTTGGCGCACAATGTGAGAGTGGGTCGTAGTGATGTTTCGCGACGAAAATCTGGATCTCCAATCTGAATCTTAGTGGTTAAGTTTCCATATAAATAGCCGAGACATCTCCTTGGCGTGGGGGACAATGGAGTGGGAGCTTCGAGGGAATGCACAGCCGATCCTGAGAACAATGGCCTTATCTGCCCATAAGCCTAACTCAATCTGGCGAGGACGGCGCAGGGGCGGTGGGAGGAAGATAAATCACCTTGTTCAAACATTGACTCAGGTGGCTGCGATAAGGCGCCAGGCTTCAAAGCGAAGATGCACGCGGGTAGCATCGTGGTTTTAAATAACATGTGATGGTGGTTGAAATTACGCGGCCTCAACCCGTTCTATCACACCCCTCCATTCCGGGGGAAGTTGTCACTTCGAAAACAACAAAAGGGAGAAGGGACAACGTTAGAGCTCCGTTGTGGGGAACTCGTTTTCTTGTACCAACCGTACCTTCCTGCACCTAACTAGTATTACCTCAATACATATGGTCATTTTGATATTTTGGATTATAGGGGAAAATAACCTTTAATACAAACTTAATAAAAAAAAGGGGCATGGAACAATGAAATGATATAAAATTAGTACATATGGGACAAAATAATTTATACGTAATTTAATGGGTACAAATATGTATACATACAAAAAAAAATAGACATTGAGCGTTACAAAATTCAGACATATACATTAACTAATTATATTACAAGAGAATCTAATTTAAGTCGTACAAGACGGTATATACCTACATTCAGATCCTAATCCTACGAATACAATTACTCTACGCTATTCGGTAACGCATTCTAACTGAGTGCGTCAGCGACCTGGTTATCGGAACCTTTTATATAATTTATTTTAAATTGATACTCTTGCAAGAGTAAACTCCAGCGCATGATTCGGCCGTTGGAGTGTCGCACATTCCTAATATAGGCTAACGGACGGTGGTCGGTTCCTATCTGAAATTCTTTTCCTATCAAGTACATTTTGAATTTGTCTATAACCCAGATAATTGATAGAGCTTCCTTCTCTATAGTGGCATATCTCTTTTCGCGTGGTAATAATTGGCGACTAGCATATGCAACTGGATGACTCGTTCCGTCATCCTCGTATTGAAGGAGTACACCTCCAATGCCCTCGTTGCTCTCGTCGGTCTTAATCCCAAAGGATTTTTCCGGGTTGGGCAACTTTAAAATGGGGGCAGAAATGAGCTTACTCTTGAGCTGATTAAAATGGCAAACAGCGACATCATTCCACGTAAACGATCGGGGGAATTCTTTTTTAGAAGCGAGCTGAGGGGCGCCGGAATTGCAGCGAATTTCGGAACAAGTCGCCGATAGTAAGAAGCTGATCCTAGGAACGATCTGAATTGCTTCTTAGTATTCGGGAGGGGTATGTCGGTGATTGCCTTAATCTTGTCCTCTGGGGGACCTAACTTGCTTTGTCCTATTTTGAAACCCAAGTATTTTATGGTTTCGTGGGCAAAATGGCATTTGCTGGGGCCAATGGTGAGGCCATTTTCGCGCAGTCGCTCAAAAAGAGCTAATAGGGTGGTTAAATAGTGACTCCATTCAAATAGTTCTTGTAGCTGACTCTTTTGATGTGGTGTCAACTGCGCGTCAATATTCAGGACAGAGGGTTCAACAGACTCGCCTGGTAGGGAAGGAGGAGGGTAATCGGCATCAGGTTGGATGCACACTATCTGTATTACATTAAGGGACTCCACGGGGTAATCTTCTTCAAGCGCCGATGTTTCGTCCAGTGCTACGAAGGTATCTCCATGGGCGCGTTGGGGGTTCTTTTTTTCTTGGGGTCCAGGGACAGTCTCCGTGACCTTGTCTTGGGTCTTATCACCTAAGGGTGTTAGTAATTCACACTCCTTTGGTGCCGACCTAAGGTCCTGGTTAAGGGTCTCCGAGAAATCGGACGGTATCGGGGTTCTGATGGGAACGGGTTCCTGGGCTTTTTTCTTAGCTCGGCCTCGAGGAAGGGCGGCCTGAAACAGGGTCGGAACTTACTTGTGGGCTCTGTCCTATAAGTACGGAACAGAATTGTATGGGTGCTGAAATGACTTCAGCCCAGCCATCATAATACTGACACTGCAGGTAACATTTAACGACGGGGAATTGGTTCGCCCGTTGTTAGGGTCCACTGGGGGGAGGAGGAGTCGGACACGATGAAACAGGTACATTCTGTGTCCCTGACGAGAGTCGATACTCGGCAGCCGTTCACACTGCCCTCCTCAAATTTCAAAGTTCCCGATGAACTTTTATCAAATCTAAAATTTACCTGGTGGCCTGACGGAGGAGGAGAAGTTGCTGCTTGGGTCTGCACCACTGGGGGAGCCGTGGTAGCATTAATCTGGTGAACTTTGTGGGCTGGTCCGCTTTTAAGCCTAGAATTTTGGGGGCAATTCCAGCTCATGTGGTTTTCTACACCACAGGTGAAGCATATGATGGGTCGCTTCGGGAAGAGAGATGGAGGAGAAATCTTAACAGGAGGTTTGGAGTCCCGTTGTTGGTTTTGGGGAATGAAGTTTTAGGGTTTTACGGGGCCCGGAAACTTCGTCAGCTTTCCTGGGAAGGGGCGCGAATCCTTCCTTCTTTCCTGGTTGGGGAGGTGGTGAGAAGTTCGATTCTCCTTTGGGTATAAATTATGGCTTGCGGCATAGACATCCGCTTCTTCGGTACATTCTTTAAAGGTCTGGCACCGACGATCCTTGACGAAAGCGCGGATCTCCGTCGGGAGAGACGCCGAAAATTGATCCCGCAACACGAAGTCTGTTAAGGACTCGTAGTTAGGATCAACCTTTGAGGATTCTCTCAAAATTTAAAATTCCTCTGAAGAATGTATCCGAATTGACGGAACGTCTGTCCGGGTTTGATACGACCTCCTCGAAATTCTTGGCGGTAGAAATCGGGAGTCATATTATGAGCGGCCAATAACTCAGCTTTTAAGGTGCTGTAGTTAAATGTACATTCAGATGGCAAAGATATAAAAATTTCGCGCAATTTACAATTTAACAAGGGAAGTAATCTGACTACACCTTCAGCCTCCAGATCCATGTTATTGATTTCGAGGATTTTTTCGAAGTGGGCTAAAAATGCTCCGAAATATTCTGCATCCTTGAAATTGGGGAGCTTTAGTGAGAGATTGGGGGGGGGGGGGAGACTCCAGAACGTGAACTGGATGACTGTATTTCTGCTTCAACACGAGCTAATTCAATCTGATGGTGAATCTCAGCTTGTCTTTTCCGTTCCTCTCTTTCTTCTCGTTGGATTTCTCTTTCTCTTTCTTCTCGTTGGATTTCTCTTTCTCTTTCTTCTCGTTGGATTTCTCTTTCTCTTTCTTCTCGTTGGATTTCTCTTTCTCTTTCTTTCTCTTCTCGTTGGATTTCTCTTTCTCTTTCTTCTCGTTGGATTTCTCTTTCTCTTTCTCCTCGTTGGAATTCTCTTTCTCTTTCTTCTCTTTCTCTTAACTTTTCTCTTTCCGATCTTTGCTCCTCTTGAACGTACTCAATTAGTTCTTTTCCGGAGAGGCCCAAGGATTCTCCTTGCACTTTAAAGATTTCGAACTGAGTCATCTTTGCACTTGGGGGCACAATAGTCAACCAACTAAAATTCCTCGCAACAAGAATTATGCCTTCTAGCGAATTAGCCTACCTAAATATGGACACAGACCTATTCGTACTTGGTTTCTCGATCTAAATAACCACTGACTAAAATCACACAAAAAAAAACACAAACAAATTATTAAAACAGTTCCTTGAGCTACTCCAGCTTCTTAAGTTTCCCAAAAAAAGGGATAGCAATCGTTAAAACAAAAGGGAACTACTATACTCTATTATTATAACGAATAACACTATGCTTTACTCGAATGAGACCAGTGTTTGCAAAGATATAGCGTTAAACCCCACACAATTGATACCAAATTTAAATAGTATATATATATATATATATATATATATATATATATATATATATATATATATATATATATATATATGTCGTAGAATGGACTCTCGACGATATACCATAGATAACTATTCGTTGAGGGAACTTATTTAATTTACTTTAGAGTGCGTGGATGTCTAGACTGGCCGATATTATGTATCTTCGATATGCTTAAGAAGTGGAACTGAGCTCAAGGATAATAATATTGCTATCATTAATAAAATAGAGTTTTATTAATAATAACTATTAACAACACACAAAACGGAAAATATTGACATAAACAGAGAATGGAAAGGGTCGTGGGGAATCGAGCTAATCCGAGGATTAAAAGATTTAAAAAGGTAAAACAAATATAAAGTTAAAGGGAGGGGATGGTTCGCTAAACTATTTAAAGCACAGGATAGAGTTGACAAAAGGGTTAAATACTCAAAGGTAACGTTCGGCTTACGTAATTATATTTGTTGTGCAGAGGAAGGTGACGTGAAGGAATTTTCGGTCCGCTGGCGAGTTCCAGCCAAAGGGAGGGGGGATTAAATGATCCTGACGTGGCGTCTTGGGAATGAGAACCGTTTCTTGACGAACGGCTCGAAGAACAATGGCTGTTCTACGTTGATCTCTTCTGAACAACAGGGGGTGTGAGAACCGTCTCTTGTCTACGGGCTCGAGAACAATGGCTGTTCTAATGTTGTTCTCTTCTGAACAACAAGGGGAAAGGGTCAGAACCATTTCTTGGCAAACGGGCTCAAACGAACAATGGCTGTTCTACATTGTTCTCTTCTGAACAACAGGGGAGGGGGTGAGAACCATTTCTTGTCAACGGGCTCGAACGAACAATGGCTGTTCTAACGTTGTTCCCTTTCTGAACAACGGGGGAAGGGTGAGAACCGTTTCTTGGCGAACGGGTTAAAACGAACAATGGCTGTTCTACGTTGTTCTCTTTTGAACAACAGGGGGGGGGGTGAGAACCATTTCTTGTCAACGGGCTCAAAAGAACAATGGCTGTTCTAAAGTTGTTCTCTTTCTGAACAACAGGGGAAGCCTTGTGGACTTGGCGTCACGAATGGCTCGAACCTTGGCACTCAAGGGATATTGTCCTTCTTCTGGACAAGTGATGGTGAATCTCGAGGTCAAGGTCCCTTGGCGCACAAGGTGAGAGTTGGTCGTAGTGATGTTTCGCGACGAAAATCTGGATCTCCAATCTGAATCTTAGTGGTTAAGTTTCCATATAAATAGCCGGGACATCTCCTTGGCGTGGGGGACAATGGAGTGGGAGCTTCGAGGGAATGCACAGCCGAGCCTGAGAACAATGGCCTTATCTGCCCATAAGCCTAACTCAATCTGGCGAGGAAGGTGCATGGGGCGGACGGGGGAAGATAAACCTCCTTGTTCAAACATTGACTCAGGTGGCTGCGATAAGGCGCGAGGCTTCAAAGCGAAGATGCACGTGGGTAGCATCGTGGTTTCAAATAACATGTGATAGTGGTTGAAATTACGCGGCCTCAACCCGTTATATCACAGAGATCAAGAGCTTCTCTCTCCATTCCAATTTGGTTTTCGCCCAAATCGCTCCATGCTGAACCCTCTTACTCTCCTTGAACATGATATTGACTTTGGTTTCTCTCGAAGAGGCTTCGTCACTGCAGTATTCTCCGACTTGGAAAAGGCATATGATACTGTCTGGCGGCACTTGATTCCATAACAGCTATACGACATGAGACTTCGTGGACTCTTGACGTTGTTTATATGTAATTTCCTGAAGGACCACTCTTTCTGTGTCGATCTTAAAGGCGCCCGCTTTTCGAAATTCGACAACCTGAGGCTGTCCCTCAAGGAAGCACGCGTTGCACTACTCTTTTTTATAATTACATCAATTTTTCTCAAAACATATCTTAACGCCTGTGCGCTGCTCCCTTTATTTAGACGACGACATTGCTATCTGGGTGACTAGCTCGTGCGCGGCGGTGGCCACCACCCTACTCCAGCTAGCCGTCGATTTTTCGTAATACCTGAAATGGGACCTTTCACTAAATTATTCACTAGTTAATGTAACAAATTACTCTCCACATTTTTTTCATAATAACTTCAAAATCGCATTTGTTAACCTCCTTTCCACATGCAGTTTCTTTTCAGCAAAAGAAACTTCCTCTTGAGATGAGCAGTCGTATTGTTTATGGATTTACTTGTCCTTGTTGTCTGCAAGGAACCTATATTGAGAGTACGGCTCGTTCATTGAAGGAGAGATTTTGTTCTCATATGGGAATCAGCTATCGCACAGGAAGAAATTTATCTAGGTAGGAGACTTCAGTTATTAGAAATCATGTAATACAATGCAAGACAGAATGTTCTATTAACAATTTAAAAATAATTGGGCGCAATAATAATGTGTAGCATAATAATTTAGGAATCCCTACTCATAAAACTAAATCGCATACACTTACCTTCATAACACCTGTTTCCATTCTTATTTCCTAATTATAATTACGTCTTTCAACAACCAACCAACTTAATCTTATTCACCAACCAACCAATCAAAAACGTATCTTTCTTCAATGCTATCTCGTTACAAATTTTTATTTCCTGATTTCACTTTAACTTCATCGGTAATCTGCATTTGCTTTTTTTTTCTGTGCTACATTATTGTTTTCATATGATAGATACTTTAAAATATTTTTTTAAATATTAATTCTTAAAATTCTCTACATTATCTTAACTTAATTATAGAGAATTCATTTTCATCAGTGCTCGTGATTCTTCACAGGAGTTTGTGTTGCTATAATATTATTACATATTTTCTATACCTGTCCCTATTTTAAAGGACTAACTAATGTATTTACTTATACAATGCTAAATGTGTATATAAGTATTCAGTTATGTACGAATAAATCCACTTGAAAGTGAAGTAATTATAAGTAAATTAATCTAAAATATCGTATAACTTGCATGGAATTATTCTAAATATAACCATGCGGAATTATTACATATCAATTTACTCGGATATTCGTTTATTCTAACTAATAATCTGTCCCCATTTTTAAGCTTTAGCAGTAAATAATTTCAGCATCTATAACAATCTTGCATTCAGGAGATAGTGATGATTCTATAGCAAATTTAAAGCGAGGCGCGTCGTCCAGTGTGCCCCATATAATTGTATCATCAGTTACTGCAATTCATTTGAACTAGATACAAATAATAGGATATCACTACAAAAACAAACATGATTTAACATCGCCCATTAATTCTGAATGTATTTTCTTTCTAGTTCAGAGTCGCAAAAATTGGGAGAGGTATTGTAAACAGCAATGGGGAAATGAAATGGCTTTGTTGCATTCACCTCATTTTTATTTGCATTTTCTACTGAGTGCGATGTTTAATGAATGCATATGTTTGAAATTGTGTGGATGTAGGTCTTCATAACTCTCGTTTCTGTAGTGTGTTTAGACCTCAATCAGTGTTTACTGAATCAGAAGCTTTTTCATTGTCTGCGAATATCACTTCGTATTCATTATTCGTTTGCTTAAATATTGTTACTTTTGAATTTTGGCCTTTCTGTTGATTGGTTAGACTCAAGTGTTTGTGGCTCTATATCACGACTTTTGTAAATTCTCTTCATGTTGCTGACAAGAGACCGGTTGGTCTTTTGTTGCTTGCATGAAACAAATGAAGCGTTTGACAATGAGGTTAATATCATATTTTTTGTTAGACATTTTATAAACGGAACGGCAAAATGTTCCTTCTGAACTTTTAAATGGTTTATTCTTCCACTATTTTTTCCAGAGTTTCTATCATTTTTCAGCTCTAAAATTGGTGCAACATTTTATAATTCTTTACTGGTTGGACCCCTCTTCATTATTGTTAGGTGTTGTTTAATCTGTTTTGCTTATTTAATTGCAGTCATACTTGTTTGCTGTTGTAATTGGGTTTCCGTCTGTTTATTCTCTTTGTTAAGGCTTTGTCTCTTGCTTTAGATCGATTTTAACAATGTCCCGATGTGATTTATCATCGCTGTTAATGTCGAAAGAATTGATAACTGATATGTTTTTAGTTAAAAATTTCCCGTTGAAGATAATGTACAGTAGTTGATTTTATTAGTTATATATATATATATATATATATATATATATATATATATATATATATATATATATATATATATATATTTTTACTTCACTTGCTTTCAACTACCGGGTATTGCAAATGTCCTGTTACACTAGTCAAAACGCTATCAACAGGAGACACAGTGAGAGTTTTGATGCAGTCAGACACGTTTTTCTATTGTTTTAAAATATGTGTTTAAATTGTAATATTAATAAATTTGGCGGCCCTTGGCGGGGAGGACGCGCTCCAGGTGAGCCCGTAAGGTCCCGCACATGTTGCGGACGAAGTCCTTTCTCATGATGACCTACACGCGGATGACAGAGGATTTCAGCTCGTCGACGTTGTTGTAAAAGACCTTGGAATGCGCCCACACGCTATAGTGGTGGGGGATTGAGGTCGGGTGACGGCGGCGACCATAGGTCGCATAGATGGGCGCGACTTTAATTTTTTTCAGGTGCGACTTGGACTTTGCGACTCTATTCATCCCCTCCAAGTGCGACTTGCGACTTTGCGACTGCAAAAAAATTTCCCCTGTGCGACTCCGTTTGATTACAAAGTAAACTTTAGCGTGATAACAGAAACATGCTTCTATAAGGCAGAAAACCACATATTTATTATTTTTTTTAGTTAAAACACAGCCTAAACTAATATCTACAGGTCATCCTCATCCTCATCCTCCATATCCTCCTGGCCCATCTTCTCCTCCAGGAGGTCCATGTTCCCTGTTCTCTTTGAGGAACACAAGCACCTCATAGTTGACCTCATCCAGAGAGGACCTCTTGGCCCTGAGGACGTTCCCGGCCGGCCTACTCGTTCTCCTCCTGGCTCTGGTCGCCTGCCTCCACTGTCTCCTCATCCTCCACAGTTAGTCTCAGGTACAAAAAAAAGGCATGTGGCTATCCCTGTGAGTGCTCTCACTTAGCAAAGGACTGCTGCTCCTGAAGCTACTACTGGCTGCACTGTCGCCAGGAAAACTCCTGCTCCTATCCCCGCTCCTTGTCACAAACTTATCCATGTCTATGTCTCAGTTTTTCCAATCTGTAAAAGAACAAAAACTTTACAAAGAATTTTCAGTAACTAATAATAAATTAAGCTACAATAAAATCCACAAGAAGAAAGTTAGTGAAAAACACTCATGCTACAACCACTGGCCGCAGGGTGGCGTCGGAAAAGAAAGAAATGATGAAATAAGAGATTCAGATCGGCAAAGGACATCACTCTTAACCTTTACCGGTTTAAGTTACTAAACAATCGAGATTTTCTATTTCATCGGGTGGCCTAATAGATTTAAAGATAGATAAAACCATGTAAGTTTAATAGGCTATATCAATATGATCTTTAAATTTAGAACCAAGGCCTAGTCTACGTACGATGGTCTAATTTTTACTTATATTGTTTAATTTTAGGCAGGTTAAAGGTAGAATGCTAATAGGTTTTAATTACTTCTTACACTTCACAGTAATTCTTTCGTCTTACCTACAAGAAAAGTATAAACACATATTAAAATACGAGAAAATGACATTAATTCGCAAGAGGAACGCCACAGGGCATAACACGTTCTCGAACGTTTTTCACTGACAAAGACAGGTTTAAAACTTGGTTCACGCCTGAAAAGTGTATGTAATTTTACTAATTTAGAATAAAGTTCAGAATGACAAACCTTTTGAGGGTACGTTTAGGTAGTTTCATGTAACGTCAGTCTCATATAATGTGAAGAATTTATATTTATCGTAAAAGGAAAGTAAAAATCAGATCAAAATAAAGTTAGCTGTTACCAACTCAAATTTGGCATTTTTAGCCAAATCGGGCTTTAAAACTGGCTTAAAACAGCCCCAGGCATTTTCTTTCAAAAAAAGTCGTCTTTGTTCCTGTTCAAAGTGGCGGAAAATTAGCGGTGCGACTTTGCTTAGGCTGACTTTTTCAAAACGTTTGCGACTTTCGATTTTGCGACTTTGAAATTCATAGTGCGGCAAAGTCGCAACTCGTTGCCGCAACGCCCAGCTCTGGTTATTACTATAGATTTGTGTGTTGAATTATTCACTAATATTTAATGACATTAACTGTTTTCTCTTAGGCATGCAAAAGAACTAAAATTAAAACTAAAATTAGCAGCCTTTTTTCCCCTATCTTATATTCTAAAAAAAAACAAAACCAAGGAGCGTCTAATGTCCGGGATTGTATGACGATGTGCATAAAATTTCTCAACTTCTTCATCTGAGTGAGATGCGGCGCATAGGCTTGAAATATTGGTAGTTATTACTTATTTAATATTTTAGTTATTAGGTTGATTAATCTATCAGGGATAGATATGATTTCTCTTATGATAAAGTACATAAATAATTCTACATCAATACTGTGTGTGTCATTTCGACCCCGATAGATGTGTAAGAAACCAAAGCGACTTCAATTCTTCATTATTTCTTCACACGAGAAAAAAAAAACCCACAATCGTATAAAGATAGATCCCAGGATCAAGCAAGAGGTGGGACGAGGGGGTAAACCAGCGGTGAAGCTGTTTTCGGGCGTCTCGAAGGAGTTTTCTCGATCCCGATAAACAATCAATCCCACATCTCATGAGAAAAACTCGGGATATAGGAGCCGATGCCTATATATGGCACCACGTGGATGGATGTGGATTTGAGTTACCGCCCCTTGTGACTCACCACGAGAAGGCTGCGGCATGGGACATTCTACCACCCACCATGATCACTCCTTAAAAAACTGGTGGGGAACCGAAGTGAATAAGCACACATCAAAACCACTAAAACTATTAAAATTTACAGATGACGATCCGAATTTCTGAACTATGTACAGGAAATGCCATCACCGCACGACGAACGTCCTGAAATAAGTTCCGTAATGAAAACCCATATTTCATAAGTTCTAGAATGAGAATTGATGTACAAAAGAATATAAATTTAAATGATAAACTATTAGAGAAATTGAAGAATACAGCAATTAGTATGCTATAGGGAATATCAAGCAACGTGCTGTCTAAAATCGAGGCTCAGGGAAAATAAGTCCCTCAAGATATGATGTGTACCACAGAAAACCATGCTACAGTGTTCCATAGGCAACCATGTTACAGTGTTACATAGGAAACCATGCCGCAGTGCTCCATAGGCAACCATGCTACAGTTTTCCATAGGCAACCATGCTGCACGATTTCATACGCAATCATGGTGCAGTGTTCCATAGGCAACCATGATGAAGGGTTCCATAGACAACCAAGCTACAGTGTTCCATAGGCAACCATGCTACAGTGTTACATAGGCAACCATGCTACAGTGTTACATAGGCAACGATGCTACAGTGTTCCATAGGTAACCATGTTGCAATGTTCTAAAGGCAAGCATGCTGCAATGTTCCATAGGCAACGATGCTGAAGGGTTCCATAAGTAACCATGCTACAGTTTTCCATAGCGAACAATGTTGCAGTGTTCCATAGGCAAACATGCTGCAGGATTTCATATGCAATCATGGTGCAGTGTTCCATAGGCAACCATGCTAAAGGGTTACATAGGCAACTATGCTGCAGTGTTCCATAGGTAACCATGCTACAGTTTTCCATAGGCAACCGTGCTGCAGTGTTCCATAGGCAACCATGCCGAAGGGTTCCATAGCTAATAATGTTTCAATGCTCCATAGGCAACCATGCTGCAAGATTTTGTTGGCCAAACTTTTGTTATCTGGTTCTGCAATTTTAACCAAAATCGAATTTCAATGTAGACAATTACATACAGTTCCTTAGAAAATACCAACAACTAATGAACTTATAGTGTTATGTAGAGCTCCCTAACTCTATAATTTAAGAAGGCGATTTTTTTGAGTATTTGAATAATAATTTCATCTTAGTTTGGTTATGACTTATGTTTGTTTATCAAAGTAATTTATAATAACTTTTATAATATCAAAAAACAAAATAGTGAAGTTCAGAAATAAATATAAGTATCGAAATTTTTGGAATTTTTTAAACCCAAAGAATTACAAATGGTGAAGTTCAGAAAATTTATTTTTATATATCTTCTATAACTATATTTTAGCAACGTGATATTTTGAAGGGGGGAAAATTTAGTTTAAGAGTTCCATTTTAAAATTATTATAATTGGCGAAATTCAGAAAATTTATAAAAATTTAACCATAGCTGCTTTTTTTTAGATTTTAATCTTAGTAGCAAAGCGGTATCACGGGGGGAGTGGCGAAGCCATTGCCTACTATTAACATAATCACATTCTCCTTTTCTGTAGAGGGTTGTAGAATTCCAGGAGATTTTTCTAGCGAATTAAGGAATTCTTCCTATTACTCTTATATATATATATATTTATATATGTATATATATATATATATATATATATATATATATATATATATATATATATATATATATATATATATATACATATGTATATATATATATATATATATATCCATAACTATATTTTAAATTTTAAGAACGAGATTTTTTGAAGGTTTGAATTTGATTTTTTCTTTTAGTTCGGTTGTCACCTAAGTATATTTAATTTTTTATCAAAGTTATTTCTAATAATTCCTTTATAATATAAAAAAATAAAATGGTGAAGTTCAGAAATATATATAAGTATCCAATTTTTCTGAATTTTTTTAAACTAAAAGAATTACAGATGGTGAAGTTCAGAGAATTTCTTAAAATTTTGGCATGGAAATTATTAAAGCAAATTTAGATGGAGAAAAAAAAGAATCATGATAGGCCGTAGGACACAGACCGAAAGTCTGCCAGCGAAGCGCAAGCTCCTTCTGTAAGACGGGTGGCGAAGCTGTTCCTCTTGTATATATATATTATTGAAGGCGATTGTGAATCTAACGTTAATAATTTTCTTTTCGAGTCCCTTAATTTGTCTTATATTCCGCGGAATATAAGACAAATCGAGAGACTCGAAAAGACAATAAAATAATTAACGCTAAATTCACAGTCGCCTTCAATAAAATATGTTATGAAGAGAATCTACTGCCCAACTATACTTATATATATATATATATATATATATATATATATATATATTGTTCCACTCGCCCTGCATCACGAGTGGCACCCTGTTGCAAGAAAATTTCCGTCATTCCTATATTTAGGCAATCTCCAGAACTCCTTGCTTCCGAAGAAAATAGTTAGGACATCCCTCGTGCGAACCGTGCTAATTCAAAAACCATAACAATTTCCTTTGAGACGCCCCCAAAATGGACAACACGGGAAATAGTTAATTCAACTGATTCTCTAAATGCCAAGGTAGAAACACAATAGCATTCCGTCGTCGAAATCTCGTCCGCAACAGATATCGTTCTTGTATCGGGATTTCTCTTTGTTTCGTCTATCAATCCATTACTTTAATTCTGACTCCGCCTCCTGGTTTCTGTATGTAAGATAAAACTCTGCTCTTTCGAATAGATATCTTCACATTCATTCACAACTATCTGTTCGCTATTATAATGTTTAACTATACTCGCGGATAGTCATTACAAAGTATCAATCGAATTCCCCCATAGTTCCATCAGCCCGTAAACACCAAATTCAATCAGGCTTCATCATCACTGTGACTTTATTGGAATTCTCAACATTCCTAAACTGGTAGAACTGTCAGATCAAAATTTTTAAATTATTTATAAAGTTGTCCTATTCAGCATTTGGTATTAAAGACTTGCTGCAGATAATTAATTTCTTTCGATCTTTTTGGAAAAGACAAGGAAGGTCCTGTTTATTTTACAAGATGAAACGATGTAATAAAACACTTGTGCCAAAGGAAGAGAGAAAGTGGAAAGGAAATTACTTTACTACCGTCAATCGATTCAAACTCAGCTCACTCTTCAAAAGTATCGGCTCCTTCAATTATATATATATATATATATATATATATATATATATATATATATATATATATATATATATATATATATATATATATATATATATATATATATATACAAGTGCAAGGAATTTCATTGAATAACGATGAATGTATGCGAATTAATTAGAACGGCAGGACCGAATCCACAAAAAATATTCATGCAGATAGCTGAACGATGTCGAGCTAAGGATGGAAATAGTGCAAAAGTCTGATCGTAAATCTTTTCTATTTTGTTCTTTTATATGAATAAAAATCGCCAAAGATTTCAAGGCGTATATCTCTAGCTTCCGGGGCAATGGCCTCAGCAGTCTTCGACCAATCAAATGTGAGAAATCTGATGTGGGCGGCGTCGAGCATATGAAGCTTATCGATAGATCGTGCACATGTGCTTGCAAGAAAGTGTATGTTTGGGCGTTGTTTAAACATCGTATCTAACTGATTAGATATGTTATTTTTTCCCAATCATCTATTTCGAAGAGGAGAGGTGTCTCTCCTCTTTCTATTAAGTTTGGGAATCATAAATCTTTATAGAGGTAAGATGTATGGAGGAAAGGTTGGAGGTCTCCTCGATGTTATTGCGCTTCTCGAAGTCACCCGTTTATAGTAGTGATGCGTGAGTGATGGCGTCTGGAGGAGGGTGATGTGGCGGGTATCGAGGGCTCATAGGTAGTAGGCCTACATTTCTCCTTCAATCGAATTGGTTCTGACTCCCTAAGTTTCTCGCGGGGAAAAACGCCTTTAGGCTGGGTTGCCGAAGGTGCCTCGGTAGTTGTGGGTAAAGAAAAGGACGTCAAAAAGGAAGGCGGCGATAAATAGGTTTTATTCTTAGCTTCAGCCCACCAAAATGGGAGCAAGAGGAAACGTTCAAGTTCTACGCGGCTATATGTAAGTCTTCCGTTTTAAGGCTATAGCTGAGTCTAAAGGCGGTAAGATTCAAGGGTGAGGGAACGGATTCGTGACGCTAATAATAGCAATAGGCTGCTGACAGATGACTTAACTGATTCTCTCTCTGTCTCTGTGTTTTTGTTGCCTCCTCCTGTCTGCGTGTTCTAATATATATTAGCGCTCCGTCTCCAAGACGCGTGACCTTTTCACCTGACTTGGACGTGGGGCGGAGCCAACGATCAGGAATGTTCGTTGGCTCCTTCGTTGGGCGGAGCTACAAGAGTTATGTGCAACTATTTAACTTACATATTTTTCCACGTTTTGGGCCTCTTCCGTATCAAAGAGATTGCCTCCATTTCACAGTCCTTTGGAAATTTTAACCAGTCAAAGCATACATTGCTCTGTATTTGTTCAGCTTGTCCCTATTATCTATCATTGTATGTTAGTGTGTGTCCGCGTGAGGCTCTGGCGATCCGCTTATCCATACCTATATCCTTAATAAATGTATAATTGCAATATATATTTTCTCTCTATAATTTTCTTTGGTTCACTCTCTATTATATGGCATATTAATTCATTAATTCATTCAAGTACTTATTTTCAGGATTTCATAGATTCACCGAGCACCCATTTGTGGAGGTTCCTCTCTGGGCCTACCTATCCTGCCATTTGGGTGCCACAGGCTTACTTCACTTGCAATTTGAGTGTCACAGATGTAATAGGAGACTTTGGAAGGTGTCTGAACTGTCTCTCTGGAGAAAAGTTTTAGAAAAGAGTGAAGCAATGTGAGATGACCTCTGGTATTCTGCCATTAGGCACATATAACATAAGTGATAATAGGACAGAACACCTAGCTTTTTGAGACAAAGGGAAAATGAAGGAAATATCGTAGATGGGTGCGTGTGCGAGTGTGTTTGTGTCTGACATTAAATGAAAGGCGAGTAGTTTATTTGCCAAAGTGCGGTATTCAATCCCTTAGAGTTTTACAGCCATAATAGCCTCCAACAACCCTTTTTTTTAAATGTCGATATTCAAAAGAACACTAGACGTAAGATATAATATTAAAACAAACAATAACTATTGAAATGATTCACCTTTGCTTATTCGTGACGTACATTCCATTGTCAGTTGATCAATGAATAATGTCTCTATTGCGAGCATGCCAATCAGAAGAATATAAAATAATGGTAAATAATATAAACAATTAATGCAGTGATGACCACTTATATATGTCACGTGCCACAATTAATAATAATGATCCTTTACAGAGACCACCCCTTGTTTTTCTTTCTGAATGTACTTGGCGGTGTTGGGCATCATGTTCTCCTTCGTTTGTGGAGTATGTAAACTTGCGGGTCTTAAATGTGGTCATAAATCCATGTGACCATGCTTTAAATTACGTATATGTGCACGAATTTTCCCTTTGCTACTTTGTAAGGTATATATGTGTTTGCATTGCTGTAGGAGTGTAGAGTCTTGTATGAACCTTCTTTATGGTAGGAAACTGGTCAGTACCTGCGTGTCTCTTATGAAGCCATGTGTTGGTCCTCAATTCTTTCAGGAGGAAGGTGTCTTTGTGAGCTAGTTTCCGAGAAACAGGGGGAGCTATTTATTTCATCCTCTCCTGCAGGTCAATGATAAGTTGTTGATGAATTGGACATATTTTTGAGAGAGAAATAGATCTTCTGGCATGCGAAATGCAGAGCTGTAAGTCATATAGCAAGAAGAAAAGTCGCTATATGCCTCTGGCGCAATTTGATACGCCGAAAGGATGGCTGAGAGATCTTTCAACCACAATGATAGAGATTCCTTTGCAAGTAGAGACGATTTGACTAGAGGTGACTTTTCTCAAGAATTAGATTCTCACAAGTGTTACCAGGAGAGGTGGAAAGGTGTCCATTGGTTGTGAGTTTGACTAAGTGTTTAAAGAGTCCGTAGTAAAACTTAGGTACATTATACAATATTATTTTAACAAGAGCCTCAAAGAGGGTAATGTAAATTTAAAGTATGTTTAGAATGGACCTTGCATTAATGTCCTTTAATGTGTAGGCCTCTATCCATTTTGTATAACTGCAACTTATTGAGGGTAAGTACCGATAAACTTCCTCACGTTCGGAAATTGTCGTAGTAAGTTGAGGTGTATGGTGTAAAATCTGTATTCTGGTGCAGGAAATTGTGTAAAGGAGTTTCGTATGCCTCTGTACCTTTGCGTTCAGAAAATCCAAGTAGTTCTTTGCACATTCTTCGATATCTTTTCCCATATTTTCCATAGGAATCAATCCGTGATTGACCTTAATATGGGCTGTGCCGCTAAATCATAATGGTATTTGAATGCAAGTTTGCGAAAGTTGAAGGTGAGGCATGGCTATACAGCACCTTGGGAAAGATCATACGCGACGGAAAGGTTAGTAGAAGGCATATTGATTTTGTGGAATTGAAGTGAGGTGGAAGAGACTGCTTACAAGGCAATTAGATCTGGTTCTATTAATTGACCATTTTTTAAAGCCGTATACTCAATCATTGAATATGAGGTGATCGCGGAAGTAAACCACTCGTATGAAGGGGTTAGATTAGCACTTCGAATTGGAGATGATGTTAGTGCATTATCTCTTTTCCGGCGACCTGCCTGAACTTGCTTGCATATTCAGTAATTAACCTGAAGGCACATACTTCTCTGGGAGAGTCTCAGGTTGAATGAGAGTTGAACGCTCCCAGAATTGCTTTGCAATCTGTCAAAACACAGTAGCTGTTACCTTTGATAATGTGCTTGAACCCTATAAAGAACCCTGTAAAGGAGCTGTTTGGGTAAAACTAAATATTTTATTTTTATGCCATTAAAGGTTTGCTTAGTGTCTCCCATTCCGTAATATGTGCAATTTTAATCTCTCTAAGAGTTAATCTAAATGTTGCATGTGTTCTTATTCGTTCTTGTTTGGAATAAAAATTCAATTGGTATAGGTAAAAACAAAGTTTAAATCACTCGATATGATTTACATAGCGCAGAAGGGATTGGGAGCTGTTTGACAACCCCTGTGGGAGGACAAACCATTTATATAAACCGAGCAACTTCTCATCACGGTCTTCTCAATTGATATTTCTTCCATCGGAATCTGGGAAAACGATACCTTTAAGTCCACCTTGGAAAATATGGTAGAGCTTTGCAATTTGGCGATAAATTCTGTTAAATATGGAGATGTGTGCTCTTCTTTACCGCGATTTAGTTCATTAAGCGTTAATACCAGGTGACACAGTAATTTCCATCAGATATTTTTTACTAAATGTATCGGCGCAGCATAAGGGCAACTAATTGGGCGAATTTGGCCTCCAGTCATTAGAGTTTGAATTAGTTTACGAGTTATGTGTAGCAAGTTTGGTGATATGTGCCGTTGCCTGAACTCAATCGGTGGTTCATGAGTAAATATTTGATGGAAATTAGATAAGAGAATATTAAGCACTTTTGAATCATTTGCGCACTGCGGGCAAGTATTTGGATTATTAAGGTCAGTGTACTTGAACTGTAATATGAACTCAATTTGGGAATTAGCATCGATTGAAAATCAAACTGATGGCGATAGATCACTTTCAGTAATAACCATTATTTGAAATTTTGTTTCGGTATCCAACTAATCACGCGCCTTTTAAATTAACTGAAATATTATACGAGACAACAAATTTGCACCCAACATTACACTTCAGAACACGAATGAGGAATTTCTATACGAAATTCCTTCCCAAACCAAACACTATTCTCATAATTTTCTCGACAAAAGTCCTAATGGGTGAGCTAGTAGCAGTTTGGAGAGGAATTATGCTTTGCTCTTGTTGCAGATTAGTGGGATGGTTGGAATTATGGAGATCACAGATCCAGTATTAACCAAGAATTTCTTGCCGCTGAATGGACTCCGTACGTGCCGGAAGGGGTTTGAAGTAAATTGACACCCGGGGAGCAAGGGTTTGCCTGGTTCGCATTTTACAATGATATCAGCATATACTTTGCTCTAGGGTAGGAGATGAGTGGTAAGAGGAAAGATAGCATTCCTAGAAATGCCTCTTCGTTTTTCAACTTTGAAAATCCCTTGTGAAAAAGTTGCTACCTCATTTTGAGAGTTTAGGGTTGTTCCATTCTTTCTCACAATGATGCAAGGGTTCCTTCATGACGAGAGGCCCCACGATCGTTTGATCCTGTTGGTTGCATCGGCAGTAGCCGTGGCAGGTTGGACCAGGACCACCTCGGGAGCCAAAATCTCGAATGTCTTCTGAATGTGTGAGGGAAGGCGCCCGAAAAAAGACTCTCGAAGAGATTCCGCACTTGCATTATCTCAACAAATTGGCCATTTTTAATTGTGAGCGAAATTCCCGACAGAATAATGAAATTCACATAAAGATCAGAATGGCAATCGCAGGAAAACACCATGGGCACTATGGTCTTCTCATCGTTGGGTGGAAAAGGCACAAAGGGTGGATCTCCCTGCTCGTTAATTGTGAGTAAAATACTAGACTCACAATTAGCGAGCAGGGAGATCCACCCTTGTCACGTCAGGGGTACGTGAATTAGAAACCCCTTGGACCCATTAGCGACTAACTCCCTACCATCTCCGAATGCCTGTGTGTTCCCTTTCCATGAGATTAAAGCCTGTCTCTAAGCATGGAAATCCACCACCTTGTCCACTAGGCTGAAATGATCTTCACTAGTTCTGGTTAGTCACTGGGGAAAGAGAGAAAACGTATTACCGAGGGGACTATTCAAGGCAGAAAAAGTAAGTGTAATGAAGACAGATGAACACAAGTTAGTGAATAGCCAGAACGAAAAATTTAAAAGAAGCTAAATAACAGGGTGATGAGAATTATAAACCAGGAACAAGTTCGTAAAGAGAACAGACCCGCAGAAGTATGAATGTGAACCTAATTGTAATGTTTGATTTCCATCAGTTTTTTTATGTATGCTGCATGATGCCCATTAAATAAGATACTTAAAAAGTCAATAATTTGTAGGTTCAATCTAAAAAAAATACATATCATTATAATGAACAAAAGGTAAAGATTAATAATATGTCTAAATTTAACAAATAATAAAATTTAAACGACCCACACCACGCCCAGAACATTTACATCCTCTCGTGTGCTATGCATGGATCACAAAGAAAGTCAAATCCGATCGAGTTTTGAAAAGAGCGACTAATTCCTATGGACCAAAAGTTTTCGGATACCTCAAAAATTTTAGAAAATTATATAAATAAGGGATCATAAAGTTTTTATTTGCATAACAGTATGAATATAACAATGAAATAGAGAGTAATAATCTAACATATAAGCAGACGAAGCTCTATGAAAATTTCAGCAACGCCAAAGTGATACAGGAATATCAGTAGCGTACCGAAAGTCCCTTTTCAGTGATGAGGGGATTTATTCTTCGACTAAAGCTTTCCACAAGGGCGCGATTCCTGAGAGCTGTGATGCTGGCCCACTCCTAGGTCATGACTGTCTTCAGTTATTCATTGCAGGCAAGCTGACGACGTCTTACGCCCTGTTTCAGGTCTTGCCAGAGGTTTTTCAGTGGATTCATATCCGAATACTAAGGTGGTGAGTCCATAACTGTGATATTTTTGTCCCGGAACAACTGTATGGTGGATGCAGAGTTGTAACATAACATGGGGCATTGTCCTGCTGGCAAATCTCGTTCCTGGTACTTCAGGACATGTCTCGGGCTAAAGGCAGCATGTAATCTCCCAGGACAGCTTAGAACCTATCTGAATTCAGGGTGCCATCACAAATAGTGAGATGACACACCTCTGAACTTGACATGAAACCCCATACCATTACAGATCGACCAAGATGATTTACTATTGACATTGCACTTTTAATTCTACTGCTCCCATAGCACCCTGCGGACTCTAACGTTGCCTGTGGTCGAGTACAACTTGGACTTGGACTGGTCGGACCATAAGACAAGTCCCCAATGAGGTATGGTACAGTTGCGGTTAACACTCGCCCAAGTCAGCCCATTTCGTTTCTGCTGCAAGCTGATCAGCGGCTTCAGAACTTATGAAAGCAGTTTATTCTGAAGCATGCATTAACCTGGCCGCCCTAGGTTCATTCGTGTTCCAGAGATCTGGCGTCAAGGGGCGTAATGACCTTGGGTCGTCATGAGCTAAGTAGGTCTTGGTTATTCCCACTCTCTCGGGTCCTCTTCTACAACGGAATGTGAGCCACCAAATCTCCGGGCGATTTGTCGACAGCTGAGACTCTCCTCATGCAGCGTGCTTATCAGACTTCTTTTATACACGATATAGCTACCTGATTTTGCCATTATCATACCATTATCAGACCCTGTCAACATGAAGTATCATATTAATCAACAAATATGATGTGTGATATGAAACATTTTTGCTGTTGCATACCCCATACTAATACCAGGCTTTTATTAATTTCAATAGAATCACCTTTTTATATATTAAAAAAAATATAAGGAAGCTTGCATATAAAAGGAACAACTTAGACAAAGATTTAAGATTAGTCTTTGTCACAATTGTCATCGTTAGCTCAATATCGCTTCTCATTCCTCGTTATTCAGTGGAATTATTTGTACTTCTAATTCTTGTTCACTCCAAGTTGTGCAAATGAAATCTCCCAATTCATTCAAGAGCGAGTTTTACCAATATTCCGTTGATCTCTTTGGTTTTACTTAAAGTTTAGTTTCTAATAAAAATCCAGTGCTAATAACAGATTGTTTTTCTTTACCCATCGTTGGACGAAAAGCGCTCACAAACCTGACATAAAATACTGGTGACACCGGAGTGACACTATTATCTCCCTCCCATGCAGGAGTCCGCACTCTACAATGAACTTCATGAAAGGAGTGGTTTATGCGAGGGAACTCGTGAACTACTACATAGATGAGATCACCTTAGAGCTGGGCGACCATGGAGCGGTCAAGGTCGAACGCGTGATGAGAAAACAGGGAGGGGCCTCGAGACCCACCCCTACACCCTTCGTCAAAGTTGACTGTGATAAGCTCTATGAGTCAGTGCGTGCCGGGTGGTATCGCTACCGCGTGAAGGAATTCGTGCTACTACCGCGAAGGTGCTACTACTGCCACAGCTTCGGCCATACGAATCGCTCCTGTAGACGTGCAAAGTCGGGGTTACCAGAAGTCTGTGTAAGTTACTCCAAGGCCACACACGATAAGTTCAAATCGTGTGTGCCCAAGTGTGTCAATTGCGGAGAGCCGCAACCCACTACTTCGAAGCAATGTGGTGCGTATCTCCTTAAGAAGGAAATTTCGGCTATTCAGGCCCAGGATCGTCTCTCGTATAGCGAGGTTAAGGGCTTGGCCCTTGCACGCCTGGCGCTGCCTGGGACCTACTATGCCTCAATGTTAAAAAAGACACCATCTGTTCCTGCCTATCCAGGCTTACGAGCACGGTTGTTTCCGCACCCATTCGGAACCCATCTAGGGGCTCTACCTAGCTTCGGGCGCTCTCTTGGTAGAGCCTGTGGCCTAAAGGGTTCACACCCAGCACCGGTTAAACCTAGGGCTCCCCCTCCTTCCCCCAGCGTGACCGTTTCCCGTAAATCGAAACGGCCGCGCATCTCCAGCGAGTCGTTTGACTTACAGGAGGCAACACACATGAAGTTGGTCGTGAGGCCATCTTCCGGAGTTACTAAAGTTGCCTCAGAAACTCGGACAGCACTAAAGGAGCATCGGCTCCTTCGCCGACACCGAATGCTAGGCTAGGTGACTCGAAGAAGGCGGTGGATTCTCCAAAGGAGGGACTCTCCCTCCAAAGCTGCCCCACTTGCCAAAGGTTTCAAAGCAGAGGAAGGAAAAGACTCGCATGGCGAACCCAACTTCCCTTGATAAGTCCTTGGAGGCAACAGCGCCTTCAGCGCATTGTCCGGCTAACATCGCCCGGAGTTCTGCCCCCGGAAAGCGCACAGCTATTCTTATGAGGATCTTCTCTTCAAGGAGTCCACTTACATCTCTTCCGAGCTAGGCCTAAGGGGCATATTTCTTCAATGGAATTTCCGCAGACCCCGGGCCAACTGGGAGGTGCTGTGGAGGCTCGTCTCATCACGTTTTCCCTTAACTATCTTTGGGCAAGAGACTATGTTGGGCGCGTGCTCCCTTCCCACCCTCTTTCGGTATAAAGTTTTTTCAACCTGACCACAACGGGATGGGGGACGTGCAGGTGGATGCGCCATTTACACCCGGCACGATGTCTCCGTTCTTCTATTTGCTTTAGATACCTCTTTTCAGGGAGTAGTTGTGCAGCTGCACCTGGATAGGAGGTATACTGTTATTTCCACCTACATTCCACCGTCAGCCAACATCGACGCGGGGGACCTCCGCTGCGTCGTAGCACGGTTGCCGAGGCCCTTTCTCTTGCTCCGAGATTTGAAAGGTAGACACCACCTCTCGGGAGACTACTCGATCAATCCCAGGGGTCAGGTCCTTGCCGATCTGATCGACGAGCTGGAGTTAGGTGTTCTAAATGTGGACGAGTTTACGCATCACTGCCCGAGAACCGCTTCTCGATATTACTCTGTGCTCTCCGGATGCATAGCCTGATTTTGGGTGGAGGTAGTCGATGACCTCCCTGGTAGTGACCACTTTCCCATCCAAATATAATTTTATGGCCGCTGCCGCCTAAGAGCCCACCCCGCTGGTGCTTGGCTCGGGCGCGGGTAGTCAGCACTTCAGGTAATGATTGATTTCTCTGTCTCAGTCGAGGATTGTAGGTTGGTGGATGATGCCGTTGAGTTATCTCCGGCAACCTCATCGCCATTGTCATGACTAATATTCCTAGAACGTCTGACCATTTCGCACGCCGACAACTTCCATGATGGTCAGCTGAGTGTGAGGTAGCCCTTAAACAGAAGTGATATGCCTACATGCGCTATAAGGGCCGCCCGAACGATTTCACTGTCGCTGAATTTCGTCAAGCTAGGGCTAGGTACCGGTATGTCTGCAAGCACGCTTGCTGTTTTTACTGCCGGGCATACGTGTCTTCATTTAACGCGAAGACCCCTCTAGCAGAGTTGTGGAAGCGAGTCAAAAGGATTCGGGGAAAGTTCTCGCAGGATTACCCTTCTGTTTTCCAGGAGAATGGGACCGCAATCTCGGACCCCACGTCCGTGGCGGAGTCCTTTGCACCCCCATTCTTTGCATTATTTATCTGGGATGCTGCTCCGCCAGCATTCATTGCACGTCGTGATGTGGCGGAAGGCCGCAGACTGGACTTTAACTCCAGAGACAGAGAACAACATATTTAGATTGAGTGAGTTGCGTTCTGATTTTGCTTCGTGCGCAGACACCCTCCCTGGTCCGGACGATGTCCCGTACGCCATGCTTCAATACCTGGGTAAGCGACGCATGTTCTTTCTGTTCGCTTTTCGCAAACCGAGGAGAGATCACTCTACCCCGGATGTTTCCGCCCAATCTCTCTAACCTTCTGCGAGTGCAAGTTGATGGAGAAATTGGTAAATTTGAGATTAGCCTTCTTTTATGGACAGCGGAGGCCACCTGTCTTCTGCACAGTGCGGCATGCACAAGTTCCACTCCACTTCGGTTTCTCTGCTCGGAATGGAAAACGCAGTCTGCGAGGCCTTCATTCGTAGACAGCACTACACCACGGTGTTTTTCGATCTGGAGAAGGCCTATGATACCGCATGGCGATACGGTATCATGGAGACTCTGCGCACGATGGGGGCGAGGGGACGCCTCCCAATCTTCATATCTGAATTTTTGTGAGATCGTCGATTCCGCCTACGGGGTGGAGGTGGTGGTGGGAGGAAGGAGGGCTCGCCGGCCCAATAGAGCAAGAAAAGGTTTTCTCGCAGGGAAGTGTCCTCAGTCCCACACTCTTTCCTCTGAGCATCAACGGCATCACCACGGTGTTGCCCGTAGTTCACGGTAGTTCAGAATTATTCAACGTGCTTCAGATATATTTACGGTAGTTCAGAATTATTGAAAATGCTTTGGATATATTCATGGTAATTCAGAATTATTGAACGTGCTTCAGATATATTCACGGAAGTTCATAATTATTGAACGTGCTTCAGATTTATTCACGGTAGTTCAGAATTATTGAACGTGCTTCAAATATATTCACGGTAGTTCAGAACGTGCTTCAGATATTTTATCACGGTAGCTACAAATTATTGAACGTACTTCAGATATATTCACGGTAGTTCAGAATTATTGAACGATTTTCAGATATATTCATGGTAGTTCAGAATTATTGAACGTGCTTCAGATACTCGTATATTCACGTTAGTTCAGAATTATTGAACGATTTTCAGATATATTCACGGTAGTTCAGAATTATTGAATTTGCTTCAGAAATATTGAGCGTATTTCAGAAGTATCCATCATACTTTAGATTTATTCAGCATGCTTCAAACGTAATGACCGTACTTCCGAAGTATTCAGTGTAATTCAAAAGTATTCACCGTACTTCAGAATTATTCAAGCTGCTTCAGAAGTACTCCCGATATTCCAGAATTATTCACCGTTATTTAGAGATAATCACCTTACATGAGAAGTATTCTCCTTGGGCCTGAAGTATTCAACATACTTGAGATGTATTCACTGCCCTTCAGAACTATTCACTGTACTTCATAATTTTTTACGTGCTCCATGAGGTACCACCGTACCTCAGAATTATTCAACGTAGTCAGAAGTATTCATTTGGCTTCAGAATTATTCACCGTACTTCCGAAGTATACACCGTACTTCAGAATTATTCATCGTACTTCAGAATTTTACAATGTCCTTTTAAGAACATAAGAACATAAGAAAAGAAGGAGACTGCAAAAGACCATTCATGGCCTACACTTGGCAGCTCCTGTTCCAGTCAACACACAAAAGATTTCTTACCAGAGAAAAGTCATCAACATTGTCACCCTTTACAGGAGTTCGTCAGATCTAATCTACAATATACATAAAATGCATCCAGAGGATTATGTCCATTCATGCAACCGCAAAATATAATCTCCCCACTCCTTAGAAAAATATATACATATGTACATAAAAAAAGTCAGTCCCATCTAGCAGCTTCATCCATATATTTATCTAATCTATTCTTAAAACTACCCAGAGAGGAGGCTTCTATCACATGTCTAGTGAGCCTATTCCATTCATCTACCACACGATTTGTAAACCAATTCCTCCCAATCTCCTTCCTAAACCTATACTTATCAAGCTTAAACCCATTTCTACGTGTCCTGTCATGTTCACTAAGTATAAGAACCTTACCCAGATCCCCTTTATTATATCCTTTTACCCATTTGAAGACTTCAATCTTCCCCCTCTGACTCTTCTCCTTTCCAATGTATGTAGATTTAGTTTTCTGAGCCTTTCAGCATAAGGTAAGTTCCTTAGCCCACCAATCATCTTTGTCATCCTTCTCTGCACAGACTCAAGCAAATCAATATCCTTCCTATAATATGGTGACCAAAATTGTACTGCATAGTCTAGATGAGGCCTAACTAGCGCCAGATACAGTTTAAGAATGACTTCAGCACTCTTATTGCTTACACTCCTTCTAATGAATCCCTTTTGAAGTATTCACAGTACTTCAGAACTTTTCACTGCAATTTAGAACCATTCAACTTTTAGAAGTTTCCACTATACTCCAAAAATATCCATTGTAATTCAAAAGTATTCATCCTTCTCCAGACGTATTCAACGTACTTCAAATTTATTCACTATACTTAAGAAGTATAGACCGTCTTCACGATTATTCAATGTGCTTCATAATTATTCGGGGTGCTTCAGAAGTATTCACTGTGCTTCACAAGTATTCAGCATATTTCTTAAGTATTCATGTTTCTTCAGAAGTATTCACTGTGCTTCACAAGTATTCAGCATATTTCTTAAGTATTCATGTTTCTTCAGAAGTATTCTCCATATTTCAGAATTATTCACTGTATTTCAGAAGTATTCTACGTACTTTAGCACTATTCATCGTACTTCAGAAGTATTCATCGGACTTCAGAATTATTAAACAGTTGAGAAGTATTCATCCTATCTCAAAAGTACTCATCTTACTTTAGATAATTCCACGTGCTTCAGAAGTATTCATCGTACTTCTGAAGTTGCATAGAGCTCCTGAATTTTCAGAGTACTTCAGAAGCATTTCCCTTCCTCCAGAAGTAATTGCCATACTTCAAATATATTCACCGTACTTCAGAAGTATTCACCCTCTTCTTCAGACTTATTCAACGTTCTTCAGAAGTATTTATTATACTACAGGTTAATTCCATCCACTTCAGATATATTCACCGCACATAAAACTTATTCATGCTTCTTCTGACGTATTCTCATTGCTTCAGAGGTATTCACTGTAATACAAAAGATTTAACGTATTTCAGAAGTAATCGCCGTGTTTCAAAGGTATTCTCACCTTACTTCAGAAGTATTAACCCTACTTCAGATATACTCACTATTCTTCAGAAGTATTCACGTACTTCTGAAGTATTCACCGTACTTCAGAGGTATTCACCACATTTCAGAAGTATTCACCGTACTTCTGAGTGTGTCTATTATTTACACGAATTTGTTCCTCAATCCTTTAATACGGGCTCCTGGTCCCATTTTTAAGGATAAGTATATTTCTAAATACTTTAATAATGTTTTCTTGTTCTGTCATCTTCCACCTCCTCATTCCTCCCACACCTCTGTAAACCCACATAAAGAAGAAAAAGGGCGTTGAAATGTCTTTAAAAAAACCCTGATGTTATTCCTGGCCCAAGATGATCGGAGATGGAGGCCCTAATAAGTCCCTTGTGAAGCCTTTCTCACAAGCGTCGTCGAGCGGAAATTCTTGGTAGGCTCCTAGGGATAGAAGGGTTATTCTCATTTTAGTAGGCTCCGGGGAAGAAAAGGGTTATTCTAGCCTTCCTCTGCATGCCTGCGCCTCCCAACCTCCCACCCCCTTCTTAGTAGCCTTCGAAAGCGAGGAGGATGAAGTAAAGCCCAGTCTGACGTCGAAGAGGAGATTTGGGGAAATAGGGAATTGCGATAACGATGAAGAACGTAACAGAAATAGAGAAGGGAAAAATAAGATCGCGGCAACGAAATTAGGGGCGGTGGGGGCAAATTCCTGGCCTATTGATTTCACCCCGTCAGAGAACTCAAGCTGCCGCATTTAACTGGAAACAAACTTGCTTCTGGTATTCGGAATCTCTCCTTCCATTTACGATTTGAGAGCGTTTCCTGTAGCAAAGCTGTACTCACTTCTTTTAACTCCGGGTTTTTTTATCTTACTTTGTTTTGTTAAATCGATCTATCATTATTCCTACTGATCCAACCTGTTAATCAACGTGGCTAAAAGATGTAATAAATAACAAGTGAGCTTGACGTCACTTGTTGATAAGTGCCGTCCACACATTGTGAGAAAGCGCTTCAGTTAAAGCCTTAATAATAATCCATCTTTCTTGTATGTGAGAATTATGATAACAGAGAACCTTGAATCACACACACAACGAATAAGACTAAAAGGGAATGTTGATTAAATGAATGAACTAATCTGTTCTTGATTCCACGAAATCACTGAAAATGGAAAGAAGAAGCGATTAATCCTTTTCGGAATAATCTTTTCCTCATACGAGTAGTTTCCATTTTAACCGAATTTAATTATTTTGATATTGATTTGTTTCACCCTAATATAGGATATGTATGTCATTGCCTTATTTATTCATATACATAGATGTTTAAGTAGTGCATGTGCCTTATTTATTCATAAACATAGATGTTTAATTAATGCATCTGCCTTATTTATTCATGTTATTGTTTAAGTAGTGCATTTGCTTTATTTATTCATTTGCTTTATTAATCAGCCATGGTTAAATTTTTATAAATTTTCTGAACTTCGCCAATTATAATAATTTTAAAAAGAAACTCTAAACAAATTTATCCCATTTCAAAATATCACGTTGCTAAAATAAAGTTATAGAAGAGAAGATATATAATTTTTTTTCTGAACTTCATTTGTAATTCTTTGGGTTTTAAAAAAAATCACAAAATTTTGATACTTAAATTTATTTCTGAACTTCACAATTTTGTTTTTTGATATTATAAAAGAATTATTAGAAATAACTTTGATAAAAAAACCTAAGTCATAACCAAACTAAGATGAAATTATTATTCAAATACTTAAAAATTTCCCCTTCTTAAATTATAGAGTTAGTGATGATTATAATTATTTTATTGATAGTAATATCATTAGTAAGTCAGTCATTTGATTAAGCTACCTTCTTTTTACTTGCAGGAACGGCAATGTCAAAACGCAAAGGTGGTTGCGAGCTAGCAAAGATAACTAAATTAACTTCATATTTTCATGTCAGTGAGAAAGATGCTACTGGTTCTACTGATATTGATGCTTCGCCGTCATCACAAGTGGACAGAAACCACAAGGAGTCTACTGTTGAACCCGGACCATATGACGCTGTTGAAGGTAGGGCTAACCCTGCTTCAGTAACAACTCCATTTGATGTTGGGGGTTTTTGGTGACATAACAGACCATTTAGGGGAAATTTTCATTAGACGGAGCAAACCATTTTCGAAATTTGGCAGACAGCTAGCTGGAATTCTCTGGTGTGAATCATTTTTAAAAAATTCCAGCGCTTTCAAACGGATTTTACCGTATGGTGAAGAAGTTGATCGTGACTTGCTTGCGTATTCTCCAGCCATAGCCTGTGTTTTCTGCTTTCCTTGCATCCTGTTTTCGCCTGACCGTGTAGAGCTTTCGGGGCAAGGGTTTACAGGTTGGAAGAATATGGCTCAGTACTTAAAACAGCATGGAATCAGTCAAAAGCACATCAAGTCAGCTCTACCATTATGTCAGTGCAGTGTTGATGCTGGGCGAGTTGATGAGCAGTTACATAAAAAAAATGTCGAAGCAGACCAACTCTTGAAAAAACATTCTGTCACACTGTGTTGAAACAATTATTGTTCTCATTACTACCTCTTCGAGGTAGTAATGAAATTGTTGGATCTAAAGACAACGGCAATTATTTGGGCATCTTAAAGCTTATTGGGCAGTTTGATCTTTTTTTTTGTTCCAACCTATTCTTACCCATGCCAATCGCGGACGTGGCAGCACATCTTATCTGTCAAAAACAATGTGCGAAGAACTAATTACTATGATGGGTAAGCGAGTTCTTATTGTAATCAAGGGTGAAATTGCTAAGTCACGATACTTCTCAGTTTTTGTGGATTCCACTTCAGATATTACACATTCTGATCAGTTAACCATCATTCTGCGCTACGTAAATATGGTGGCTCACCAGCCAGTGGAGCATCTTCTGACTTTCATACCAATCTCCAATCATACACGACAGAATCTAGCTGACACTCTGCTTCAATACTTACGGGAACAGGAAATCAACTTTGAAAATTGCCGTGGCCAGACTTACGATAATGCCAGTAATATGTCTGGTAAATATACTGGCATGCAGCAAACCTTGAAAAGCAAGAAGAGTCTAGTGGATTATATTCATTGCGCAGGCTACTCTCTAAATTAAATTGGACAGTCAGCTGTAGATTGTTGCATTGAAGCAGTTTCTTTTTTTAAATCCCTGGGAAGCTTTTAATCATTCCTTGTTGCACCAACACATCATTGGTATGTCTTGTTAAGCCACGTTAAACAGATTCCTGAATGCCTAGTTCCGAAACACCCATCGGATACGCTGGGATCGTCTGCTCGGTCTGATGTCACAAAAGCAGTTTTGATGGGGTACCATGAGTTTCAAAGTGTTCTGAAGGAGACCTCAGAGGATGCTGCTCATAACGGTGGCACAATAAATGAAGCAGGCTCACTGGCTAACTACATGGACACCATTGAATTTTCCTTAATGTGTGACCTATAGAATGACATTTTGCAGGGTTTAAGCTGCTGTAGTAAATTGTTGCAAGGTTCGACCATCGAATTAACACCCGTTATTGGTTTGCTGAAGAGCTTGGCTAAATTCTCAGATGAATGCTGATAGAAGTTTGACAATTATGAGCAAAGGGTAAGTAAACGCAGTGGCTGCAGCACATACAAATCTGAACGTCGGCGAGTGTCTAAACGTAAGAAGAATGTTAATAATAGGGGTGCTACAGATGTTCTGAACTTAAAATTATACAAACCCCTCGGCCGAACTAGTGTTCGCAAGTGATTTGGAACATTTGATATTCTTTTTGTAAAGGAACTATGTTCAATGAGTAATCATGTTCTGATTTATTGTATTTCCATTTTTCTTTTATATGTATAAGTTTATATTTCTAAGTATCACATCACATATAATGTACATGGTAATGACCATCCGGCATACGATACAAGATGGCCAACATTCAAGGATCAGTGAAGCACGACTGCATAAGCCTTTATAGAAATAGAATTGTAATATTGTATTTTTTCATTGAATAAAGTATTTGTTTGCTTATTTTTAAATAATACAAATAAACATTAAAATGTGAAAGCAAGTAGTGTTAGTGGATGGTGTGAGGCTTAGGGTGGATCGAATACAATTGTATTTGTATTTTAATTGTATTTAAATACAATTTTCATGTATTTATATTTGTATTTTGGTATCCAGAAAAAAGTATTTTGTATTTGTATTTTTATTTCGAGTCTAAGCCATTTGAGGAGGATATGCATACTCAGAGAGAGAGAGAGAGAGAGAGAGAGAGAGAGAGAGAGAGAGAGAGAGAAAGAAAGAGAGAGAGAGAGAGTCAGAGAGAGAGAGAGAGTCAGAGAGAGAGAGAGAGAGAGAGAGAGAGAGAGAGAGAGAGAGTCAGAGAGAACCATGATTTACGAGATATTATAAAACCGGTTATATCTGGTACGCGCGGAGTGCGCGCGTCGCGCGAACGCGTGAGAGTTTTCTAGAACATTCTCTAACTTTCAGGAATGTTCGGTGCAAAATCTGTAGAGTTTATAAGTCGCAGAACGGAGTACTTTCATTCAGTCTTTATTTGAATAATGCTGTGTAAAATCTCATTCTCTCTCTCTCTTGTTTGGCGGGTTTATCATCATAATAATAACACATAATAATATTATGTGTGTTAATTGAATGTTTAATTATTGAAAGATATATTATCTTGGGTTAACTCATTGATTTATCTTTCTGTTTCTCTTTTATTAAGTTTAATTTTAAGGGTAATGACTTAAAGTACTAGTTAAATTTTATAATCAACAGGTTTCTCCATCTTTTCTTTTCTTTTTCACACATATTTGTATATATTTTTAAGTTATTTTTAATCTATTATCATTATTTTCTTTGGTTGATTTTATTTTATTGTTATTTTTTGTTGTTTTTTCACTTAATGTTTTATGTGTTGTTTTTTTAAATTGCTCTTATTTTTTTTAGATTTGTTATTAACTACTTTATACTTTTGTTTCTTTACTGTGATGTTTCAATTTTATTATTTTTTCTTTCTTAACATTCTGTTTAATACTCAGATATATGATTTATGATAAGGAAAATTTAAAAGAAAAGAAGTATATATCTTTATTTATAATAATAAAGGAATCAAAATATAACCAAAATTTAAATTTAACTTAAATATAGCTCGTATTTATTATATAACCTTCTATTGAATTGATACATGAAAAAAACCCAGTGAATATATAAAATCTGAATATACTAAATAATAATTACGTAAATTTTAATTGCTTCTCACTTCTCAATTTTCACTTTGCAGATGGAGAACGAAGACGTTGTTACACCACATGACCCTTCAATCGGGGATGAGGAGGTCCGGGAGGACGTACAAATACCTCAATTCTCAGCTGCACTGGCAAAGTTCTATTCTGTCAATGTCAAGTCTACTGACAAGAATCTCAGAGCCGACTGTTTGCAGTGCAAAAGGTCGTATTCGGCAGCAACGAAGGCAACATCTAACCTAGTTGTCCACCTCAGAAGAGTTCACAATCAGTATGATGAATATGAGACCTTAAGAGCTGCAGGGGAAAAGAAGAAGCGTGAGAGCTCTGCGTCACACTCACAGACCAAAATGACCTCGTTCTTTAGTCAAATCTGCACAAGAGAAAACTTTTACTCTAATCACATCAAACAACGGTCTATATTAAGAAACTCTTATACTCCATCGCATGAATATTGAATATTGCTGAAAGTAAGACTCTTATAGCTCTTCTTGCCGAAGTAGGACCATGCTTCGTGTTTTCAAGCAAAACCACACTTAGAAACAGTTTACTTCTGCAGAGAGCGAAAGACATCGAGTCACAATTGATGACAAATTCAAACATCCCAATCGTATGTACCTGACATTAGACGTCTGGGCGAATCGGAAAATGATATCGTTTCTTACTGTCATTGTACACTTCATCAACTCATCATGGGAGCTAAAGTCGCGCGTCATTGCTAACGATCAGTCTATAGAACGACATACAGCTGTGAACATCGCTACAGCATATGAGGATATAGTCACTAAATTCGGAATTCGTGGTAAGGTGAGGAAGGTGGTTGCAGACAATGCCTCGTCTATGGTGAGAGCATTTGATGTCTGTCCACCAGGATTATATGGAAATGATGTAAGGAATGAAAGTAGCGGTGAAAATGAAGACACGACTGACCTTGAAATTTTGGAAGAAGAACTTGATCTGAATGAGGTACTTACCCTTCTTCCACCGGATCGGTCCAGTTGCTTTGCATACACACAGCAACTCCGCATACAAGATAACTTCAATGATCCCAGTGTCAGAAATACTACAATTGCAACTGTGATACACAAGTTATGTTGTATTGTAGCTGCAATACGTCAATTTACTGTGGCAGCACCGACCTTGGGAAAAAATTGGGGTTTCACTACAGTCTGCCAACGCTACTAGATGGAACTCTCAATTGACAATGCCTAAGTCAGTTCTCAAGGAAACCGACGGACTCAACTCAGCTTTTATTCTCCTAGGATCGAACCGAACTGTAGAAGAGTTGAAAGGAGTGGAAATAACAATGTTGAAAGAAGTGATACAAGTTTTGGAACCGTTCCAAGAGGCGATGACGCAAATGGAAGGAGAAAACATGGTTGCACTTTCCTGCGTTGCACCAGTTGTATTTGGCCTTGATCACAGCCTCAAACTATTCACGGAAAGTAAACCGATCTACTGCTTTAACTTGGCAAATGCACTACAGTCTTCTATCAAGAAGAGGTTGCATCCATTTCTTGAGAGGACTGATGTCATTGCCGCAGCTCTCATGGACCCCAGATTTAACCTGGCATGGATGTCATGTAAGGAAATACGAAAGGAAAAGGTTTCGAGGATTGTGGACTAAATTCTTTCCGAGTCAACTCAATCAACCTTGAATAAGAAAGTAATTCAAGAGAGTGAACGTTTTGTCTCCATGAGCATGAATCAAGACGAGGGTTGCTTGAATGCAAAACGATCTCGTCTTTTTACCTACATGCCTCCAGCTGGGCAAATGATGGCAAGTGCATCAACAAACGACACTACAGTGGTGATGGCGGAACTTGAAACGTACCTAGAATAAGGTGTTCTGCCTTTTGATGTCAACCCACTGAGGTACTGGCTGATATCAAAAGCTTCAAAATTTTTAAGCATTTCGCAAAGAATATTCTAGGGTGGTGTGCAACGTCGGCACCCTCTGAGAGGGTGTTTCGCGAGGCCGGCAATTTTTACACTCCTCAGTGAGCGAGCAAAACTCGGCCCGGGAACATCTGGGCATTAATGATGATAAAATGCAATTATGATATGTAAAATGTAAACTTGAGTGAAAAAAAGTATCTGTTTATGTTTTTTATATAATTTCAAGAGTATTTTTATTTGTATTTTTTAAATCTGGAGTAGTAGTATTTGTATTTTTATTTGTATTCTTTGAACCAGTACTTGTAATTTTATTTTTAGATTCAGAAATACAAGTATTTGTATTTATATTTGATTTATAGGTATCAGTATTTGATCCAACCCTGGTGTGAGTGAATATTTTGCATGTGTATTTTCAGGCCACTTTTCAAAGTGTGCTTTAAGGCCAGCAAGGTCTTAATCCGGCACTGATTCATATAAATGTTTACGTAGTGTATTCGCCTTATTTATTCATGTTGATGTTTAAGTAGTGAAAAAATATTCACTTTTTTCTTTGAGTTTTAAGAAAAGATCACCGAATCAGGACCCGGGCAAGATCCTGAGATCCCCTCTAGGCTAGTTCAAGAAAGGAAAAGAAGGGAGATCTGAGGTGATCAGAGAGGAAAATGGGTATATAAATCGAGTGTTATTTATATGCAGTAGAGTTTTTAATAAGAAATATACACATTAAAAGAATGTTTGTAAATTCTCTTCTTAAACATATTTATTGAGGAGCTTTTAACGACTTGCACCACAGTCATCCCATCACAGAGTAATAGTTAATAGTAAATGCTAATAGTAGAGGTCAGCAACCTTAAATAACTGATAGGAACGAGATAAACCTCTCGGGATAAGTTAGTACTTAGAGGACGGAGCTTCAGAAGCAAGAACTTGAATCCGTAACGGGAAAAAGAACCTTGAACATAATTAATGAACTTTTAGGAGCAAAACTGAAGTTGCTCTTTGTTGTAGAATGACAGGCTAAGGAAAATTGCGCACTCTCCCGGTCACTAGTGCCCCAAGGAGTCTCCTCTTTTGGCTACTCGGCATCTGTATCTTCTAGACATCTTCACTTCTCCACCTAAAGACTTCCCGTCCGGACCTACTTACAAAAATACCAAGAGGGTGTCTGGTATAACAGGGGTATTCATGATGCAGTTCATATCTTGGGGTTTGCGTGCTTTCATGCCCCAACACCCGCAGGTGGATTTGCGGCTATGTATCTTGCACATATTTCACTTCATTTTCACCACTTCCATTACAATTCTCTCGTTCGAAACATCCGGGCGGAGATTCCCTCGTTGGTTTTTGGTTCTTAGTAATAGAAATAATAATAATAGCTTCCCCGCCACCTACAGATATGCCCTTGTTAGTTTTCGCTTATTTCCCGGATAGTGATGGCTGGGCTCGGGAACCGCCATCCTGAACCTTCCGCGAACGCATCAATAAATTGCAGCGGAGATGTGCGCCGATACCAATTTATTATGGGAGAGGAATGATGATAGTTTTCGCTTATGTTTGATTTGCATAAAAAAAGATTCCATCTTGATGGAAAGTAAAGGGGAGAGGAACAGGCCCCAAACTATGTACCATCTTCAATCTAATTAAGGTAGAAGAATGTGGTTCTCAGCTGGGGAGGAGGGGGGGGACGTCGCTGAGACGCTCAGCCACACACAAAGATTGGTTCAGGTGCATCGTTTAGTCGGGACCTAGGGTTCTGAACCCATTAAACAGATCCCCGCTAAATAAGGAATTAGGTGAATAGATAGAAGAGGGAGTCGAACCCCTATCAAGAAAAAAGCTCTCGGGTGATAAAAAGCGTTTCCCTGAATCCACTGGTATCTCAGCAGCGTCCAAAATTATCGGTAACTTTGATTAGACCTTGGCTTGAAGCCTAGCGTAAGACGAGGCCTACCAAAACACCTTTCGAATGAACCTAAGGTCCTTACTAAATGGTCGTATGTTCAGAAGAGGTGGGCCTCCTACGGTCTCTAGTATTCTAAATAATAGGCTCAAGTCAATATCCCTTCCTCTCATCCACCGCCCTTTATTTCACCAAATTCTCTACGATCCGATTTTTGGTTAATATTTAGAAAACAGTAATCGCTTCCTAAAAACAAATTGAATCCCTCCTATTATGTCAAGCACATTTTTGCGAATCCATTTATATAGAATTTATTGAACACGTCGATGTTACTATTATTATGATAAGAATTTATATTTCAATATTTTTCTCTTCCTTTATTGTGATGACGACACAATGGAAAGGTATTTTTTGTAAAAAATTATATATTAACGTCAAAATGTTTACATAATTTCGACCGAGCTGACTTCGCCACTTTTTTTTTCCATTTTTATCTGTTTTGGATTGGACAGCTTTGCGTTAGGACTTCTGGAATATATGAAATATATTTCAAAGGTCTCATAAAGGAGATTGACAGTGACCTTAATCATGCCTTGAAAATGTGGGGGAACACGGAGGGATACACAACTCTTTCATCTGTCGCGAGTGTGGGGCGCAGTGTAAGGTATTTCCGTCAGATCACCGTTTTCGTCGGACAGATATAGTAGTAGGTAATAAATAAAAAGCGACGCCGGCTGTGCGGGTTTACTCTCTCGATTTGCGGCAAATTCGGGGCTTTTTGTATTTTCGAGTTGCTTATACTAAGAGTTGATTGAATACAATCGGGGATATGGTGGGGCGAAGCACTTCCACTGTTAGGTATGTACAAAAGGTTTGTATAGTTTCACAAACTGATGTATTGAAAATTGAAGGGTACGTTATGTTAGCTAAGGTTATTTTTATTTTGTCTTGAACTTTTTTTTCAAATCTTTTCTTCATTTTTGGCGGTCGTAAGGCGAAATGAGGCAAAATCGAGTTTACTGCGATTTCGAAGTAATCGGAATAAACTGTTGGACCTCATTTCGCCTTCCGACCGCCACAAAAGAAGAACAAGTTCGAACGAAACACAAAAAAATGCTACATGAAGATGTAATAAAATGTATGTACAAAAGTGATTACGGTAAAGGAAATAATAACCTGATTTTCAAATAATGATGAGTTTTCCCTCATTTGTTTCTCTTATTTGAAATAATAATTCTCAGGGAAGTGAACTCGATCCTGAAAAGATGCAGGTCTAGAAGAGCTGCACACTGTTTCCTGGCATTCCGAATAATCTACCTAAAGCCGTCTCATATATTTCCTCTGCTCCTAACTTTACCACGCCTTCATCGACCCTCTTTTCAAAAACTAGGGCGGTTCCTCTCGTTGTTTTTCTCTTTTAAAACAATTCC
This sequence comes from Ceratothoa steindachneri, assembly GCA_963969495.1. Classification (NCBI taxonomy): domain Eukaryota; kingdom Metazoa; phylum Arthropoda; class Malacostraca; order Isopoda; family Cymothoidae; genus Ceratothoa; species Ceratothoa steindachneri. The sequence continues at coordinate 148,817,328 of OZ018321.1, read as the reverse complement.
TTGATGTGGATCACTGTTCCCCGGTAGTGTTTGGGATTAACCAGTTAATATTACCTTTAACCGGTTATTAGCCGATTAACCGGATACTTATTGTGCTGAAACTGAAAATGTGACAGGATAATAAAAAACTATACGAATCATTCATATATTTATTTAATTAAACTTTGAAAAATTAATAAAACAATTCTAGTTGCTGTAGCTTCAAAATATTTAAGTTCATTTATTATGCTGGAATTAACTACTTTTGTTGAGTTGAGAATTTCTAGAGCGCTGTTGTATTCGCTTAAATCATCGTCCATTTCATTGTTAGTCACTCCATCCCCACTTTTCCGTGATTCGTGCAACAATTCTTCCCATTCTTGAGGTTCGTTGTATAATCTCCCGTAGAGAAGTTCACAAAAGTTTCTTATGTTTGCCTTCGAAATGAACTTAACAAGCTTTGTTTTACGTAACAGATCTGGATCATAAAGAAATAGTGCAAGTACGACAGCATCGTTTTGACATCTACTTTAATTCTTTCAGAAAGGCGTTGATGCAATTGGGTAGTGATAACATTTTTCATACTCTCCAGCTTCGACAATAGAAACTGACTCGCTATTTCTGCTTTAATCAAATTTGAGTTTACAGAGCACAGATTCTTCAAAACTATTTGCACAGGGTTGAGTGCATCAGTAATATTTTGCAGAGTACTCCATTCAGTATCAGTTATTATTTCCGTGGAGCCAACTACTCAGAGCTTTAGGAATACAATTTTTTAATTTAAGAAACCTTTCAAGCATGGTAAGAAGACTATTCCAGCGTGTTTTGCAATCTAATAAAAGTTTTAATTCTGTTCTATGCTCACCTTTTACAAAGTCTCATTTTTTAAGCGTGATTTACGAAATAGTTTTCATATCTTTCTCGTTTTATCAATAATATCTATAATTTTCATTAACTTCTACAAAGCAAGAATCTTCATCATTTGTATCTTTGTTAAGGAAATTTAATATATTTTCAGATAAATCACGGTCTTCGCCACTACTATTTTCAACATCTGGGTCTGGCTCTTCATTCATAATTTTACTTTGCTTGCAATAGAGTACATCACCAACAGCTAAATGAGTCATGTGAGCAATGCACTGCTGATGAAATGGTTCAATTTCATTTCCAAATTTCACAATTACAGAAGCTCCATCTGTTGTACAACCAACTATGCGATGATTAAGATCTAATCCAAATTTTTTTAGAAATTAATTCGATAAGTTTTAAACTGTTTATTAATTCATTCAATTTCACAAGACCTAGCGACCAGTGTTTGCTTTCGTCATGAACATTGATAGTAAGAAATCGTCTGTTTTGAAGTGATGTATATTCGTTGAAAGTTAAAGAATATCTCACTCCTATTTTCACTTGATTGATGAAATAAGATTGCAAATCACGTTTCTTTTCAGCAGCGTAGTTGAGCACCATATTTCTAACACAACGAGGAGATTTTCTATACCTAAAGTTTTTGAAACACTCCTGAATAACAACACTATTTGCACTTGTATTAAAGCTAGTGCCATCTCGAATAAATTTGCAACATCTTTTTTAATTCTTCTTTCGATAGTTTTCTTGTTTTCCTCATTCATCTCGGTAACTATTTCACTATGAAAAAGTTCTCAAATGATATGCGTGAGATGACGTGGAACCGCCGGTACATTTTAAAACTTTAGCACATATTGTACATTTCGCTCCATCTTTCTCTTGTTTATCAAAGCTACGCCAAACATCTGACTTTTTTCTCTTCGGCATAATTTGGGAAGGGTATCACCGATCAAACAAAGAAATAATGTACGCAAGTAATAGTTACTAGCGGTTACCTCACAGGTAAACTAAACACGGATTCTCGTACATCGCTTACATACGAGGGGCGGTCAATAAGTTTTGCGAATCGGTAGAGCAAAACAAAGGAAGGGGGATGGCTGTTTGTGGGGGTGTTAGGACAAGTTATGACAAGTTAGGACCTGCAGCCTCACGCTTCTGCCTCGTCTATTTAAGAAGCAGTAGCTGATCGCAGATCGCCAGTCACAAATTTTTCAACAATGAAGAAGGTTGAGCACCGCGCAGTGATAAAATTTTTGACCAAGGAAGGCAAGAATGCAAAAGAGATCCATGAACGCATGGTTGCAGTGTACACCAACACTGCTCCTTCCTATCCAACCATTGCTCGCTGGAATAGGGAGTTTCGTCATGGTCGTGAGTCTCTTGAAGATGAACGCCGTCCAGGATGCCCGTCAGACGTGACCAACGAGGACAATGTAGCCCTTGTGGAGAGGATGATCCTCGAAAATCGACGGGTGAAGGTCGGAGAAATCGAGCGAGAACTTGGAATATCACATGGAAGTGTTATGAACATCATCCACGACAATTTGGCCATGACCAAGGTCTCTGCCCGTTGTGTCCCTAGAAACCTCACACCCCATGATCGACTTCAACGTCATCAAAGTCCACAAGGCCAGAGTTGCACAAGGTGCCCTGCGCGAGTGCAGATTCGAGGAGCCCAACCATCCCCCCTACAGTTCAGATCTGGCCCCTAGCGACTACTTTTTATTCCGCCAGCCCAAGGCTGCACTGCGTAGACGCCGGTTTGGGGACGATGAAGATGTCCAGCTCGCCGTCCAGGAGTGGATTGAACAACAATCGGGAGATTTCTGGTTGTCGGGAATTCGAAGCCTCAGGCACAAGTGGCGCAAGTGCATTGAAGTCGAGGGTAGTTATATTGAAAAATAATGAAACACTTTTCCTCATATCTCGTTTCCTTATATCTAAAATTGCAAACCTATTGACCTTCCCTCGTAAATACTCTTACTTAGTTGTTTAATACCCTGTGCGTGGTTAAATATGATTTATCCTTATTTGGATTAAACTAATAATAATCGGCTTTTATCAACTAATAATAATCAGCTTTCATACAATACATTACTTGAAGCGCAATATTCGGTTAATCAACAGTTAACCGGTTATTAACCGCCTTTTGTTAACCGGTTTTAATCGATTATCAAGCGAATACATTTAACCGGTTACAAGCCCTAATTGTATGATTGGTAATAAATGAAAAGACTCAAAATTATGATTGTTTTCACTTATTCCGAAAATAATTTATTAATTCTGGTTAGTCAATTGCGCCACCCATCCTTTTTATTTGTGCGCAAAATCCACAACCGGAAATGAAATTCACATAAAGATGGGAATATCAATCGCTAGACAGTACCATAGGTGCTGGGGCCCGGTCTTTGAATATGCAGGCGAAAGCGCCTGACAAATGATTCGAAGAAATTCCGGGCTTACCTTATTTCCCAAAGGTATTCCGGAGTCTCCTTAATAGGACTTCAGGATGGAGATGTGAGAGTTCATTTGTCCTAGCAATAATTTCCTTTTTTACGTTGTAGTAGATGTGAATTTCTACAAAATGGTGGCTCTGAGAGTAGGCTAGGAGAGGCTTTCAGGATCCATTAGTTGGTATGAGATTCCCTCAATGAATGTGTAAGGGAGCGCACTTACTAGTGATCAAATTTCTGCGTCACTTGTAACCATCTCTAATGAGAATAAGAGTTCTACTTAAAAGGAGGGCAATCATGGCTGGAATTCTGGCGGGGCGACAAACTGAGATGCGGTCCTCCATGGTTGATGGATTCGTCCGTTCCTTTGCTGGTTCCATTGATCCGGTAACAGGGATTGTTCTAATCCTGTTTTTCACACTCCCGCATGTTTTTGTTTTTTTAAATTTTGATAGCCCATTTGGCGACTGCTTACTAGGGCAAATGTCACCGCAATCAGATCAGAGCCTACTACTAGGATAGATTAAAAAAAACAAATAACAAATAGGTTAAAAGAAGAGAAAAAAAGGCTAAGCACAAGATTAAAAAAATATAAAAGGAAAGAAAGCAAAAAGGAAACGAGAAGGAAGCGCACTCCGGCGTCGGGGACAGGCCCGCCTGCACTTAACGCCGGAGCGCGCTTCCTTCTCGTTTTCTTTTTGCTTTCTTTCCTTTTATATTTTTTTAACCTGGTGCTTAGCCTTTTTTCTCTTCTTTTTACCTCTTTATTTGTTTTTTTTAATCTATCCTAGTAGTAGGCTCTGATCTGATTGTGGTGCATTTGCCCTAGTAAGCAATCGCCAAATGGGCTATCAAAAATGCGACCTACTAAAAACAGTGAAATAAAGTGGAGGAGGCAACCTCCTTCAAAATGTTGTATAGTCCACGAGTCTGTGTGCACGAACCAGTACCGCGTACAAGGGACAAGCCGTAGCGATCCCGTTCGTCTCAGTACCGAGACAGGTAGCGTCGCGAAGATCACCCAGACTGGGACATTCAATAAGAATGTGCCCATCAGTCTGGGGAACAACACAGTCTTCGCAGTAAGACGCAGACGAGCGCTCCATCAAATCGTGGTGCGTCCCGCGAGTCTGTCCGATTCGGAAACGACAAAAAGCAACCTGAAGCCACCGCGGCATTGTGTGGTAGGTTCCTGGGAACAGCCGCGGCACAATGACATGCAACTTTAAGTTTCCCTCGACCGTCTCCCATCATATTTGACAAGCAGCCCAGAGAGCTGCCCGTATTCCTGTCATGTAATAGGTGTAAAGAATAGCGAAACGCTGGTCTGGTCGTCGACTCCTCGAGGACTCTTTGGCGCCCTCATCGGCGCGCTCAATCCCCGCAATTCCTACATGTCTAGGAACCCAGCAAAAGATAATCTTTACATCTGCCTCGTTTGCGAAAAGCGTGGCATTACGGATATCGCGAACCAGGGGATGCGGAGATTACAATGCCCCGAGAGCACTCAGGGCGCTTTGTGATTCGCTATAAATCACAATCCGGTCTCCGAACCGGACACGTCGTGTTTCTCCCGTCCCGAGCAGTGTATTGCAACCAGCTCGGCCGTGATAACAGATGCAGCGCCTGGCAGAGCTCCGTTGATTTCAAAAGAGGGGATACGGCATGGAAAGTAACCCCCTCTTTGGACTTGTAGCCATCCATAGACACTGGCACGGTTATAGTGCTGTAGAAGCTTTGGGAGCAGAGGCACGGCGACAAATATTGAAAGGTGGTAGCTTCCAGGGTGACGTCCTGGGCTGAACCAGCGGGATCACGGGCTTGAGAGCTACACTGAGCTATCGAAGGAGTTTCCTAGCCCTACTCCAAAAGGACTTAGGGTATGACTGTCTTCTATTGGCGGCTTCGGCACCGTCGAGATCAGCTGCGAAGGAAGTGAGAGCGTTTGGCGACTGAGGGAGGCGCTTGGCTCACGCGAACAGGCGAATAATGCACTGTGCACGGTGCAGAACGTGTGGAATATCTCCAGCATCGACAAGTAGTCTCTCAATGTGGGACGTGCGGAAGGGACCGGTCGCCAGGCGAAGGCTGGTATAGTCGATCGAGACCACCTTCCGCAATATCTGCTCGGGTGCGAATGCATAAAGCTCGCATCTGTAGTCGAGCTTCGATAAAAAAAAGTAAGGCAGTAGACCCATCAGCGCCCAAGGCGCTGAACGTCACGGAACGAATAAATCCATGGTCTTCATGGAAGAGGAAATTAAGCTGGATGCCAATGCTGACATCTTACTCGCCGCGATTAGGGACCCTCGCTTTCTCATTGGGCTGGTTGTGGCGGAGTCAGTTTTGGCCCACACACTCGAGCCCACGCACTCATTCGTGAGATCGAGACTGTTTTCGCCAAGTTTAAGAAGAATGCTGATGAGCACTTCCACACTTTATTTGCAAAACCCAAGGATCTCCTGATTGAAGTGGACTCAGCTCACGATGAACTCTGTTCATCGAGTCTGTGCACGACAGACACAGCGCGGGAATATCTCAACCAGGACTGCTGAGGAGTACTATCGACGCTTGGTCTATATTTTGCTTGTCGACCAAGTGATCGCCGAGCTGATGAGAAGATTTAAGGACGATACTGTGCCAGCTCCTCCCTGGTTGAAGGAGCTTCTCAAGGCTTCAAAGGCAGACGTGGATGCCGTCCTTAATGCCGATAAGCTCTACGAGAGCGATGTTGAATCAGTGGTGTTCGTGCAGGCGGAGGCACAGCATTGGAACAATTCCGCTCCGGTCTTCGGGACTGTCAAGAATGCAAAGGAGTACGCCAAGACCCGTATGTTCCCGAACATTGCGAAGCTCATGGCTATCTTAATGATTCTGCCGGTCTCAAATGCAGAGCCCGAACGCTCATTCTCAGCCTTGAAATGGCTAAAGACGTACATGAGGTGCACCATTGGCCAGAATCGCCTCAACGGCCTCGCACTCCTTCCTCCCACAATGACATTCAAGTTTCGAATGATCAAGTGATTGAAAAGTTTGCGGAGAAAAATCGCCGTCTCCTCTTCGCTTAGGCAAATGAAGGAGGACATTGGGCATGGGTCTACGATTTTGAGAGAGCCTACTCCTGGAAAACAAAAATACTTTTTCTAGTATGTGCTTTGTTACTTAAGTGTGCGAAATGACTTGCAAGTAGCCTACATCATTAATGTACCATAATAAGCAGCGTAACAAATTTCCACTCTTAAAATTCCTGGCATTGCCCCCTCCCCCCATTCGCTTTTTCTGGATCCGCCACTTGCGGAAAATACTTATGAATTAAGGTGAATACTTCTGAAGAAGGATGTCTCTTTCAGAATTAAAACGAAGATTTCTTAAATACGTTGAATGATTCAAAATACTGTCAATATTCTGTAGTCAAGTGAAAAGTTCTGAAGTACGGTGAATACTCCTTAAGTACCATAAATACTATTTAAGCAGGATGATTAACTCTGACGTAAGGTCAATACATTTGAAGTGCAGTGATTACATCTGAAGTACGATGAATAATTCCGAGGAACAAAGAATGATTCTGCAGGACGTTTAATAATTCTGAAATACTGTGAATACTTCTGAAGCACAGCGAATACATCTGAATTAAGCTGAATACTAAAGTGCTGTTAATACTTTTAAATTACAGTAAATACTTCTTGTTCACGGAGAGATACTTATGATTTAAGGTGAATACTTGTCAAGAACGATACATAAAATTGAAGTATGGTGAATACTGCTGAGTGCGGTGAATTCTTCTAAAGTAGTTGAATACTTATAAAGTACAGATAATATTTCTGAATCACAGTGGATACTTCGTAAGCCTGGTGACTACTTCTGAAGCACGATGAATAATCCTGAAATACGGCGAATAGTTCTGAAATACCGATAATATTTCTGAATCGCAGGGAATGTTTCCGAAACATAGCGAATACATATGTACTCGTAGGATGAATACTTATGAATCGCAGGGAATCCTTCTAAAGGACTGGAAGTTTTTGAAGCAGTGTGAATACTTTTTAAGCACACTGACTACTTCTTTAGTAAGGTGAATACTACTGAAGTACGTGGAATATTTCTGAGCATAGTGAATACTGTTGAGAAACTTATTGGCTCTCTCAAACAAATACCCGAAAACGGGGTTTGTTCGTCAGTAACATAAATCAGTGTTTGAAATTTGAATACAAAGGTTAGAAATTATAAAAAGGCACTTAGAAGACCTTTAGGGCAAATTTTAGGAACTATTATCTTTCTTGGGCACAAACACCAGATTTTAGTTTATCTCGTACCAAATCACATAATTTGGTACCAAAAGAGAGATGCGAGTGCGACGAATTTTAAGCATAATTTAACTGAAAACGTGGCTGGGAATTCGTTTTTTTCTCACATTTATGAACTAAAAATAAATAGAAATGATAGAAGATAATACTCACATTTAATTGCTAGTTGATGGCTTACACCGATTTAATTCAGTAAGGGCTTTGAAATTTGAGGTGTAATTGGTAACTCTCTTAAACAGTTATCAAGGTGTTCATCTATCAAAATAGTGCGGTACTTTTTTTTTAATCATCTTCATGATGGAAATCACTGATTCACAAATATATGTGGATGCAAGAATTGGGGTGAAAGACATAGTAAATTTTTTCAGCAGAGGATATTTTTCTTCTGCAAGTAAGCTCCCAAAATTTGTACTGAATACCCTTGCTTTAATTTCCAGATCGTTTTGAAGGAATAAAACTCTTCATCATCATCACTAACTCTATAATTTAAGAAGGGGATTTTTTTGAGTATTTGAATAATAACTTCATCTTAGTTTGGTAATAACTTATGTAAGTATATTTTAAATTTTTATCAAGGTAATTTCTATGAATTTCTTTAGAGTTTGAAAATACAAAATGGTTAAGTTCAGAAAAAAATATATGATTATCCAATGATTTAGTATGTTTTGAAAGAAAATGAATTACAATTGGTGAAGTTAAGAAAATTTATTAAAATTTAAGCAATTAATGAAGTTCATAAAATTGATTAAAATTTAAGCTATTGATGAAGTTCATTGTGATAGAACGAGTTAAAGCTGCGTTAAATTCAACTCCTATCCCATATTATTTAAAACCACGATGCGGCCCACGTGCATCTTCGATTCGAGGCTTGGAGTCTTATCACCGCTACCGGATGCCAATGTTTAAACAAGGAGGTTATCGTCCCCCCGTTCGCCCCCATACGCCGACCTCGCCAGATCGAGTTAGGCTTATGGGCAGATAAGGCATTGTTCTCCGGCTCGGCTGTGCGTTCCCTCCAAGCTTTCACTCCATTTTCCCCCACGCCAAGGAGATGTCCTGGCTATTTATATGGAAACTTTACCACTAAGATCAGATTGGAGATCCAGATTTTCGTCGCGAAACATCACCACGACCCTCTCTCCCTTTGTGCGCCAAGGGACCTCGACCTCGAGATTCACCATCACTTGTCCAGAAGGAGGACGATATTCCTTGAGTGCCAAAGGTTCGAGCCTTTCCGACGCCAAGTCCCCAAGGCTTCCCCCCCCCCTGTTGTTCAAGTGAGAACAGCATTAGAACAGCCATTGTTCGTTTTGAGCCCTTCGCCAAGAAACGGTTCTCACCCCCCCCCCCTGTTGTTAAGAGGAGAACAACATTAGAACAGCCATTGTTCTTGAGCCCGTAGACAAGAGACGGTTCTCATCCCCCCCCTTTGTTCAGAAGAGAACAACCTAGAACAGCCATTGTTCGTTTTGAGCCCTTCGCCAAGAAACGGTTCTCACCCCCCCTGTTGTTCAAAGGAGAACAACATTAGAACAGCCATTGTTCTTGAGCCCGTAGACAAGAGACGGTTCTCATCCCCCCTTTGTTCAGAAGAGAACAACCTAGAACAACCATTGTTCTTCAAGCCGTTCGTCGAGAAACGGTTCTCCTTCCCAAGACGCCACGTCAGGATCCTTTTATCCCCCCCCCTTCGGCTGGAACTCGCCAGCGGACCGAAACTCCTTTGCGCCACCTTCCACTGCACCACTAGTGCAAGTTACGTAAGCCAAACGTCACCTTTGAGTACTTAACCCTTTTTGTCAATTCTATCCTGTGCTTTAAATGGTTTATCGAACCATCCCATCTCTTTAACTCGATATTTGTTTTACCTTTTTTTTAAATCCTTTAAATCCTCGGATTAGCCGAGCCCCCACGACCCTTTTCATTCTCTGTTTATGTCAATATTTTCCGTCTTGTGTTTATTGGTAGTTATTATTAATAAAACTCTATTTTATTAATGATAGCAATATTATTATCCTTGAGCTCAGTTCCACTTCTTAAGCATATCGAAGATACATAATATCGGCCGCCAGACAGTAACGCACTCTAAAGATAATTAAGGAAGTTCCCTCAACGAATAGTGATATATATATATGGTATCGTCGGGAGTCATTCTACGACATATATATATATATATACTATTTAAATTTGGTATCAGGTGTGTAAGGTTTAACGCTATATCTTTGCAAACACTGGTCTCAGTCGAGTAAAGCATAGTGTTATTCGTTATAATAATAGAATATAGTAGTTCCCTTTTGTTTTAACGATTGCTATCCCCCTTTTTTTGAAACTTAAGAAGCTGAAGTAGCTCAAGGAACGGTTATAATAATTTGTTTGTTTTTTTGTGATTTTAGTCAGTGGTTATTTAGATTGAGAAACCAAGTACGAATAGGTCAGTGCCCATATTTAGGTAGGCTAATTCTATAGAGGCATAATTCTTGTTGCAAGGAATTTTAGTTGGTTGACTAGTGCGCCCCCAAGTGCAAAGATGACTCAGTTTGAAATCTTTAAAGCGCAAGGAGAATCCTTGGGACTCTCCGGAAAAGACCTAATTGAGTACATTCGAGAGGAGCAAAGAAAAGAGGAAGAAAGAGAAATGGAAAGAGTAATCCGACGAGAGGAACGTGAAAGAGAAATACAACGAGAAGAAAGAGAAAGAGAGGAACGGATAAGACAAGCTGAGCTTCAGATTGAATTAGCTCGGATTAAAGCAGAATGTCAAAGAAAAAAGGTAGAAAGAGAAAGGGAAAGAGTAATCCGACAAGAGGAACGGGAAAGAGTAATCCAACGAGAAGAACGAGAAGGAAAAATACAACGAGAAGAACGAGAAAAAAAATCCAACGAGAAGAAAGAAGGACGGACTCGCCCTCCTTCCCAGGAAAGCTGACAAAGTTTCCGAGCCCCGTAAAACCCCAAAACTTCTTTCCCCAAAACCAACAACGGGACTCCAAACCTCCCGTTAAGACTTCTCCTCCATCTCTCTTCCCGAAGCGACCAACCATATGCTTCACCTGTGGTGTAGAAAACCACATGAGCTGGAATTGCCCCCAAAATTCTAGGCTTAAAAGCGGACCAGCCCACCAAGTTCACCAGATTAATGCAACCCCGGCTCCCCCGGTGGTACAGACCCAAGCAGAAACTTCTCCCCCTCCGTCAGGCCACCAGGTAAATTTTGTTTTTGGTAAAAGTTCATCGGGAACTTTGAAATATGAGGAGGGCAGCGTGGACAGCTGCCGAGTAACGACTCTCGTCAGGGACACAGGATGTACGTGTTTCATCGTGTCCGACGAACTCCTCCCAGTGGCCTCTAAGCACGAAAAATTTGCGGTGGTACATGACTACCTTGGGAGGGCGAACAGATTCCCCGTCGCTAGATGTTACCTGCAGTGTCAATATTATAATGGCTGGGCTGAAGTCATTGTAGCACCCATAAAATTCTGTTCCGTACTTATAGGACAGAGCCCCCAAGTAAGTTTCGACCCTGTGTTTCAGGCGGCCCTTCCTCAAGGCCGAGATAAGAAAGAAGCCCAGGAGCCCGTCCCCATCAGAACCCCGATACCGTCCGATTTCTCGGAGACCCCTAACCAGGACTTTAGGACGGCAAAAGAGGAGTGTGAATCACTAACACCCTTAGGTGATAAGGCCCCAGACAAGGACACGGAGACTGTCCCTGGACCCCAAGAAAAAAAGAACCCCCAACGCGCCCATGGAGATACCTTCGTAGAACTGGACGAAGCATCGGCGCTTGAAGAAGATTGCCTCACGGAGTCCCTTAACGTAATCCAGACAGTGTGCATCCAACCTGATGCCGATTACCCTCCTCCTTCCCTACCAGGCGAGTCTTTGGAACCCTCTGACCTGGATAGTGACGCGCAGCTGACACCACGTCAGAAGAGTCAGCTACAAGAACTAATTAAATGGAGTCACCATTTACCCGCCCTATTAGCTCTTTTTGAACAACTGCGCGAAAATGGCCTCACCATTGGCCCCCGCAAATGCCATTTTGCCCACGAACCCATTAAATATTTGGGTTTCAAAATAGGACAAAGCAAGTTAGGTCCCCAAGAGAACAAGATTAAGGCAATCGCCGACCTGCCCCTCCCGATTACAAAGAAGCCATTAAGATCGTTCCTAGGATCAGCTTCTCCCTATCAGCGATTTGTTCCGAATTTCGCTGCAATTTGGGCCCCCCTATGCCCACTTCAAAAAAAGAATTTCCCCGATCGTTTACGTTGGAATGATGTCGCTGTTTCCCATTTTAATCAGCTCAAGAGTAAGTTCATTTCTGCCCCCATTTTAAAGTTGCCCAACCGGGAAAAATCCTTTGGGGTTAAGACCGACGTGATCAACGAGGGCATTGGAGGTGTACCCCCTCAATACGAGGATGACAGAACGAGTCATCCAGTTGCATATGCTAGTCGTCAATTATTACCACGCGAAGCGAGATATGCCACTAGAGAGAAGAAAGCTCTATCAATTATCTGGGTCATAGACAAATTCAAGCTGTACTTGATATGTAAAGAATTTCAAATAGGAACCGACCACCGTCCGTTAGCCTATATTAGGAATGTGAGACACTCAAACGGCCGCATCATGCGCTGGAGTTTACTCTTGCAAGAGTATCAGTTTAAAATAAATTAGATAAAAGGTTCCGATAACCAGGTCGCTGACGCCCTCGGGAGGAATGCGTTACCGAATAGCGTAGAATAATTGTATTCATAGGATTAGTATCTCCATGTAGGTATATACCGTCTTGTACGACTTAATTTAAGATTCTTTTGTAATATAATTAATTAATGTATATGTCTGAATTTTGTAACGCTCAATGTCTAATTTTTTTGTATGTATATATATTTGTTCTTATTAATTTACGTATAAATTATTTTGTCCCGTATGTACTAAGTTTATATCATTTCATTGTTCCATGCCTTTTTTTTTCTTTGATTAAGTTGTATTAAAGGTTATTTTCCCCTGTAATCTAAAGATCAAAATATTCATATGTATTGAGGTAATACTAGTTAGGTGCAGGAAGGTACGGTTGGTACAAGAAAACGAGTTCCCTACAACGGAGCTCTATCGTTGTCCCTTCTCTCTTTTTTTTTTCGAAGCGACAACTTCCCCTGGAATGGAGGGGTGTGATAGAACGAGTTAAAGCTGCGTTAAATTCAACTCCTATCCCATATTATTTAAAACCACGATGCGGCCCACGTGCATCTTCGATTCGAGGCTTGGAGTCTTATCACCGCTACCGGATGCCAATGTTTAAACAAGGAGGTTATCGTCCCCCTGTTCGCCCCCATACGCCGACCTCGCCAGATCGAGTTAGGCTTATGGGCAGATAAGGCATTGTTCTCCGGCTCGGCTGTGCGTTCCCTCCAAGCTTTCACTCCATTTTCCCCCACGCCAAGGAGATGTCCTGGCTATTTATATGGAAACTTTACCACTAAAATCAGATTGGAGATCCAGATTTTCGTCGCGAAACATCACCACGACCCTCTCTCCCTTTGTGCGCCAAGGGACCTCGACCTCGAGATTCACCATCACTTGTCCAGAAGGAGGACGATATTCCTTGAGTGCCAAAGGTTCGAGCCTTTCCGACGCCAAGTCCCTAAGGCTTCCCCCCCCTGTTGTTCAAGTGAGAACAGCATTAGAACAGCCATTGTTCGTTTTGAGCCCTTCGCCAAGAAACGGTTCTCACCCCCCCCCCTGTTGTTCAGAGGAAAACAACATTAGAACAGCCATTGTTCTTGAGCCCGTAGACAAGAGACGGTTCTCATCCCCCCATCTTTGTTCAGAAGAGAACAACCTAGAACAGCCATTGTTCGTTTTGAGCCCTTCGCCAAGAAACGGTTCTCACCCCCCCTGTTGTTCAAAGGAGAACAACATTAGAACAGCCATTGTTCTTGAGCCCGTAGACAAGAGACGGTTCTCATCCCCCCTTTGTTCAGAAGAGAACAACCTAGAACAACCATTGTTCTTCAAGCCGTTCGTCGAGAAACGGTTCTCCTTCCCAAGACGCCACGTCAGGATCCTTTTATCCCCCCCCCCTTCGGCTGGAACTCGCCAGCGGACCGAAACTCCTTTGCACCACCTTCCACTGCACCACTAGTGCAAGTTACGTAAGCCAAACGTCACCTTTGTGTACTTAACCCTTTTTGTCAATTCTATCCTGTGCTTTAAATGGTTTATCGAACCATCCCATCTCTTTAACTCGATATTTGTTTTACCTTTTTTTTAAATCCTTTAAATCCTCGGATTAGCCGAGCCCCCACGACCCTTTTCATTCTCTGTTTATGTCAATATTTTCCGTCTTGTGTTTATTGGTAGTTATTATTAATAAAACTCTATTTTATTAATGATAGCAATATTATTATCCTTGAGCTCAGTTCCACTTCTTAAGCATATCGAAGATACATAATATCGGCCGCCAGACAGTAACGCACTCTAAAGATAATTAAGGAAGTTCCCTCAACGAATAGTGATATATATATGGTATCGTCGGGAGTCATTCTACGACATTCATAAAATTGATAAAAATTTAACCATGGCTGCTTTATTTAGATTTTAAATTTTAATCTTAGTAGCGAAGCCATTGCCTTGTCGTTATAGATAAGTTATATCCAATTTATATAATGCTGATATTTTTATTGCAATTTCTTCAATATCAACTTTTTCTTCAAATGAAAACCGCATAAATTCCACAATAGGTTTTAATTTTTCAAAGTCTATGAAACGTTGCTCAAAATCGTTGAATGAGATCTCTTTTGCATAGCCAACTTTGTTAAAATTTTCAAAATTATTTTTTTTAGTTAAGTAGCTCTGACGACATATTAGAGAAGTGTTTGAGTTGAGAACGTTGTAGTTGTAACGAAAACAAAAGAAGTTTTAGAGAATCCTGGAAAACATTTAAAGCACTTTTCAACATGTCAATCCAGACCGAATGCGTCCCTAGAGACTGGCATGAAGCGGAGGTGACTCCTATCTTCAAGAAAGGAGACCGTAGCCAACCGTCAAACTACCGACCTATCAGTCTGACTTCGATAGTCGCTAAACTCATGGAAAGCATGATGGTGGACAAAATGACGTTGTATTTAGAGTCAAACCTGCTACTGAGGAGTTCCCGGCACGGCTTCCGAAGGCAACGGTCATGCCTGACGAACCTTGTGGAATTCTTCCACTTCGTCTTCAGTGAGCACGATCGGGACAAGGCGGTGGATGTGGTCTACTTAGACTTTCAGAAAGCCTTTAATAAGGTACCACACCGTCGCCTTCTCCGGAAAGTGCGAGCGCTGGGCATAGACTGAAAAGTAGCCGGCTGGATCGAGAACTGGCTAAGTGGCAGACAGCAACGGGTGGTGGTGAATGCACAGGCTTCTGAGTGGGTGCCCGTTACTAGCGAGGTGCCTCAAGGTTCTGTCCTGGGACCACTACTATTCATCATCTGCTTCAACGACATGGACGGTGACATGGTTGCCCAGATTTCTAAATTTGCCGACGATACCAAGCTTGGTATGAACGTGGCAAAGGATAGAAATACTGCCCGCCTGCAGGAAGATCTTGGGAAGATTTGGGAGTGGTCGGACACGTGGCAAATGCCTTTTAACGTGAACAAATGCAAAGTGATGCATATCGGCCACAGAAATCCCCAATCTCAGTATATCCTTAAGGGCACTGCTCTTGAATCGAGTGACACTGAGAAGGACTTGGGTGTAACTATCACTAGCGACCTCAAGTTCTCGAAACAGTGCATCGAGGCAGAGAAGAAAGCCCAAAGGATGTTAGGCTACATAAAGCGCCAGTTTGGATACCGTAACAAGGAGATAGTACTTTGTCTGTACAACTCCCTCGTTCGGCCGCACCTGGAGTATGCCGTACAATTTTGGAATCCTTCGTTTCGAAAGGATATCGCAAGGTTGGAACGCGTACAAGCCAGGGCAACCAAGCTGATTCCCTCTATCCGACATAAAAGTTATCAGGATAGACTAAGGGAATTAAATCGGTTCTCGCTGGAAACCCGTAGACTGCGTGGTCAGCTCATCGAAGTTTTCAAACTACTTAGGGGTCGAAAATATTGACTACCGGGATATTTTCACACTGAGTGAGAACAGGACGCGCAATCACGGCTTCAAACTTGAACTGAAGCGTTACAACCGCAATCTGTGTGGATTTTTTTTCACTTACAGTATCTGCGGTAAGTGGAACGCACTTCCAGTGGAAGTTGTCAACAGTGAATCTGTTGACCAGTTCAAGTCAAGACTAGACAAAGTCTTGAAAAGTGGCCGTTTAGGGACGCAAAACAATTGAGCAGCCATGTGCCGGCTCGATTGCTAGTCCAAAGGTACCCTCTTTGAATGGACCGTAAGGTCTCCTAGGGTACTTCCTTTCCTTGTTACTCCTTGTTACACTAATCATTTGGAATTCATCATTGAGTTCCCTCAATTTAGCGGTAATATCAGTTATGAAAGCTAAATCAAATAACCAAACTTTATTTTCCAACAGATTATAATTATCACCTCTTACAGACATAAAATCTCTGTTTTCAATTACTAAATCCCTAAATCTTTGAAGAAATAAGCCCCTACTGAGCCATCTTACATTAGTGGGCAATAAAAGATCTGTATATTCAGAATTGGTTTCTTCTAATTGATTCTTGAAGATGCGTCTTTATAAAGTTTTAGCACGGATAGAATTTACAATTTTATACCCAATATCCATTATATGTTCCATGTTCAAGTTTTTACTGCAGAACGCCTGGTGGTGAATTAAGCAATGAAAATTAATGAAGTTTGGAAAATCCCTATCGTTCTTACAAAGAGTAACGAACCCTAAATTGCAACCATTCATTGACGGAGCTTCATCCGAGGTAATGGATGCGAGGTTTTCAATGGGGATTTCATTGTCATTAGTGAACTCTTTAAAGGCTTTGAAGAAGATGTCTTGTCCCCGTGTCTGTCCCTTCAATGGTATAATCTTCAGTAACTTCTCCTTAGCAGTCAGGTTTTTAAATACCACTCCTATGAAAATACATAATTGCGCACTATCAGTAGCATCTGTTGATCATAGAAATGAAGCAAAAAGGAATACACGCATCTATCTCTCTTTAACTGCATTTTAAAAAATTTAGTCGCGTGCGAGTCACGTCGCGAGCGACTCTACATCTCACTATGTCGGTCGGTTCCCGTTTTTCTTTTTTTTTTCTTTTTTGTAATAACATTGTAACTATTCGGCCGATTCTGACGAAATTCAAAAACATTATGTTGTTTTACATTCTTTCGAATGATATAATTGCCAAAGTCCTATCAAGGTTATCCCGGGAATTATTTTGTTTTGGCAATAACATCATAACTTTTCGGCTGATACTCTGCTAGACTAGACAAGGCTATAATATGCTATACTCTGCTAGCCAAACCTCGAATAGGATATACTATGCTAGGCTATTATAGGCTAGGCTATACTATGCTAAGCTATGCTAAGATATAATGTAGGTACAAGGGTAAGATATACTATGCTAATTTAGGTTATAATATGCTATGCTAGGATAGCATATAGTATGTTAGGCTAGACAATAATAAGCTATGCTTGACTAGGGTACAATAGTATAGTATAGGCTATACATGTCTAGGATAGTTAATGCTAGGCTAGGTTATGTTATGCTAGGCTAGGCTAAGCTATACTATGCTAGGCAGGGCATGATTGGCTATACTAGGCTAGACTAGGGTAAGGTATGCTACACTAGGCTAGTCTTCGCTATACCAGGCTAGGATAAGCGAGGCTTTGCTAAGGTAGGCTAGGCTATGTTATGCATGCTATAAAAGTCTAGGCTAAGATCTAATAGTCTAGTCTAGGCTAGGCGATACTATGATATACTATACTAATTAGGCTAGGGTAGGGTAGGGTAAGGTAGGCTTTGATATGCAATACTATGCTATGCTACTCTACGCTAGAATATACTAACTAGGTTAGGATAGGATAGAATATACTAGGCTAAGTTCCAGTGAACTAGGGTAAGCTAGGCTACACTAAGAAGGGCTATACTAAACTAGGGTAAGCTAAGCTAGGCTAGACTAAGTTTTAATATACAATTGTAGGCTGGGCTAAGCTAGGCTAGGTTGTACTCTGCTAGGCAGGCCAGGCTATATACTTTGATAAGCTAGTCTCGGCTAGGCTAGGATACACTGTGATAGGCTCAGGTATACTATACTAAGCTAGGTTATTCTATTGTATAATATGCTTAGTTATATATAAGTCTATACTAAGCTAGGGTATACTAGGCTACTCTAGGGTATATTATGCTACTCTAGGCCATTCTATGCTATGATGTACTAGGCTGGGCTATACAAGGGTATACAATGCTATGCAAGGCTATGCTGGACTATACTACGCTAGACTAGGCTAGATTATAGAGTACCATGCTAAGCTAGCATAGGCTAGGGTAGGCAGGCTAGACTATGGTTGGAGGTACTATGACAAGATATATCATGCTAGAATAGGATAGGATATACTATGCTAAACTAGGCTATGCTAGACTAGTTTATACTATGCTAAGTTAGGTTACACTATGCTTATACTATACTATGCTAAGCTAGATTATGGTAAGGTAGGTTATGGTAGATAGGCTATACTATGCTACCCCTTTATTTATTTACTTATTATAAAGTACAAAATTATTTTAATGTATACACAAAAAGACTCCACATGGATTGACTGTTGAATTAGGCGGCGAGCGAACGAGACCTGTCTGACTCCCACGGGCGTCATTATATAGTACCGACTAGGGGAGGTGTTAAACTATTCTAAACTATACTAGGTAGGCTATGCTATACTATACTATTCTAGGCTAGGCTATACTATGATAAGCTATACTATGGTAAGCTTTATTATCCTATATATGCTAGGCTGTACTAAGCTATGTTAGGCTAGGCTTTACTATGGTTTCTAGGCTAAGATAGGCCATACTATACATTCTCTGCTAGGCTAGGCTAGATTAGTTTAGGCTAAGTCATACTATGCCAGGCTAAGCTATACTATGTAAGGATAGGCTATACTATGCTAGCTACGTTAGACTTGATTATACTAAGCTAAGCTAGGCTAGACTAGGCTATCCGATGCTAGACTAGTCTATATATATACTATGGTAGGCTATGCTATGACTTAAACTACTATGTGATACTATGCTATACTATTCTATGCTATGATATACTATGCTAAGGTAGGCTAGACAGGATTTACCATTTAGGCAATCTAGGCTAGTCTATACTATGCTAAGCTTTATGTTAGCCTACTATGGTAGTCTATCCTACGCTAAGCTAGGTTTTGCACTGCTACTATTTGAGACTATACTAGGCTATATTATGCTACGAGATACTATACTACATATACTATACTATATTATACTTTACTATACTATGTGTGAGGAAATCCCACGTGGATTCTCTTCAGCAGAACGGAACTTCCATGCGCTGCCGAACGCCCGGTTAGGGCTAAATTGGCAAGCCCCCACCCCGCTTTCACAAGCGGTAGCCTCGAACCGTGTCAACCACGATTCACTTTTACACGGGCAGAATAGCCTCTGCAAGAAGATTCGAGGCCTTTCGAGAGTAGAGCTGTTTCCCGCTTACCGCCCCCCAATCCTGGAGAGAGCCTCGGTCATAAATAGCGCTCGACTCCCATGAAGAGACACAGAGTTGAGAAGTTTCGCCCGGACCTCAGAAGATTCCCCATAGTGCCAAGTCAGGTGCTAACAACAAAGCAAGGTGACAGCTGAACTATTTTGTGTATTTGGAATTAGCCCCAGTTAGTGAGGTAATTCAACTTAACGATCGCCACCGAGTGATTTTCCGGACTTCTCCCATCAACTCCTGTCGGAGCTCTCCTTCGTTCACCCCTTATTTCAGGTGGCCGAAATACTCTTCCCTGGACCGGAAGTCCCCCCCCGCCCTGGTTTTGGAGAACCGTCATCACTTCAAGTTCCCGCTCAGAAGTTCCGAGCGGCCTCACCTCACGTGCAGAAGACATCCGTAAGCCAACCCCTCTTCCACCTTCAGTAACCCAATTGAGTTAACCCCCCTTGCTTTTGAATAGTCTCCTCCTGTACTACCTTAAGTTCTAACTTCATAGTCTGATTTATAACTACAATTCCCCCCTTCGTTTATTGATGTGATTTTGTCTGTTAATTCTCTGAGGTAATTTTACCCATCAATTCTCTCATTATTTTTATGTAAATAAAATTATATTTTTGTACATGCCTCTTTAAATAACCTTGAGCTTTGCCATTGCCCATTTGTTACCTGACCTCGTTGCACTCTCATCTCGCATTTCAGCCCGTCTAAACTAGCGGTGTTCCGTCCCTTCGTCCGTTCACCTGTAAGTTATCGGTCCCTCCCCCCCATAGATATAATATGGTATTGATGTAATATAATGTCATACCACGACACTATGTTTTGCTATGCTATGCTATACTATGCTATAATATACTATGCCATGTTATAGTATGCTATAATATGCTATGCTATACTATTCTAGACCAAGCAATTAGGGTGTGACCATTTTTTACCTTTCCAATTTCTTAAATAAGTTGTGACAAAAAGTTAAGGCCCGCCATTTTAATTAAAAAAATATATATATTTTAATATAATTTAGTTCTGCTTTTTAATAAGTTTTAGAAAGTTGTCACTTTTTAGTCGCAGGCGACTCTACCTCTTCCCCCTTGTTGACGGTCGGTCGGTCCACGTTTTGCTTTTTTTTTTAATAACATTGTAACAATTCAGCCAATTCTAATGGAATTTGAAACCCTTATGTTGTTTGACATTCTCTTTCGAATGATACAATTGACAAAGTCCACCCATGTTAGCCGGGAAATGATATTGTTTTGGCAATAACATCATAACTATTCGGCATATTCTAACAAAATATGAAACTCTTATGTTGTTTTACATTATATTTCGAATGATATAATTGCCAAAGTCCTCCCAAGTTAGCCAGGGAATTATTTCGTTTTGGCAATAACATCATAACTATTTAGCCGATCCTCACGAAATTAGAACCCATTATATTGTTTTACATTCTCTTTCGAATGATATAATTTTTAAGGTCCTCCTAAGGTTAGCCCGGGAATTATTTTTTTGGCAATAACTATTCGGCTGATTCTAACGAAATTTGAAACCATTATATTGTTTTACATTCCCTTTCAAATAATATAATTGCCAAAGTCACCCAAGGTTAGCCAAGGAATTAATCTTTTGCCAATAACATCATAACTATTCGGCCGATTTTAATGAAATTTGAAACACTTAAGGTGTTTACATTCTCTTTTGAATGATAAAATTGTCAAGGTCCTCCCCAAGTTAATCCGGGAATTATTGAAGGATTTCAAGGTCGTAAGGACATAAATCAGAATAAGTGAAGTCACGCGACTTTTTGGTCAGCAGACCTTGTTAACTAACTATCTGTTCTGTTCGCCGTGTAACAGTGTGCCTGGAAAGTTGCATGTCTTTAATAGCGAGCCTATTTCAGCTTTATTTTAAATTGATCAAACAATGAGTCTGCTTCACCCCAAAATTCTTCTTTGCAAACGCACTATCATCAAAAGGTTTCTCAATTTTCTGTGTTGGCTAGTAAGTTGGAATTTCAATTCTCTTATTTTTGCCCTGCGTAGTTCACTATTAACTGGGTACCTTGTTTCATAATGATTATGATTAGTTTTAAAATACCTTACAACATTATGATATTTGGCAACAGCTATAGTAGAAGGGAATATTAAGCACACATATTTAGATCTTATGTTTGAGATAAAGTAAATATCTTTCCATTAACTTTGGAAATTATAAGTCCTTATTTTCTCATCAATGGTTCATGTTGCCATTATGAAGCCCTTTCATTAAAAAAATAAAAGTAATGAAATAATTGTAATTTTTTGAAAATAGTTTGTGATCTAGCCATTTATACAGTCACCCCCCCAAAAAAGGGCCCCAACTTTCGATAGGCCTCATTCTTAATTTTCTGCAAGGATTGAATGAAACTTTGGTGATAACTAGATAATTGTGTTTAAAAACATCATATCAAAACATGAGAGTCATTTGACTTTTCTTTTTTATTGTAGAGCACGTGTTCGAGATGACCTCCATTTAGGTCTGTGCATTTCTTGAAGCGTAGCACAAAGTTGTCCATGACGTTCTTACAAACCGACCGACTAATGGTTCTCATCTCATCCCTGATTGCTTCCTTGAGTTCCGTGATGGTCCTGGGTCTCCCTGCTAAGGTCTGATTTTGAGTTTTGAGGCGTTTTGGACCCAAAATCAGTCTTTAGACTGATCACACGGCCACCAAAGTTCTCTTTCAGCCAATCCCGGGACAGGTTTGAGGTGTGAGAGCTTGCTCCATCTTGCTAGAACCAGAACTTCCCCATAAGCGACGGGAACAGACTCTGCAGCTCCCTCTTGAAGGTTTTGAGGACCTTAACATACCGCTCCTTGGTGACTGTCACTGTCACGCCAGATTCATAGAAGAAGAATGGTCTGATGATGCCTCTGGCTGAGATTACAGTCCATACCGTGCACTTATGGGAGTGTAGGGGATTGGTGGCTACCTCATTTGGCCTGGAGGTCCCCCAGAAGTCATTTGTCTTCGAGTTTACTTTTCCTTCAAGATGGAAGTGAGCTTCATTTGAGGTCCAAAGGAGGTTAAGGATAGTTGGGGTCTCCTGAATCTTCTCCAATATCTTGACTGCCATAGCCTTTCTCTGCTCCTTGTCTGATGTTGTAAGGGTCTGCTTCGTCTATATTATGTATGGGTAGGCCTTTACATCCATTACTAGCACTCTCCTGCAAGTCTCACGGGATATACCGAGGGACTGACTTCGCTTGCGCACACAGCGTTTTGAACTCTGCTCAACTGACTCTCTCACGCTCTCGACCAGCTCACCTGTACGCTTTCTGGGGTGTCCTGAATGGCTTGGACGGTTGTCACTCGGAGGGGGCCTTTTCACATTTGAACTGCTGCACGAAAGTGTCCTGCTTATTCTTGAACGAGCCTGTCTTGTAGCAATGAATGTTTGACGCAGTATATTCTTTGCTGGAGCTCCCAAGGAGATCTAGTTGTTTTCACAGGCGTTGCTTCTGTCATGTCCTGCAAAGTAAGGGTGATTAGTGAATGAATGAAGGATATATCACAAAAGTGTATGCCGGCCCGTTTTGGGGTGGTGACCCTGTATCCTATAACTACGGGTACAGCCTGAAATTTGCAGTCCCGCCAAATGCAAAACAAATTTACAAATTTGCCCATATGTAAACATCATTAAAAAAATGTATTATGTATAAATTCCATCCATCCACTCAAGTGTATTTGCATAAAGAATGGGCCTTTATTGTCCTACAATTTCGTTATCATCCTTTCATTTAGGCCTATATTGTCATCACTGTAAGTACCTATTCTTTTTTAGAAAAACGGGAATATAAAAATGACAAGAAATGAAACTTTGCATGCAGACCGCTCGCATACACGTTTAAAACATGTTTAAAACCAATGTTTTGCTCCCTCCATTTCTGTGTCATATGAGTTATTGTGTAGATGGAAGATGTAGCGGAGCAAAGCAATGGTCTCAAACATGTTTTAAACATGCATGCAAAGTTTCATTTCTTATTATTTTTATATTACCAGTTAAAATTTCATTTACGCCGCCTATTCCGAAATAGGCCAGTGTGCACACTCGAATGCTATGACGGCCACACGTGTGCCCTTGGGCCCGGGTGTGAGCACCCCTGATGCTGATTGTGAAGATGATGGTTTCTGCTCTAATTCAAGATCACAGTATTTTAATCATGCAGAATTAAATGACAGTTAGAGATTTGTGGTCTTTCAAATGAAGGCCCCCAACTGTTAGCTTCAAGATTAAAAAGAAATAAAATACTTGAAAAAGCTACAAAAATAACATTTTATCGTAACAGGGAATATAATCATTTACAGTACTTCAAAGTTATGATGGTTTAGGTTATTGCCATGATGTGTGATGTTTGTTAAATCCAATGGGTTCACGTGACATGTTATGAACCAAATGAGTGGCACCTGTTTTGGATAGTTTAGATGACTAGTGTGTGTATTCCCTCAAAACGGCATTTTATATTGCTCGAAAAGCGATAGTGAATTATTTAAATATAGATAAGATGTTTTAGCTGTTGAGATTGCGACTAGTGGTTACAAAATTAACTTTTAGTTATTTATAGGTTACGAAGACAATCCGAAAATGAAGATAATATTCTTTTTTGAAATACTTTCGAATTTGATTAGGCGAAGAATAGTTGCTCTATATGGAGCTTTTGATTTAAAAAAACGAATTGATCGAAAGTGAAGGAGAGAGTTTTGTGGAATTTATAAATAACTATTTCAAACCGTAGATGAGCCGACGCCTGAACCCAAAGTTTGGGACTTAATAGTAAAGATCTATGAGAGCTTTGACGAGAATACGCATGTTATCGAAATATTAAAAAACAGTAATTATCACATCTTTCATTTTAATATAAATATTACTAAGAGTGTAAATGATATCTGACAATTTATTCTTGACTTTAAAACTTGTAATTTTAATCTTTTCGTAATCGCTCGAAACGCGTTGTTTGGGGTGGAATTTACACGCTGGGAACGCACAGGGAATGTATGCTGTATTTCTCCATTCATTTTTTTCCTCGATTAACAAAGCTACTGAAAGTAAAGATTATATACGAGAACGTGACCGATGTTATAAAACTCTGAAAAATAGTAATATAATTGACAATCTGGACTGTTATAATTATTATCGTCGGCTCGTTAAACGTACTATAAGGAGGGCCCCCCTCCAAAAAAAATATGAAAAGGAATTAGCATTGGTATCTAAACGCGAAATTAAGAGATTTTATAGAGACGTAAATAATTGCAAACAAATAAGGGGATGCATCGGTTCCCTTGATGATTCTGATAGCAGGGTGAGTGATAATCTGCCCATATAGTTAGTGCAACCGAAAGCGAAATAAGCCACTATATAAATGAAATGAAAAATATCTAAAGCAACGGGGCCTGATAAAATTCATCCCATTCATCGTAAGGAATTAATTTTTAATTGATCATTTCATGAAAGTATAGTGCCTAGAGAGTGTACAAGAGTAAAATGTGACCCGTATTTTATAAAGGAAGGATTAAAATTAATCTCGACACTCACTAACTTGTGTTATGAAAAAAACTTCTTGAGCCTTTTAGAGACCGAAACGTAGAAAATTTAGAGGCCCCAAACTTAGTAAATGATACCGAGCCAGCGCTCGTGTCCGAGAAATTTGCCGGATTCTTTTCACTTCATGGTCACAACATTCGGCCAACATAAAGCTGATGATATATGAAGTTTATATAGATGTTCAAAAAGCCTATGATACTCTACCGCATAGCAGATTTTCAATAAAGGTAGTGTATTTAATGGGATCATAAAATGGCTAGCCGACCAGTAATGATTAATGGGTTTAACTCGGTCAGTAGTGGCGCTCCTCAGGGATTCGTTCTTGGATCGTTGTTGGTTATAATGTATGTTAATGACCTTGAAAATAGTTTACTATACAAAATTTCAAGGTTTGCGCAGGATACAAAACTGGGTATTAAAGCAAAATATCAATTCGAATTGGAAATTTTACAAAGCGATTTGGATTGACTAGAGAATGAGTTGAAACGTGACAAACTAGATTTAATGTAGATAAGTCAGCCAAACCCCAAGTAGGTGAAAAACATAACGGTTACAATTGAAAAGGATTTGGGTGTCTTAATTTTCAGCGACCTATTTAAACTTATAAGCATCGCAAAAATCAAACATCGAAAAGGTGTCCCGGGAAATAACCCGGAGTTTTGCATAGAAATCAAAAGATATTGTTCTTCCTTTATATAAAGCGCTTGTTAAACCTCATTTAGAGTACGCAGTACAATTTTTGGTGCCTTCATATGCATAAGAACATAACAACCTTAGAGTGTGTTCAGCGTCGAGCGATAAAATCAATAATAGAGCTTAGAAATCCCTCGTTGTTTGTGCGGTCAACTGATCGTAGTTTTTAAAATACTAAACGGCTTTACCAATATACAGTATGAGTTGTTTTTTTTAATAAGAAAGAAGTAAAGTAACACGGCCGATCTTGAACAACAAAAGGATAAACATGAAATAATTGGAAAACTACTATTTATTAAATAAAATATGAAATTGTTCCTCTAAATTTACAGACTAGCAAAGATAGTAACGTTTTGTAATAGTAAACCCTCGATATAACGAACTATATGGGGCGGGGGGTCGTTCGTTAAAGCCGAAAGTTCGTTAAACCCGATGGGCGTTAAAAGCAATGGAAATAACGAACCAAGTTCGTTATGGATATATAATACGTATGTAACTACTAATAAAGTTAAGTGGACTACACAACATAGTATTGATACGAACCTTGCACTGTAGGAGACATGTGACACACCAACACTCACTCAGGCTGGTCGTAACGCTTGCCTGTTAAACCCGATGGAGTTCGGCCAGGAAATTTGGTTCGATATATCCGGAATTCGTTATATTGAGGTTCATTATATCGAGGGTTTATTGTACATAAGTTATTATTCCTTTAAGATATAAAAAAGTTAAATATTCTTAACGGTTTTCATAGGAATTTTCTGTAATCTTTGAAGTGACAAAATTCATGAAGTTTTAAACTTATATTTTTTATGTCTTTTTCACAGATTTGAGCAAATGGCGTGGTATTTTATTGATGTGCAAAACTAATAGAACATTTCGCAAGTTAAATAAAATAAAGGATTCTTTCTCATGCAACGGAACATCTTTCATTTCGCCAATTAAATAACATTGCGCTAAAAATCTTTTCACAATAGACCGAAGTTCCAGGGATTGAAAGCACACGTGAAGTTATTTTATTTTTTTAATTAATGTAACCTCTTCGAAAAGTTCATCCATATTTGAGTCTGGCTTCTCTTTTAGTTTCAATTCTTCAACAACTTAAAAAAATGGGGGGAATTTGGGGAAAGAACTTTCAAGAAAATTGCTGATTTTCCTAATTTTGAAACTTCATTAAATTTTAAAATTTTCCGGATATGTAAGTACGAAATTATGAAAATGACATGAGCAGCAGCTTCACCACTCCGCCTTACAGGAAGAGCTTGCGCTTTGCAGTCAGACCTTCGGTCTCTAGCCTACGCCCTATCTGACTCTAGTAACGGGGTTTTGGTGTAAAAAAAATTTAAATGTTTCCAGTACATGTCTCCTAATAATTTTCTCCTGGTCTATTATTTTTCAGATCCATCCTTATTTTCTCGGCCTAAAGGCAAGAAATTTTTTTTAGGGAAATCTTTTGATATACGGAAATAATGATTCTTCAGGGCTCTATTTTTTCCATCTAAATTTGCTTTTATATTAAAAAATTCCACAAAAACAGCCATGCATTAATTTTTATGCATTTTCTGAACTTCACGATTTGTAATTTCTTTTTTAATTCCCAAACATTCGCTAATCATTTATTTTTTCTGAACTCTTAGAAAGAACTTCGAAAAAGTTATTTCCTAAAATATAGTGTTAGGGATTAAAGTCTAATAATTTTCTGACGCTCTGCTCTATATAATTTTTAAGATATTGCTGAACTTGATATTTAAAAAATTCCTAATCAAATATAAATTTTTATTTATTCTTCAATATAGCCAAAATATTGAAAACATGTTCAGAAGAATTTTAATTTTTTTCAAGGTTTCATTAGCTTGAAAAATTTCAGATGAATCATACTCAATAATTGCTTTGGAAATTAAGTTGGGCTGCTTAAGAAGTGAGAACTTAAGGCTTTACAAGAAAGTAAAATTCTCTTAAAATGTGGATTTCTCTAAAATCTGTTTCAACAAATCACTGAAAAACTTTACGATTTTCGCGTCTCTTTGCTGACACAGGAAAAGTGGCTATAGATTTAAAAGATAACATTTTCTTTCTAAGCTCAAGTTTTCCAAAGAAAACTTTACTGCATTGTGTAAAATATGTATATGGCAATTAGCTTTAACAACATTGTCATTCAGAACGAGGGTCGATGATATACATAGAATGTTTACCTCTGAGATGGAATTGTCCTTATCTGCACTGAAACAAAAGATATTTCAAATCAAGCTGCAGATTGTCCAAACATTTAAACATTCTGCCATCGCTTTCATAAGAATTCCTTGAAATGTCACTTAGATAATTTTTTGTGCCATATTCCTTAATAAAATATTGAAAATATACTGGGAATATTTTCATATTTTTTGTTTGAAGCATAAATTTAAAAACAAAAATATAGAGTGATCATGCAATTTCAAATCGTTCAATACTACATACTTCAAATAGATTTTTAACAATTGCTTATGGTTTGGTTCTCCAGTTTGATGTTTGGGGGTATTTTTGAATCCCGAGAAACTTTTGAATTAATTTAAAACTGAAATCAAGCAAATTGTAATAATGGTTATGTTTCTAACTGTATGATTTATCTGAATTACTTCCTAAGCAATTATTAGATTTTCTTTTTTAGAATTTGCTTTTACAATAAATTTAGACATTATAGAACGTAAGAGTGGTTCTCTCACTTTGCTTCTTTCGGATTATTTATTAGTTCAATCGTTTCTTTTTTTCTACTGCAATTTCCATTTTTATTATTTTTTTAATTATGAGAGCTCGTATATTTTAAAGCCTTACTAGAATTAAAAAGAAACTGAAAACATAACATAAAAATCAATTAATATTAGTGCAAAAATAAATTAATAGCTACATTTCAATTAAAATATCAATAAATTAGCTTATCAATTTATGATTGTTAATTACTAAATTGTAATTGAAGTAGTATTTAAAAAGTCATGAATTATAGAAGACTATTTCAGTCACAGTCCAGTAGTTACTTGCAGGACGCACCGGGAATAAAAAAAAATCAATTTAATCACTGATAATATTAATAAGTTATAGGATAATAATAATAATATTAATAGGTATTTATAATGCGCCCTTCAGGGCTGTTAGCCCTCCCAGAGCGCAGGATCACGCAAATATCATATAACCTACCGTGGCAAGTATTTGAAAGCACTTCAGCCAAAATGTTTAAGAAGAGAAACAAAATAGCGTCAACTTTCAACTGATTAAAATAAAAACTGCATAAACGACTACTTCTCTTCAGTGTTTACTGAAGAGTGTGGTCCCATCCCCCAGCCCACGGATTCTTATTTGGGGAAAAAGCTGGAGGAAATGGACTTCACCCAAGGAGAAATTGAAAAAAAGATCACTAATCTAATGACGAATAAGTCCCCTGGTCCGGACAGGTTTCTACCTAAAGTGTTGAAAGAAGTCGCGATGAAGTGTTACGACATCTGAGCACAATCTTCAACATGTCAATCCGGATCTGATGCGTTCCTAGAGACTGGCGTGAAGTGGAGGTGACTCCTATCTTTAAGAAAGGAGATCCTAGCCAGCCGTTGAACTACCTACCTATTAGCTTGACCTCAATACTCGGTAAACTCATAGAAAGCATCATGGTGGACCAAATGACGTCATATTTAGAGTTCAATTTGCGATTGAAGAGCTCCCAGCACGGGTTCCGAAGGCAACGGTCATACCTAACGAATCTTGTGGAATTCTTCCACTTCGCTTTCAGCGAGCACGACCGGGATAAGGCGGTGGATGTAATCTACTTAGACTTTCAAAAAGCCTTCGATAAGGTACCACACCGCCGCCTCCTCCGGAAAGTGCGTGCGTTGGGCATAGACGGAAATGTAGCAAGTTAGATAGAGAACTTGCTAAGTGGCAGACGGCAACGAGTGGTGCTGAATGGACAGGCTTCTGAGTGGGTGCCCGTTACTAGCGGTGTTCCTCAAGGTTCTGTCATGGAACCACTACTGTTCATCATCTACGTCAACGACAAGGACGGTGACATGGTTGCGAAGATTTCTAAATTTGCCGATGATACCAAGCTTGGTATGAACGTCGCAAAGGAAGAAAATACTGCCCGCTTTCAAGATGATCTTCGGAAGATTGGGGAGTGGTCAAATGCAAAGTGATGCTCTTGAATCCACCGACACTGAGAAGGACTTGGGTGTAACAATCACTAGTGACCTCAAGTTCACGAAACAGTGCATAGAGGCGGAGAAAAAGTCCCAAAGGATGTTAGGGTATATAAAGCGACAGTTTGGATATTGAACCGAGGAAATAATACTCTGTTTGTACAACTCACTTGTCCGACCGCACCTAGAGTATACCGTACAATTTTGGAGTCCTTCATTTTGAAAGGATGTCGCGAGATTGGAAAGTGTGCAAGCCAGGGCAACCAAACTGATTCCTTCTATCAGACACAAAAGTTACGCCAATAGATTGAGGGAATTAGATCTGTTCTTGTTGGAGACTCGGAGACTGCGTAGTCAGCTTATCGAAGTGTTCAAAATATTTCGAGGCTTCGACAATATAGACTACACTGATGTTTTTCAACTTAATGAGGGCAGAACTAGAAATCACGGCTACAAACTTTAACGAAAGCGTTACCACCGCGTACCTAGGGTTTTGTTGGTTTGTAATTCTTTCAATTTCGTATATAGTGAAGGAGGGAAATTACAAGGTAGTCAAATACATTTAGTAACGAGTAGTCTAACAAGGGCAACATACCTAAGTCGCGTGTTATAAATTATTCTGACTTATGACTATATGCCATTACGACCTTTAAAACTTTCAACAGGTCCCCGACTAACCTTGAGAGGAGATTGACAATTATATCATTCAAAAGAGAATGTAAAACAACAATTAGGGTTTCAAATTCAGTTAGAATCGGCCGAATAGTTACGGTGTTATTGCCAAAGAACTCATTGAAATGGTTACCATCCGACCGATCGACTGACCTACGAATCGATCTCGTAACCTAGGGAGACGTGACCGCGCGACTAAAAAGGTGAGTAAAATCGGAGCAATAATTCTTCGAAAAGGAGGGATGGGTACATGATCGTAACGATCAAGAAGTGTTTTATTTCGCCATTAATTTTTTGTCTATCAACAATGACCTAATTCCTTATAAGCAGAGAGTTGCTACTAAACTTCTGACAAGTGGAAAAATAGTTACATTAAAGAATGTACAACCGTGGCCAAAAGTTTTCGGCCACCTGGAAATTTTTTATTCCTTGAATCTGTATGTCTATGAATGTGTAGGTTTGCATGAATGTGTCCAATACATCTGGAAAGCACAATAAATGTAGAAGCTTCTTTATATTTTTTTAATCTAAAGTAGCGATGCTATTAAAATTTATGAATTCCTGGTATTTGTATGCGGTAAGTTAGAGTTAAAATGTTTTCAATACAACATATTTATTTATTAATATGATTTTCAATGTCGATAGGATCTGATAATGATATGATAATAGCAAAAACACGTAACTATACCGTGGAGGAAAGAAGTCTGATACGCACGCTGCACGAGGAGCTGTCAACAAATCGCCCGGAAGGTCGGCGGATCAGATTCCAGTGTTGCAGAAATGTTCGAGAGGATCAGAGAAACTTTGCGATAGGTCTCTACATTGCATGAACCTTCAGGGTTGTAAGGAAACCCTAGATCAGCAGCAACGGGAAATGACAGAAGGAGGTCGATTTAATGCCTCCGTCAGAACAGGATGTCGCAGACTGTTTGCACAAGGCCTGAAGTCATGTGAAGCCCACCAGAATCCGCTGAGCTACCTGTAGCAGAAACGACGTGGCCTAACTTAGGCATGTGCTAGCCGCAACTGGGCCATGCGTCAGTGTAGACTTATCTTATGGTCCGACGACTCCACGCTACAGTTGTTCTTGACCACAAACAAAGTTAAAGTCCCTAGGAGGCCATGAGAGCAGTGGAATCAAGAGCTCATACTGCCAACAATAGCGCATCGTGGCCGTTGTGTAATTGTATGGAGCTGCATTTTAAGTTCATGGTTAGGTCGTCTCATCGTTTGTGATGTCACCATGAATTCAGTGAAGTAGCAAGCTATAATGAGAGATTACATGCTGCCCTCAGCCGGAGACCTGTCCAGAAATGCCTGGAATGTGATTTTTCAACAGGAAAATGTCCCGTTTACAACTCTGCGTTGCACCATACAGCAGTTCTAGAAAAACATTATTATAGTGATGAACTGGCTACCTCAGTCTCCGTGTATGAATCCACTGGAAAGCATCTGGCAGTAACTGAAAGAGGCCGTAAGACGTCGTTAGCCAGTCTCCAAGAGTAACTGAAGAGAACCATCACCGAAAAGTGAGCCAGCATCGCACCTTTCAGATGTCGCACCTTCGTGGAGAGCATCCCTCTAAGAATAAATCCTCTCATCACTGACAATGGCCCCGTAAAATGCAAGGCGATTTGCTTTCTGGCCGCCGTGTTAACAGGACTGGCTTCTTACCCTGCTTACGCAGTTTCAATACAACCTCTCCCACAACTTTTTCTGGTCGCCAGCTAATTTTACAGGGTAGATGCCAACCAGCTTCCTCTCACCAAACCATCCAAAATCTGGGCTACGAGAGGAGGGGACAACGTTCACTCAACTCTGAGCTCCGGTTTAGGGTAGGGGGTTTTTAACAACCTGCTTCACCTTCACCCTCACCCTCACACCCCATTTCTTTCTCCTTTAACTGTCTATCAATTTTACGCCAAGCCTAAGGTTGAGCTGCCATGCTGATGGGCTTTCAGGCCACTAGGCGAGAGGAGTGGCCTTAAATGGCGACAGCTGTCCCAGCGGCAGTCCCTCCTTTTCTTTCACATGGGACTGCCAAGAAAGGACGCAGACGGCGCAATATTGACCGCTCCCGCTGGGAGAGGCTCAATAGGGCCAACCCTCTTAGGGAAGCAGGGGATGGCAGAGCCCGTCGGCAAGTGCCCCCTAACATCCTGCACTTGCGCATTAAGACCTTACAGGGTGCTGGCATACCTGGCATGCCTGTTCCCCTCTCTTCCCTGACTGGTGCCGGTTCGTCGGCCCAAGACGAGACGACCAAAGGTACCTCTAATGGGATCCGTGATGGCTTTGGGGGGAGGGGACATGGCCACATGGAGGCCCCCATTAAGATGGACATGGTCCCTGGGGTGACCTAGCCTCAGCCAGCAGGATCTTCCATAGGGTCGAACCCGGGAGCGGTTCCAAGCGAGGAACACAAGTTCACCCCTGTGTAAGCTCCTCTTCGGGCACCTCGGGTCACCGAGGCCTCACAATGAGAGGAAGGACCTCCTCCACCAGCGTGTATCCATGTGACAGCAAGGACCTTCCCCATCTCGGTGAAGGATCTTGCCGTGGCTGGTCCATCCGGCCTAGGCGCTCCTTCCCGCGGAGGCGCGAATCGGGTGCATTCCCCATCCTCCTCTCATAAAAAGAAAAAAAAACCTGCATTACAAAAAAGACTAAGGGCTCCTCTCCCTACGCGTAAGGCGTGGGGACCACGGGAAAGAACGAGTCTACTGCCGTTTCAGCAAACGACCAAGCGGATATCGGCACATTCGGCCCCGGTTCTCCCCCGGGCGGGGAGTCTCTGACTAAGACTTTCGGTCTTGGTCAGGGACTCCTCATTCATAGGTTGCCTGGCGTTTTCGAGTCCATGGCTTCAAACGCTTCCTCGTTATTCGCTTCACCGATAGCAGTATGTTAGCTAATGGAAACATGATTCATCAGAGGAGTGCTTTACCTAGCATGACTGGTAGAGAGCCGAAGGTGACCCGTTTCTTGGACGGGAGCCTTTTGGTGAATACATCACATTCCTCCGAGGCGGCCAGGATTAGTGCAATTCGGACACTTGATGGCGCGCCAGTGAGTGTGACACCGCACTCTAACCTGAAATTCGTGAAAGGAGTGGTTTATGTGAGGGAACTCGTGAAATACTACATAGATGACATCACCTTAGAGTTGACCGACCATGGAGCAGTCAAAGTCGAACGTGTGATGAGATAACGTAGGAGCCTGAAACTCACCCCTACACTCTTCGTCACGTTTGATTGTGACAAGCTCCCTGAGTCGGTGCGCGCCGTTTGGATCGCTACCGCGTGAAGGCATTCCTGCCACTGCCGCAAAGGTGTTATTACTACTACCGCTTCGGCCATACGAATCGCTCCTGTAGACGTGCAAAATCGGAGTTACCCGAAGTCTGTGTAAGTTGCCCCAATGCCACGCATGATAAGTCCAAATTGTGTGTGCCCAAGTGTGTCAATTGCGGAAAGCGGTGCCCCGCTTCTTCAAACCAATGTGGTGCGTATCTCCTTGAGAAGGAAATCCTGGCCGTTCAGGCCCAGGATCATCTTTCATTTCATAAGGCTAAGGACTTGGTCCCGGCGCTGTCTGGGACGTCTTATGCCTCAATGTTAAGAAAGACACCCTGTGCTCCTGGCCCCTCCAGGCCTACTAGCAGGGTCGTTTCCGGGCCCATTCGGATCTCTTCTGCAGGTTCTACACAACCAGGATGCTCTCCTGCTAGAGCCGGTGGCATTAAGCGTTGAAACCCAGCCCCGGCTAAAACCAGGGCTGCCTCTCCTTCCCCCAGCTTGATCGTTTCCCGTACGGCGAAACGGCCGCAAGCCTCCACCGAGTCGTTAGATTTACAGGAGGCAACTCCCTGAAGTTGGTCGTAAGGTCATCTTCAGGGGATTCCTAAAGCGGCGCCAGAAAGAATGATAGCAGTAAAGGAGTTTTGATTCCTAAGCCCACACCGAGTATTAAGCTAGGTGACTCGAAGTCGGTGTATCCTCCAAAGGAGGGGGAACCCGCCTCCAAACCACCCCAACTGCTTAAGGTTTCGAGACAGATAAAGGAAAAGACTCGTATGGCGAGCCCAATTCCCCCTGATAAATTGTCCAGCCAAAAGCGCCTATAGTTCTGCCTCCGGGAAGCGTACGGCCATTCCCGTGAGTGTCTTCTCGTCGAAGAGGCCTCCTCCCCCCACATCTCTGAGCTAGGACTGGAGGGCATATTCCTTCAATGGAATGCTTCAGACTCCGGGCTAACTGAGAGGAGCTGAGGAGGCTCGTCGCCTCCCGTTTTCCCTTAGCTATCCTTTTGCAGGAGACCATGCTGTGCACGTGCCCCCTGCCCCCCCTCCTGAGGTATAAATGTTTTGTGACTGAACCCCCATGAGATGGGGATCGGGCAGGAGGATGCGCTATTTAGACCCGGCATGATGTCTCCGTTCTTCTCTTCGCTTTAGATACCTTCTTTCAGGCAGCAGCTGTGAGTTGCACCTGGATATAAGGTATACTGTTATTTCCGCGTACATTCCACCCTCAGCCAATTTCGACGCGGGGGATTTCCGCTGCGTCCTGGCACGGGTGCCAAGGCCCTTTCTCTTTCTGGGGAACTTAAACGCGAGACACCTACTCTGTGGAGACTACTAGATCAATCCCATAGGTTAGGTCCTTGCCGACCTGATCAACGTGATTGATATAGGTGTCCTAAATGTGCATGAGTTAACGCATCACTGCCAGAGAACCGCTTCTTTTTCTTGTCTCGATCTATCTATGTGGTCTCCGGATACACAGCCTGATTTGAGGATAGGATAGTCGATTACCTTCATGATAGTAATTACTTCCCAATTATTATTTTCTAGACCGCTGCCGCCGAAGAGTCCGCCACGCTAGAGCTTGGTGCGGGCTCGGTGGCGCGCATTCCAGGAAATGATTGATTTCTCTGTCCCGAACGATTTCAACCACGGTGAATTTCGTCGGGCTAGGTCTAGGTTCCGGTATGTTTCTAAGCACGCCCGCCGCTCTTCCTGGAAGTCATACATGTCTTCACTTAACGGGAAGATCCGTCTGGCAGAGGTGTGGAAGCGAGTCAAAAGGATTCGGGGAGGGTTCTCGCAAGATCCCCCTCTTGTTCTCCAGTAGAATGTGACAGCAATCTCGAACTCTACGTCTGTCGCAGAATCTTTCGCGACCGCTTTCTCCGCATTCTCTAGCCGGGATACTGGTCTGTCAGCTTTCAATACACGTCATTATTTCGCGGAAGGCCACCAACTGGACTTTACCTCCAGGGGCGGAGAACCCTTCAAACGACAGGTTTACATTGAGTGAGTTGCGTTCCTCTCTCACTTCGTGCGCGGACACCGCTCCTGGTCATGACGATGTCTCGTACGCCATTGTTCAAGACATCAGAGAGCGAGGCATGGCCTTTCTGTTAGATTTGTTCAACATGATCTAGGTTGAGGGTATCCTCCCAGAGTCATGGCGAATCTCAAACCGGGGAGATATCATTCTACCTCGGCCAGCTTCCACCAAATCTCTAACCTCCTGCGTGTGCAGGTTAATGGAGAAATTGGTAAATGTTAGATTCGCCTTTTTTTATAGGCAGCGGAGGCCATCTGTCTTTTGAACTTTGCGGCGTCCGCAAGCTTCACTCCACGTCGAATGCTCTGCTCCGACTGGAAAATGTCGTCTGCGAGGCCTTCATTCGTAGATAGCACTACGCCACGCTGTTTTCGATCAGGAGTAGGCCTATGGTACCGAATGGCGATACGGTTTCATGGAGACCCCACACGAAAGGGGCGAGGGGACGCCTTCCAATATTTATATCTGAATTTTTGCGAGATCGTTGATTCCGCGTACGGGGGGGGGGCGAGAAGCCCTCTCCGGTTCAATGGAGTAGCAAGAGGGTGTCCCGCATGGAAGTATCCTCAGTGTCACACTCTTTACCCTGAGCATCAACGGCAGCACCTCGCTGCTGCTGAAAGATTTTTATCTCTACGCTCTACGTGGACGACCTTTCGATCTCTTTTAGCGTGGCCCAGATGCCAACTCTGGAGCGTCGACTCCAACAGGCATTGTACCGCGGCTCTCGCTATTCCGAAGCACAGAGGCTTCTGTTTTCATTGGCCAAGAATAAGTTTTCACCGGTGCCTTCCCAACGTTCCCCATTGAGACCCTACTTGTCGATTCTGGGGAGATCCATCGCTATGTGCTATGCACAGTGCATCATTCGCTTGTCCGCGCGAGCCCGGTTCCTCCCTCAGTTGCCAACAGCTCTCACTGAATCCGCAGCTGATTTCAACGATGCTTATGCCACCGAGAGACGCCAGTCATACCCTTTGGGTTTAGGACTAGAAAACTCCTTCGAGAGCTAGGTATAGCTCTCGGGCAGGGGATCTTCGCGCACGTTACCTCTCCCGATACTGGGACGATCGGGGTCGCTACTCTTTGTCCCTTGTTTCCTGATTCATACACAGCGACCTGTGAACTATATAACTTTTTGGAGGAGGATGGCCTTCTCCACTTTATTTGACTGTTTGTTTTAGGTTGCATGTTCCTGCGCCCGGGGGCAGGCGGCCTTTCCCCGACGTTGGAGCGCGCTTCCTTCTTAGTTCCTTTTGCTTTTTTGTTGTTGTTGCTCTTTTTAGCCTTTGTCCTCTTTTTATCTTTATTTATTTTTTAATATAGCCTAGTAGTAGGCTGTTCTGAGTACTTGGCAGCCCCCAGATGGGCTGCTAAAATTAAAAAAAAAATCTCGACCCGCTACTGAGCTTTTTGTATTAGTTTGGAGTTGCTTTAAGCTTAAACGAGCTTCATTTTCTTATCTGTTCTATGTTGATGATGTTACATTTTTTTAAACTTTTGCATTTTGTTAAATCTTGGTGATTGTCTGGGGCATTTACATATAACTTATTGCTTATTATTCCTCCCTATTTCCCTCTTATACAGGTTCACTCACAAAAAAGTTAACCGAACTTTGAATTAGTATTACTCAAAAACTATTAGACATGTAAAACCGCATGATTCTCTTTATTTTTTTCCATTATCTTTGATACCACTGGAATGCATAATAGTATGTTCTCTTCAGTGGTACATCAAATCGTTTCTATAAATCACAGAAAATACTACTTCAGAAGACCTCTTTTATCATGTAGTTAACAAAAAACCAACGAGTATTTGTTATCACAAACTTCATTTGGACTGGCAGTTGTAAACAAGCAGAAGATCTATTTGAGTAGCGTTTTGCTAATAGGCATCCACCAAACAAGCTTGCTATTTGAAAAAAATTGGGGAAGTACCAAAAATAGGGAACTTGCCTAAATCTAAACAAAGGTCTTTCGGGTCGTAGAAAAACCATGAGAGCATAAAATGATGAGAATGTTCGGATGCACTACTTCAAAATCCAAATGTATCACTCAGAAAGAATATCCTGCAAGGTATTGTTAAACACCCCTTAAAATGGCACCCCCTATAAGTTACATGAAAAGCACCAACTTCTTGAAACTGATTTTCCTCTCCATAGACAATTTGTAAAATGGCTTCTCCTGTTCGTTGCTTGGACAACATTGTGATTAGTGACGAGGCAGCCCTTTTCACGAATAGAAAGATAAATTGCCATAATATTCAAAAGTATGCGCCGCTGAACAATACCCCAGAATCCAACTTTGAGAGTCGTATTTGTCGGTAAAAAGTGTCTCTGTGGATCGGAATATGCGGGAATGGCTATCTCGTGGGCTCATTGTTTTACGACAATAATTCCACTGGTGCTGCCTACCTGAATATGATAAAAAAACGGATCATCTCAGTACTCCTAAGTATTTACGGCAATCAATTCAATAGACTTTTGTTGATTCAGGACGGAACCTCAGCTTATAGACTAATTGGTGTAAGAGAAATACAGAGAGAACTTTTTAGCAATCCCATTGTGGCGCTAAATCATGCAAATGCATGGCTTCATGATCCCCAGATATAACACAATGCGATTTTTTCTTATGGGGGCAACTAAAGAGTAAAGTGTATTCTACTTCCCCGGAAAAACATAAACCAGTTAAAAAATAATATCACGCTTGAAAGAAACGGTGCTTAGAAAAAAAAAAACACATTTCTATTACCCATATGTAGAGGTTTCGTTATTAATGAACAGATAAATTTGTTAATTTTCAACTTCGGATTTTCCTTATTTCACTTCGTTGCGAAACACTTTTTGCTTCCATCAAAACCATTTGTGTAGCAAATTTTACAGCACCTAAACATCTCGAATAGTTTTTGAAAAATAATAATTCAAATTTCGGTTGAATCTTTTGTGGGTCTCCCTGTATTCATATTGATATGTAAATTTACAAGGTCTGCTGACCAAAAGTCGCGTCCTCTCACTTCTTCTGATATATGACCTTACTTACGACTGTCAAAACTCTCAATAATTCCCAGACCAACATTGTGATGACCTTGACAATATCATTCGAAAGAGAGTGTAAAACAACATAAGGGTTTCATAATTCTTCAGAATCGGCCGAATAGTTATGATGTTCTTGCCAAAACAAAATAATTCCCGGGCTAACGTGGAAAGGACCTTGACAATTATGTAATTCGGAAATGAATGTAAAACAACATAAGAGCTTCAAATTTCTTTAGAATCGACAGAAGAGTTATGATGTTATTGCTAAATAATT
This sequence comes from Ceratothoa steindachneri, assembly GCA_963969495.1. Classification (NCBI taxonomy): domain Eukaryota; kingdom Metazoa; phylum Arthropoda; class Malacostraca; order Isopoda; family Cymothoidae; genus Ceratothoa; species Ceratothoa steindachneri. Next base: position 148,778,305 of record OZ018321.1, on the reverse strand, counting down.
TTACGGCTAACCTTAGGAGGATTTTAGCAATTATACCATTCGAAAGAGAATGTAAAACAACATAAGGGTTTCAAATTTGGTTAGAATCGACCGAATAGTTATGATGTTATTGCCAAAACAATATAATTCTCGGGTTAACCTTGGGAGGACTTTAGCAATTATATCATTTGAAAGAGAATGTAAAACAATATAAGTAAGGGCTCCTAATTTCGTTAGAATTTGCCGAATAGTTACAATGTTATCACAAAAAAAAGAAAAGCAAAACGGGAACCAACTGAAATAGTGACTAGACTTGTACGCGACTAAAAATTATTTTATGTTCAGAAATAGTTATATTTAAACGATAAGATCCCTATTTAATAATCCAGATATTGTCGTTACCAAACCTGATAAAGACAATGAGGTTATTTGAATAAATAAAACTATGTACCTAAAAGTTGACTCAATACTTAGAGACACTGCAAAATTTGGTTATTTTTCGGTTTATGCCCGCGTCCAATTCTTCTTTCTCTTGTACTATATGTATTTATAGTCAGCTATACAAGGTTTCTGCATCTTTCTTTCTGTCTTCAAATTTATTTGAAAGGAAGAAAATAAAAATGGCGTAGCCCTGTGGTGGTTGTATTATCACCCTCAGAACCTGTAGTTGCTCTTTCTTTGTATATATGTATATATATATATATATATATATATATATATATATATATATATATATATATATATATATATATATATATATATATATATATATATATATATATATATATATATATACGAGGAGCGGTCAATAATAAGGGCAATTCGGATATAAGGAAACGAGATATGAGGAAAAGTGTTTTATTATTTTTCAATATAACTACCCTCGACTTCTATGCACTTGCGCCACTTGTCCCTGAGGCTTCGAATTCCCGACAACCAGAAATCTCCCGACTGCTGTTCAATCCACTCTTGAACGGTGAGCTGGACATCTTCATTGTCCCCAAACCGGCGTCCAATCCGCACTCGCGCAAGGCAGTTGTGCAACTTTGGCCTTGTGGACTTTGACGACGATGAAGTTGATCATGGGACGTGAGGTTTCTAGACCCCAACGGACAGAGACCTTGATCATGGCTAAATTGTCGTGGATGATGTTGATAACACTTCCATGTGATAGTCCAAGTTCTCGTTCGATTTCTTCGACCTTCACCCGTCGATTTTCGAGGATCCTCCTCTCCACACGGGCCACATTGTCCTCATTGGTCACGTCTGATGGGCGTCCTGGACGGGGGTCATCTTCAAGGGACTCACTACCATGGCAGAACTCCCTATTCCAGCGAGCAATGGTTGCATAGGAAGGGGCAGTGTCGGTGTACACTGCAAACCATGCGTTCATGGATCTCTTTTGCATTCTTGCCTTCCTTGGTCAAAGATTTGATCACTGCGCGGTGCTCAGCCTTCTCTATTATTGAAAAATTTGTGACTGACGATCTGCGATCAGCTACTGCTTCTTAAATAGACGAGGCAGGAGCGTGCGTCTGCAGGTCCTGACTTATCATAACACCCCCCACAAACAGCCATCCCCCTTCCTCTGTTTTGCCCTACCGATTCGCAAAACTTATTAACTGCCCCTCGTATATATATATATATATATATATATATATATATATATATATATATATATTTTAAACAATTGTTTTTTAATGTAGACAACGTTTTTTCTTGCGCAAATTGAAAAAAAATATGGTTTTATGGGGGAAGGTTACTGTAATTGTATTTTATATCATTTTTAACTTAATTTAGAAATAGTGTGTCAGAGAGAGAGATAGAGAGAGAGAGAGAGAGAGAGAGAGAGAGAGAGAGAGAGAGAGAGAGAGAGAGAGCTTTAAGGAGCTACAAGGAAGAAAAGTACCCTATAAGACCTTACGGTCCATACAAGGAGGGTACTTTGGGTGCAATCCTCGAAGGTGTCCGTTGGCAACCTCGAAGATCACTCGCGAGGATCTCAACGGTGATTTCGCAAGAATTTATCTAGTCTTGACTTGAACTGGTCAACAGATTCACTGTTGACAACTTCCGTCGGAAGTGCGTTCTAACTACCACATATACTGTATGTGAAGAATTTCCCACACATATCACGGTGGTATTGCTTCAGTTCAAGTTTGTAGCCGTGATTTCTTGTTCTCCCCTCGTTGAGCTGGAAAATATCCCCGTAGTCCAGTCTGTCGAAGCCTCGAAGTATTTTAAACACTTCGATAAGCTGACCATGTAGTCTCCGAGTTTCCAGCGAGAACATATCTAGTTTCCTTACTCTATAATTATAACTCATATGCCTGATAGAGGGAATCAGTTTGGTTGCCCTGGCTTAGACGCGTTCCAATCTCGCGATGTCCTTTCAAAGCGAAGGACTCCAAAATTGTACTGCATTTTCCAGATGCAGTCGGACGATGGAGTTGTACAGACAGAGTACTATCTACTTGTTCCAAAATTCAAACTGTCGCTTTATATACCCTAACATCCTTTGGGCTTTCTTCTCCACCTCAATACACTGTTTTGAGAGAGAGAGAGAGAGAGAGAGAGAGAGAGAGAGAGAGAGAGGTAGGACGGAAAGAACCCGCGATTGGCTTCTTTTGAGGTTACTTCCGTTCGATAACACTTCCTATAGCGAGCCTAATCATAACAACGAGAGGTTCCGCGATATGGTGTGAAGCTTTAAATCCCCTTCCGGCGCCTCTGCAACTTTCCCTTCCGGGGCTTTGTATATATAGTAAATCATTGACCTGGGTAAATTAGTATTCTGCTAAGAGCAGCCTTCGCATAAGCTTCTTTCTCTCGGCCTCCCATACACCAAGAGCCCGAAGACAAGAAAAGAGAAAAAAGGAAACAAACGGCAAAAGATCTCTCGAGCTCAGCTTCCTTTCCGGCAAATACTCCCTCGATCCTTACTTTCGAGGCTAACTGTGGTTACTGGAATACAGGTTGTATTTTCCGTCATAACTTTGAACAGGCCGACTACTAAACGGCCTTAAGTGCAAACCCAACCCGTGCTGTTGGAAAGTACTCGAGCTCAGTGCTTCCCCCTACCCCACCCCCGCCCCGTGCTCCTCTCGAGCAGCCGAATCATTAGGTGTCTGATCCACCACCAGGAATTGTTGTCAGTCGTGTGCGGCCGAGTGTGTATACTTTGATTTATCTTTCATGTCCATTATTTTATTTGTGATTTATCTTTCATGTCCAGTATTTTATTTTTGTTTGTACAGTAGTAAAGTTTATTTTGTTTCGCCTAGTTTGATATACAGAACCTTTTAGATAGTTGAATTAATTCTGCCAAGTATAATTAGTCACTCTTAGAGTTTTATTGGAACCCAAAGATCAATTGCATTATTCGGGGCAAGGCTCAACTGCAGAGTTACCCTGCGTGCTATCTGCCAACCGTTCCGAGACACAGAAAGCAAACGGAGGTCAGATGATCCCCTAACACCCAAAGCAAATTAAAAAAAAAAGTCGTAGATATTCTTAATTCGAATAAGCCTATCCTTGGTTTCGAATTCAAAGGCGAGATTGCCAAATCTCGTTAGGCCTCTAGTTGTTATATCGTGTTACGTAACCCGTTCGTAACCATATGTACATAATTATTGCATCTTAATTAAAAAGGAAATATTTAAAGTGTTTTACCTAAATAAAAAAACTAAACTATATAAACCCCTACGTAACCGATTCTTTTGAGGCGAAGACTACAAAAATAAAAAAAATTAAACTTACTAGATTCGTTCAATTCGAAAATGGTGGACAATTTATTTTTCGTCATTACATGATAAATTAGAGATTTGCCCACATTAAGTAGTGAAACTGCTATATAGTGTTAGTATACTATAGCATTATATGCATTTGCGTATTTTTAAAAAATAGAGATATTTATAACATAACGCCCACGAAATTCGAGGGCGGGCATAAACCGAAAAATAATCCCAAATTTAAATTGATCCATAAAACATCTACAAAAATACTTCTAAAACTATCATAGAAGACAAAGTTAACAGGGTTATGCTCAATTTAAAATTCTCTAAAGTTATAATCTAAAACTTTTGATTCTCTCCATTCTAGTGATTCTGGGCTTGGCCTCTTAGTCGGCCTCACAAGCTTCACAGAGCTGATGTTCCTCTCCAACCAATTTTAACTTCTTATGCACTTGATACCTTTAAACTTTCAAAATATGTTGCTAATTTACTCTCTGGGTTTGATGTAGGTAAATTAATGAAATCCGTCATTTGCGATAGGATGATCGATCATTTGGAAGAGCATAATCTCATAAAGGATAGTCAACACGGCCTTAGACAGAAACGTTCATATTTAACTAATCTTATAGAATTTTATAACACCATATTTGAAAGCTATGGCGAAAGTAGATCTTGCGACATAGTTTACTTAGACTTTGCTAAAGTATTCGACACCGTTCCTCATAGGCGATTACTAACTAAATTTTTTGCTTATGGAATTAGGGGAAATCTCCTACAATGGATAGAGTGGTGGCTAAGTAATCGCAAACAGAAAATAGTTTTAAAAGGTAAATTTTCAGAGTGGAAAAATGGAACTAGTGGCGTGATCCAGGAGGGGTCTGTGTTGGGACCATTGCTGTTCCTTATTTCTGTTAGCGATAGGGACACTGTCCTACTTGGTAAATTATCCAAATTTGCGGACACAAAATTGGGGGTAAAATTTTAAATGAGAACGATTGCAAATTAATTCAGCGGGATCTAGATAAAATCTTAGAATGGTCGAATAAATGGAACATGGAATTCAATTTAGATAAAGTGTAGAGTTTTGCACGTAGTTCAAAATAACCCAAGTTTTAACTATGAAATGGGTGGTAAAGCCTTTATCTCCGTGGACGAAGAAAAAGATTTATTGGTGCGGGTTTCAAAGGATCTTAAGCTTAACAAACAGTGTGACGAAGCGTGTAAGAAGGCGAACCGAATGTTTGGATTTATTGCGAGAAGTTTTCACTACAAACACAAATATATAATCATACGTCTATATACGCGATACAATTGTGGTCACCTTATATACATATAAACATCAATTAAATGGAAAGAATTCAACGACGGGCAACTAAAGTAATTCCCTTGATTAGAAATAAGTTGTATATCGAAAGATTAAATATACTAAAACTACCGACTTTCGAAACTAGGCGACTGTAAGGTGAGCTTATCGAAGTATTCAATTTTTTCAAAATAAATTGAAAACGTAAATTATGAAAATTTCTTTAAGTACGACCATGGATGGCATCACACGGAACAACGGTTTTAAATTGAAAGGACGGAAGTTTCAAACAAAGATAGCTAAAAAAGTTCTTACCTTTAAAATAATCGATAAATGGAACGCACTCCCCACTGAGGTAGTACATTCTAGTAGTGTAAATAGTTTTAAAAACAAAATTGACAGTGGATTGAATATTGCGAGAGTGAGCATCTCGGCGAAGATGTCCAAATGAGGGACTGCTAGCATATTAATATAGAATGGGACTGGTCTTTGAGTGGACTAAGTATTCCTTGCTGGCTCCCTGCTATGTAACTATGCAACTTTGGTCCCTCAACGGTCTTAGTCAGCTATAATGTATCTTCACATTTTACAAATGTTTCAGTCATTGAAACAATTGATATTATCCTCAACCTAATTCTTAACAAAACTGAAATCTTTCACAATTTCTCTCGTCAAAATTTCAAGACTATTTTAGAATTTATTTTTAATTAAAATTATTTTCTATTCAATAACAAAGCTTACCAACAGATAGATAGCATTTTTATGATTTATCTTGAAAAAAACTTTATGCAACAATGTGTTCTAGATTTTAAACCCATATTTTACCCTAGTTATGCAGATTATTATTTTGTTATTTCTTATAACAGATTAAGCCAACCAATTTTTTAATTTTATAAACTCGTTCCATCGCAACATTAAATATACTATTGAATTAGAGAGCAACAATACACTTCCTTTCTTAGATGTTACTACAGAAATAAAAAACCAAACCATTCAGCCATTGTGACATGTCATATAAACTCAGCACTCTAAAATCCCTCATGTATAGAAGTTTCCATTTTTCTTCTACTTATTATTTAATGCATAAAGAAGTCAAAATTCTAAAGTCTTATTTTAAAAATAATTGCTATCCTTTTCTTTTGGTTGATAAATCAATCAATTATTTTCTCAAAAAAATTTACCCTCTACCTTTTCTGTCCCATGATGTTCTTAAAAATAAAAATATTTGTAGTAATTGAAATGGGACTTTCAATAAATTATTCACTAAACACTGCAACAAGTTACTAAAAAAATTCATTTTTCACTAACTTGAAATTCCCCTTTGTCTTTAACTCGAGAGACAAACTTGCTCTTGTGATGAGCAGCCGTGTTGTCTATTCATTTAGTATTGTTTGTTGTCTGCAAGGAACCTATATTAGGAGTACGGCTCGTTCATTGAAAGAGATTTTGCTCTCATATGGGACTCAGCCACCGCACGGAAAGATATTCATCAAAGGAGACTTCTGCTATTAAAAATAATGCAATACAATGTAAGACACAATGTTCTATAGATAATTTTAAAATAATTGGCCGCAATAATGATGAATATAGTGTAAGAATTTTGGAATCTATACTCATAAAGACCAAATCTCCGATACTTAACCTTGATAACACCAGTGTTCCAGTTCTCATTTATTAATCATAACTATGTACCTTTGCTACCAACTAACCTATCAACAACCTTATCTTTCCTAAATCCTTTATTTTACCTTTTAATTCTTCCAATTCTCTACATTTTTTTAACTCGATTATTTTTTTAATATTGATCATTAAATTTTATATTTTTAACTTTTTTCCCTTTGTACATTATTTTTTATATTTGTATACGATCTTCATATCGTTCATTTTAATAGTGTGTTTGCTGATAATTTTCAACTTTTATATTTTTACCCGTTTTATGAAATTTTATTTTAAATTGCATTATTTAGTCTTAGATTACTTAATTGCGCTCCCTCTCGAAGCGTGGATAGTCGCAGCAAATCGAGAGAAGGGTTAGTCGGGGTCGTAGGAGTACGCGGCAACTGCCGGAAATTTTTAACAGGGTCAAAATTTGGCGATGCAACGGTCGCCACCCGGGACATGCGTAGCGACTGATGCTAATTCGTTTCGACTCGCGGCGATTGGTCGTGGTTCAAACACCCCGCGAGTTGCTACGAGCCGGTACGATTTGCTACATGTTGGGAGGAGTTGGTACGATTTGCCAGTAGATAGCAGGTTTCATTAAGCTGCGACTACGTACAAGTCGCTACGAGTAGGTACGAGTTGGTACTATTTTCCAGCAAGTACCAGGTTTAAACATGCTACGAGTCGACACTAGTCACTACGCAAGCAGTTACAAGTTGGTACGAGTCGTTATACATGAAAAAAAACGGGAGCTGACAACATCAAATATCAGGTCAGATCGGCCGGGGATTTTTAAGGGGGCCAGAATGGTAGGTCAATCACACTTCCTGCGACCTCTACTGACAGCAGCCACCGCTACCAGCCACCACCACTTCCCCAATCAACCACATGTCATCCGGAAAGCCTGTATACCTCTCAGAAGACCTGTTTCTATCCTCCGACCAAGAAACACTACAACTACCAATCATCAGAGGCCCTCTGATATAGAACCCGATAGTGATAAAAACATTCGACCAAGTTGAATAAAGCCATTTCAAATAAACACATATACTGTATAACAGAAAAATATCCATATTTTATTTTGAAATATTCATTATATTAATTTCTTTCCCCATAGCTTTTCCATTTCAACACTTTAGTTATTTCATTATCTAGACTTTAATAATTTCAAACTCTACATTTTAATAATTTCAGTAACTCCACCCATCTCCTTTTGTTTTAGCTCGTTGAACAGGCTAAGCAGTTCAGCGCACTTCAAGAGAGGGTTCTAGACCTGACCATGCCCGCTGATCTCAACCGGAAGACGAAAGAGCAATGGGTGGGATGCCTCGCCTCTGAGCTGATGATGTGCTCGCAACCGGTGGCCAACAAATGTATCTCTGGCACCACTCAGTTCCTCCTTAAAATCAAAGAGGAATATGAAGCTGCTGGCCAATTCACCAGCCCCGACTCTATCCCCGTGGTCAGTTCCCCGCCTACATGAGACCTGCACTGACCAACCTGCTGACTCACTCGTCACAGCGCTCTACCGACATGAGGTCACCTACACTACTACCTGAAGCCTCACCACAGTGCATGGCGGACACGCGTTTCTGTACCCCCAATCACAAACTGCTGGCCTTGACACAACCTGTCGCACCTGTAGATGATACCTTCCCCCCTATACGGTGTTCCACACACCTCCATACTGCTTCCAACTGGGAATCCCACAACACCTGGCGGGTTCTTGAACCTCTTCTCCATGCTAAACACAAGTGGATCTTGCTGGCATCTTACCACCCGAGATCCACCAGATCAACGGACATCCACGCCAGCGCCCCCCAGATCAAGTGAGTGCTATGATTGTGGTGTACCTATAGAATGTACAGTGTATAATTTCTTGCTTTACCTATTCAATTATTTTTATTTTAATGTTTATATGTCATGTATTTCATTAATGATAAAGATATATTCCAATATCTTTTTAAACATTTGCTTTATTTTTCTAAAGATAACTTTTTAAATTTATGGTCAAGTGAAAAATATAATGAACATAATACAATACATTTTTTTTAACTTAATTTTGTCCTACAATAGCTTCACAAACCTATGGTTAATTAAAAAAAAGTAAGAAAACGAAAGTAAAAAAATATGTACGGGTATTTTATATTTATACGATGCAAAAATCTGTTTAATTCCTTAAAAAGAAAAACTCGAATTCTGAAGAGTTTACATGCGGCACTTTTGGACTAACTGGTATTTTTCTTTTGTAGGTAAATCAAATGGATTCGACCAGAAGATCTTGGAAAAATAAGCCCTGTATATTCTGCCACATCTGCGTCGAATACACCGTTGTTCCTAACAGGAATCGAATCAAGTTTTATAAAGTGTTCTTACCAGGCCTATTTTGGTATGAAACTTGGTGACTAGGATAAAGTTTGGCCGCCACATATGGTATGCAAGACATGCACCGAGTATCTGCGTCGTTGGACCAAGGGCAAAAAGAGCAGCTGAAGCTTGCAATTCGCACGGTTTGGAGGGAGCCGACAAACCATGGCATTGACTGCTACTTCTTCGCTATTGAATTGACTGGGATCAACAGAAAGAACTGGAGCAGGCTCAAGTATCCTAATCTTGTATCAACACGTCGTTTTTAGCTCATTGTGATGAAATTCCAGTACTTGGCCTTGGAGAACTTCCTCACACTTGTGACGAAGACTCCATCAGTGTTGAAGAAAATTAAGAAGTGTTTTTGACGATGATGTTCCACATCCTTTTTCCGGAAAGGAGCTAAATGATCTAGTTCGCGATCTCAGCTTGTCAAAGTCCTCTGCCGAACTGTTGACATCCAGATTGAAGAAAAAAAAACAACGAAAAAAAAACCCTCCTCTCTGATAGTGCTCACATCACCTTCTACCGCAACCGACATCAAGACATAAAAGAGAAGGAGACCAGGTTCAGGGATGCTGGGATACAGTCGTGATGGCTAATTACTCTTGGACTCTGAAGGGAGACATTACTACCGCTGAGAATTCTAGGAGTTCGAAGAAACGGAAGTTCATGCTCTGAATTCTGAACACTGATGATCTAATATACAATTCTCATGAACTTACCTTTAATAATGTCTACTAATCAATAAACAGTAATCAATTTTTGTAACATTTAAATTAATAAATTGCGTTAGAAAATGGTGTGGGGAGGGGTATCTTAAAAATATATTTCGGATGACAAATATTAACAAAAATCAAGCAAAGATATCACAAAAATGTAATTGATTTAGTTATAATATCGGATTTTTTTTAAAGGTAGACTTAGCACAAAAACCTGACCTGGTCAGAGGAAACGGATGTCATTTTCTGATTCAGCGATGCAGAATTGTCCTAAATCAGTTGAAAATAACTTTGACGACTTACGACGATTTATTTTGTAACCCAGAGTGTTATTAAAGAAAATACATAATAATACACATACTAAAATCATAGCGTTTTGCCAAGGCACGTTACCAACAGGTAAACAATAGTAGTTACGCTGATAAGCACGTAGCGTCTTGCCAGGTATTTTGCAGTGTTTCTTGTCAGTCGTTCAAAGCTGGCAAGGACCTTACCATCACGCGACGCTCCAGAGGTTACTGCATGTGACCTTGGATCCACTTCTTGATGCGCACGGTAACTCAACCTCATGAGGTTGTGGAGAGTGCAGCATGCAAGAACTAAACTCAATACGATGGAACTGGAGGGGAATGCTTGTCAGCTTACACCTGAATCTGAAGAAAGGGATGAAAAAATGTATGATTATTCATGGACAGATGTTGCTTAAAAAAAGTAGACCAAAGTACTAGAAATTTAACTCCAGATATTGAAGTAATTACATTAATATTCACTAATCATAGACAAGATTGATGAGAACTTTACCTGCTGGTCATGATGCCAATGGCAGTCTAAACAACGTACCGTGTTCTCGAGACTCTGTATTTGAAGATGCGCTCTTGCCTTGACATGTAACGGAGTGGGAAGGGCTTCACCCTCCATTGCCTGAGTGGGAATGCATCGACACCGACCACGAAGAAAGGGGTACGCTGATAACGCCAAATAGATGTTCCAGTTCAGCCAGTCTAGCTGTTTTGTTGACCAAATCTTTCCTGAGTGTCGTGGCAGAGAAATTTCCTCATCAGATGAACACCCAGGGGCAGCAACGTTTTATATAAAAGGTTGTAGTCAGCATCCACCAGTACTATCAACACAATTGAGTTAAAGCCTTTATCATTAAAATATATTGATCCCCCCTTCGGGGGACATCTGATTACACCATGCTTCCCATCCAGGGCACTTATTGTATGATGGAAATTCCACTTTTGGACAAACAATGAGGTAACTTCTTTCCACTCCTCAGGCGTCTTAGGGCATGCCAACACACCATACTTGAACTCTTAGTAGATGGTTCACAAGTCTGGGGGATGATGAGGAAGATGGCATTGTGGGTCACTCGAAATACATACTGGAGGCTCTTGTAGCTATCTCCAGTCAACAGGTACAGTAGGGTAATAGAAAGCCTCAACATCAGGTGACAATGACTTTCGTTAGAATGTGTCCTGATTCTCCATGCGGGGCCAAATCCTATGCAAAAGCTCCTTGAACAAGTTTGTGATCTATGCGCAGGAAATTTCTGAAGCCTTTGGCATCCTCCAGTTTCAGCTCTGCCAGCAGCTGTTCATACGGCCAACTGAGGACCTCGCAACAAGCATGACCTCCTCCGTAGACGCTTCTTCGACAATGCAATGCCAATACATACCAAGTCCACCTCAAGCGTCAGGAGCTCACGTTTCCGGTTCAGATGGCTATTGCTGGAAAAGGTGGGCGAATTCACACGAATTGACGGCGAGTCGTGGCTACTCGCGGCTACTCGCGGCTCACTACTCGTGGATGTGCGAATTTCCTTTACATTGCCAAATAGAGCGATTCAAATTCCATGTTGATGAAATTCTATCATTAGATGAACTTATTCTAAACGAAATGGACGAAAAGGAGCTAGAAGAGGAAATGATGGAGACTTTCACGCCTATTGTAGAAATAAGAAGGACAATAATAGCCGCGTAAAAGTCTAAGAGGTAAACGAGAGGAAAATCTGTCAGGTTACTACTACCAGAGCGAAGTCAAGCTACCTATATTAATTTGCCAATTTTTTCCGGATATAATCTCCAGTGGACAAATTCCAATGATCTTTATATATACAAAGCTTAAAAATTCCCATATCATATGAGATAATTAAGCTGACAGGCATTACGCTTAGTTGATGGGTTTACAATTTCTGGAGATCACTATAACAAGACTTGAGTTGCTATAAAATGCATACTATTGAAATGGCATCCGAATTTAGAAGAACCAAAATATACTTGGAAGAAAACAGCAAAAAGTGCAAAATTTAATGTTATATAGGAAAATCTACCCTAGAAAGGGCATTATAAAACCCCAATTCATTTCCTGCAAAACAGTACGCAGTGTATGGTTTATGCGTGTCCTAAATATCCTTATCCATACGATAAACTAAAGCAGACTTGAATGTTGAAATTGTGCACCAATTATCTACGCGCCCATCATTATAAAAACTAGTGTAAATCTAATTTTAGGTTTATGAGATGTCAAAAGTGTATTTCATCGAACGAGGCTGAAAAAACTAGAATTGCTCCCAAGCAGGAAAATGAATATAAAACTATCTTGTTATCTAGTTATTTCTCTCCTACTAACCTACCAATAGCGGAATTAACGGTATTTGGATCAGAGGGAAAAACTTCTGCTCGCTCTATTCAACCTGAGCTCTCTAAAAAAAACATTTATAGGATTTTAGCCAATAGGAGTAGTTTGCCATAAAGTCAAAATGTCCTAAAATGGGTTTAATAAAAAAGACCTACTAAAGGTATACCAAGAGCTATCGTGTGACTAATGATGGGCCTATAAATATTAAGGCACTGGTAATTGACAAGGCCCGAGATGACCTTTATATACCTGGATTAAACAAATCAAAAGCAACAATTGGGGGCGTTAAGGGTAAAATTGGCCGATCAAAGTCAGGCGACTTTGTCTCTTTTGAAGGGAGAAGAATTCTACCATAAATTTATAAAGGAAATTCTTCGAAAAGAGGTAACTTACCTTAATTTTAATGCCGTGCCTTTACCTCCTGCTAAGAGAACCTGTAATAAATTAATTTCACGTGGAGCAGCTGCATTAAAGACCAGCGCCCAAAATATTGAGGAATTCCAAGGCCAGGGCAATATCGCCCAAGGCTGATTGATACCCAGACCATATAGGAGATGGATTTATTAGAACTTATTCTTAGAACTTTGTCCGTTGCAGAGGAAATTGTGTAGCAAGATTTCAAATCATCTGCGGAGATTAGTGGTAGTAGATTCTTGGTAGGGTTACCATGGAAAGGAATCTAGCCAAATCTTGCATTCTAAATAGGGTAGGGAAATTGAGGCGAGATGACCTTTACTCTTTTGCAGATTTATACCCGAATTTTTGGTGAAAAACTGAAGAAGGGATACATAACGGAAGTGAGAGGGAATACACTTCATTTAGAAAGGGCAAAAATCCAATACATAGCATAATGAAGTGAGAAAAGATTCCTCCAAGCATTTACGCGTAGTATTTGACTGCTCTGCTTGTCGCGCAAGTCTACACGATAGTTTAAATCCTGGACCATGATTAATCTACTCCATATTCTCATTATATTTTGGGGGGGCAGTAACCATTTGCGGGCATTGCCGATATTTAAAAGACTTACTTTCAAATATGGTTTAAATAGGAAGACAAAGACTCGGCTCATTTTTCTGGGTAAAAGATCCGTCAAATCCGTTTAGCTCCTTAGTTACCTTTAGGTATAGTTGTTTTCTTTGGCTCCTCAAGCAGTTAATTTTTACTAAATGCATCTGTAATAACTGACAATGCGGATTAAAGGGGGTAGATACACATAAACATTTTACTAAGGTCTTCTGAGAAGGAATTAATCTCATATAAAAAAACAAGATAAAAATTAAAAGAATTTGGACTCCGGTTCTCAAACTCAGTGGGATAAATTCGTATCCCAATTAAAACAATTTTTGGAGTCTACCTTCCTTCGGCAAACCTTACCCTCTTACATTCTTGAACTTTAATTCTTCTGTGATAGTATAGCAGCAAACTGCCCCTATGATTTGAGTTGAGAACGATGAAATTAATCCTTCATCTAGCAGGTGATAAGGTGTAACAATATCGATTGTTCATTGTACTTTAATTTATAACAAGGTATATATATATATATATATATATATATATATATATATATATATATATATATATATATATATATATATATATATATATATATATATATATATATATATATATATATATATATATATATATATATATATATATATATATATTAAGAATTAACAAGAATTTTATTATGCACGAATAAGTAATAGCAAAACGGTTAATTGATATAAAGTGACGAAGTCATTTATTTAGATTTACACTGGTTAAATTAATTGCACTGCGATTTATTAAGCATTAAATTGAGTTGCACTTCCTTAGATTGAATTCCCTATTTATTAAGTGATTTAAATCGACTTTGATTTAGGCTAAAAGTAATACGTTACGGCTTATAACACGAGCGGTTGTCTTGCTGAGAAACGAGAAGAGGAGAATCCGTGGAGAGTTTTGCCCGGCAATACGGGAGTCATTATTGGGTATGAGGTTGTCCTCTTGCCTAGAAGTATGAAGAGGAGACTAAGCATTGCAGAGAAGGACGACACTCTGTTGAAGGGGCGTGAACGTGGTGAAAATGCAATCGTCGAAGTTCTTCTGAAATTGTGTGAAAGACGTATTGGAGAGAGAGGAATAGAGGGTCGTTATCTGCAAGACTTTCTATGTTTATCATCGTATGAGTTTGAGGATGAAAATCTCCATACGTAGAAGAAGCATGGGACGCCGTGCGCAGGGTGGAAAGTGACGTGAGCGCTGCCTATTTCCCAGCATGGCGAGGCTTTCGAGCTTCTCATCTGAATATGCGTGGAAACGCGTGGCTTCGTGTTGTATCCTCGCGTGCTGAGGCGCAGCGGGAAATTCGCAAAGAGGATGGAAATGTAATAATGGATGGTCGCATGCAAGCATGATAGGCTACAGGATAGCATGGCCAGTTTAAGGGCTGTGAAGAGTGCTTTAAAATAGAAGATGAGCGGAACGTCCCAGAGTTAATGCCGTTAAAGATTGGTTAATCGTAGATCTCGAACGAAATGTCATTTAATGCACTTGAAGGACGCCACGTGCTCAACCAGTGCCACACGATAGCCTCGAGTCGTAAGCGGTAAAATCGAGCGAAATGAAGTAAAAATACGTGCGATTCTCTCACTGTAATTGGTGCCCAGACCAGGGAACCAATTATAGTGGCAATTTGCTGCTATAATAGTAGCAATAAGACTTACGGAGCAGCTTTATATCCCGTCCTTTGGAGAAACTTATTTCGTGGCTGACAAATTAATGAAATCTATGACCATTGCAAAATTGGAACTAATTTCCGCTTTATTTTCAGCCAGGTTACTTAAGGAGATATTATGTGCCCTTGATTTGGGATATATTAATTGTTAACATCTGGACTGATAGAAATATTGTTCTCCAGTGGCTAACGTCTGATACTACACTTTTTAAAGAACGTTTAACGCACTTTTTCACCCTTTGCCGGGACTAAACAAGTGCGATAAAGAGAGTGAGCGATTTAAAAGACTTGCAAAAGATGACTAGAAAACACCTGTTTCTCTTGGCGCATTGGGGTTGGAAGTGCGTGCCGCTACTCTAGGTTTCATTTTTAGCATGGGTATTGCCCCTGCTGCACCATTTACCCCTACATTAGTCGTACGTTCAAGATAAGGTATACATAATAAATAAATATGTCAGGCATGAAAAGACGTTGAATCTAAATATAATCCATGCGACCCATAAATTCAATGCCATTCGCTTAAAGTTTGCCAATTTATTATGGGTAAAGGGTCCTCAACAATGGAATCTGACCCGATTCTACTATCTTACCACGAGCTACCCGCCCCGTTAGGGATACCCTTTGTAGTATATTACACTAGGAGGCGGTGCACGTCTTCCTAGTCTGAGTGCTTATCAGAGAAGCCTCTTTCACTCGGTTGACTGGACTCTCTCTGGAAGGACGGGCAAATGGTTCGTGCACCTCCTCTTCGCTCCATCTCACCGCTAGTTTTTCTTTCTACGACTCTTTCCTTAACCTTTTGTCTACCTACACTTGGTACCGAGAGGGGGTGTTATTTTTTGGACCGAGTGCAAATAAGGAAGCCGCGTCACTTGGTTGAAGTGAACTCTCTGATGGGGCCTGTGGGAAGTTGTTGGTGCACTTCCTCCTCTTCCCTGCTCAGAATTCCCATTTTTTACCATTATCAGAACTTTTTACTAGACTTAAGGACCTGACCAGCAGTTACCCTTATGGCAGGAGAATCTTTAGAACCTCTATAAATAACGGATTTTAACATGCGCATGTCGGAAGAGACCAGGACTTGATGGTTCTGGGCGTTGGGGCGCGACTAATGGGAAGATTGTTTTTGGCCCCAATAACCCCTTTCCTGCATAAAGCTGCACTGCTTATGGCGAGCGGTCTTCAATACCAGACAAACGAAAAGTCTCGGGTCCTGTGTCTTAGCTTGCCACAACAGATCTTGACCATCTTGTCGAGGCTTAGTACGACCTAGTAAGAAAAACCACCCTGTCGCCCTAAGCATTGAGGAGAAGACGCCGCGACGCCACCTCCACCCCGACTTAGGAACCAGTAATAGGCTACGTGCCTAACAAGTCCTCGGTCAGGATCCCACATGCCTTGGGGAGGATGGCCTAAAGGTGTTCCCTTCCGAACCAATCGGGGACCAATGTACCACCGCCTTAGATGCAAGGACCTTCTCCGGCGGTGAATTGTGGCTCAGCGAGAAATACCCCCAAACCTAACTCCATTCAAAGGCCTGGCCTTCCTGGAGGACTCTGGGCCCCTGAGTACTCTCCTTAAGGGTTCCACAGCTGGCTGTGTCCTCCATCTCGGAGAAGGACTGGGCCGAAGCAGGCCTCCTTGAGGGGGGTAGAAATAAGGGTGCAGTCCCGCCCTTCCCTAGAAAAAAAGTAGGCGTATCTCTCCGAAGACGGAAGTTACCACTTCTCCTAGTAGGTGGATGACCACGTCGCCGTTGATGCTTTCCCTCTTGTGAGGAAAAAGAGGGCTTAGCCTCCACCGAGTTGTCAGACTCTCAGGAGGAAAATTCCCTCAAGGTGGTTGTGGGACCATCTCCGAAGCGTCCTAAGTGTTGCCACTGAAAGGAGGGGAGCACGGGCTCCTTGGCTTTCTGCAGGTGAGTCGAGATGGAAGCGAAAAGAATCGAGATCTCTGATCTCCTGTGTGGGAACCACAAGTCTGACATCACCACGCGGCTCAACGTCAGCCAGATGACCGTGTCCAGTCGTGGAGAGGCTCAAGAACTGGGAAGAACACAAAAATCGACGTCGTTTAGGCAGACAAGTTGTCAACCACTTAGCTGTGAGAAAGGGATTTAAAATAGGAGGGTAACAAGAGCATGAGCTGCGTGGAAAGGTCTATGCCCATTGACCGTATGCGAGAACGTCGGGAGCGCTGTCGTCGCAGTCTCAAAGTTTTATTATTTTTTATTTTGATAGCTCATTTAGTGACTGCCTACTAGGGCAAAGATCGCGGTAATAAGATCACAGCCTCTACTAGGCTAGATTAAAAAAAGAACAACAAATAGAACATAAAAGAAAGCAAAAAAGATAAGAGAAAGAAGCGAGGTCCGGCGTCGGGGGCCGGGCTCTCCGCCCCCGATGCAGGAAAGTTCGACCTACAAAAAGTCGTATAGTCCACAAGACTGTGCACGAACCAGTCCAGAGTACAAGAGACAAGCGGTAGCGACCCCGCTCATCCCAGTAACGGGACAGTTAGCGTGCGCGAAGATCACCCAGACGAGACATTCAACAAGAATGTGCCGAGCAGTCTGGGGTACAACGCAGTCTTTACAATAAGTTGCAGGCGAGAGCTCAATCAAATGGCAGTGCCTCCCGCAAGTGTGTCCAATTTGTAGACGACAAAAAGCTACCTAAAGCCGTCGTGGCATTGGGGGGGGGGGGAGCATCCATGGGAAAAATCGCGTCGCAATGGCACGTAACTATAAGTTCCCCTCGTTCGTCTCCCATTTTATTTGCCAAGCAGCATGGAGATCTGTCCGTATTTCTGTCATGTAATCGGTGTGAGGAAAAGCGAAACGCCTGTCTGGTCGCCCAGTTCTTCTAAACTTTTTGGCTCCCTCATCAGCGCTCTCATTCGCCGCAATTCCTACATGTCCAGGAACCCAGCAAAAGATAATTCAATATCCACCCGGCTCGCCAAAACCGTAGTGTCATGGATATCACGAAACAGGGGATGCGGATATTCCAATGCCTCTAGAGCACTCAAGGCAAGTTGTGAGTTGCTATAAATCACAATCCATTCTCCAAACAGGGCACGTGGCGTTATCTCCCGTACCGAGCGGTGTATTGCAACCAGCTTGGCCGTGAAGACAGAAGCAGCGCCTGGCAGACCCCGCTGACTTCAAATGGAAGGGGATACGGCGTGGAAACCGACGCCCTCTTGCGACTTGGAGGCATCCGTATACACTGGCACGGTTTCAGTGTGACACGGAATGTGCTTCTAAAAGAAAATCGCAACACTCCCGGCCCTGTAGAATCTTTGCAAGCGGAGTTTTGGTGACAAATAGTCAAAGGTTGTACCCTCCAGGGTGGCATGCTGGGTAGAACCAGGGGTGCCACCAGCCCGATAACTATACCGAGCTCTAAGCATCCGTAGTCTAGCTTTGGACGAACAAAAGATCGACAAAAATGTAAGGCAGTAAACCTATCAGCGCCAAAGGCGATGAACGTCACGGAACAAAAAATATCCATGGCGCAGGTATAAGATACAGTAAGGCTGCGAATATGAGCCTCCAATGTGAGGCGTCGGTCAAATACAAGACCAAGGAAACGGTGTGAGTCAACCACTTCCAGGCAAACCCCATTTAGAAACAAGTCTGGGTCCGGGTGGAGCCGTCGAAGGCGGCCAAGAATAACCCAGCCTGTGCGCATCGTCATAGCGAGAGAAAAGGGTTCAATGTTTGTTGGAGTCGATGGTCCAGAGTGGACATTTGGGCCGCGCCAAAAGAGATCGAAAGGTTGTCCACGTAGGGCGTAGCGAAAACACCCTCTGGCAGCACCTAGGTGATGCCGTTGATGCTCAGGGAAAAGAGTGTGACACTAAGGACACTTCTCTGCGGGACACATTCTCCCTGCTCCATTGGAGCCGGGGAGGGCTTCCCCCACCAGTACGCGGAATCGATAATCTCGCAAGAATTTAGATATAAAGATTAAGAGACTCTCTCCATCGTGTGGAGAATCTCCATGATACCGTATCGCCATGCGGTATCATAGGTTTTCTCCAGATCGAACAACACCGTGGCGTAGTGCAGTCTACGAAGGAAGGCGTCGCAGACGGCATTTTCCAGTCAGAGCAGAACATCTGACGTGGAGTAGAACTTGCGGAAGCCACACTGTGCAGAAGATAGATGGCCTCTGCTGTCCAGAAAAAAAGGGTAATCTAATATTTACTAAATTCTCCATCAACTTGCACAGGCGAGAGGTTAGAGAGATTGGGCGGAAACCGGCCGGGGTAGAATTATCTCTTCCCGGTTTGCCATTTGTCAGGATTCTGGGAGGATACCTTCAACTCAGATACTGTGAACAAATCTAATAGAAATGCCATGCCTCGCATGGCGTACGGGACATCTTTCAGACCAGCGAGGGTGTCCGCGCACGAAGCGAGAGCGGAAGGCAAGTCACTCTATGTAAACCTGTCGTTGAAGAATTCTCCTCCCCCGGAGGTAAAGTCCAGTCGGCGGTCATCCGGGCCATAACGAAGCGCATTCAATACTGGCCGAGCAGCATCCCGGCTAGAGAATGCGGGGAAAGCGGTCGCGAAGGACTCCGCCACGGGTGTAGGGTGCGAGATTGTGGTCCCATTCTCCTAGAGAGCAGGAGGGGGGCCCTTCAAGAACATACCCGAATCCCTTTCACTCGCTTCCACACCTCTGCTAGAGGGGTTATAACTTTAACCCTTTGATGCCCAAATATAAATATAAATATAATTAAAAATTTTAATATGTTAAACTAGTTTTAGGGGAAGCAACATAGGAACAGAACACCAGCATTTTTTTATTTTGATTAAATGCAAACTAAATAAAAGGTAGTTCCATCTGGCACCATTTGTCACACGAACAGGTAGTTCCATATGGCACCATTTGACACAACATAAACAGTTAACCTTTAAGTGCTTCGTGATGAAAGGTAAATTTACGTATTGAAAGGAAACGGTTATATGCTACTTATTTAATTGTGTTAGACCTGTATATTACTTTCTGTGAAAAGGTCGAAAGCAATTTTTTTTTCACAGTCAAACAGAGTCTAACATTACACTTCACGCATCTCACTTATGTATGCGCAGTTATGCATTACTTACATCTTATCTTTTTGGCAATGCACTCTGTTAGATGTAGTGTATTGTCAAAGCGCAATGATTTCGCTGCCCTAGAAAGCAACTTACGCCTTTTCGGCAGCTTTGAAGCACTACTGGACGGCCGTCCTCTCTTTAGTGTCTCTGGATTTCCAATTAGTCCTCTTGCAATCTCGCAGGGAAATTCACTTAGTTGCATTATATCTCAAAGATTTATTTCTAAAACGTTCGGTAAGATGGAGTTTTCATAGTCTCTGAAGTAATCAAAATTCCTATATACACCTTCATTTCGTCCTTAGAAACGTGTATTTCCTGTCCTGATTTTTCCAAAGTATATATTCCTGTTTATTCAGAAATGTTCTTTATCATTTCCTAAACAAAAAATAAATTAAAGAAAAATAATGGAGTTCTGCCTCCAATTTTCATCAATATGCACAGAATCCTTCCATTCTGTATCCCGGGGTGGGTGGAAATCAATTTTCCTATAAATTCCATCAACTTTGCTTTCTATTTTTTACTTTTCTAACAAACGAGGAGAGAGGAACGTTTTCTTCATCCGATGCTTCTTCTTCTATTTTAAACGAGCTGTTTTCTTCATGTGTTATTAGCAGTGTTGAGACATCCATCTGTATACTGTTTACCACGTCAACTTCAATGTCGCTAATTTCAAAATCATCTTCTACCGTAATACTAGGTTAGGCGAGTCTCATCCCATTGGTTCCGCATGGAACCACAATATTTTCATGTCTTTATAACCAATTTTTATAAATTCACGAGGCGGCACTGTCTAATCAAGTATTGATTTTATTATTGCTTTTTAAACCATCAAACAAATAATTAATCGATAAATTATTATTTATGACTAATATTTAGAAATAACACCACTCCCCTTCCTTACTTGAGTACGAACATTGCGCAACTGCGAATTTTGTCATTAAATTTCATAATCATGATCTGTTTCGTTCTACGAAGAAAGACTCACAGCTGAGAATTCAGGGATACTAATATAGCCCTTAAATAACTATATCATAAGGAAGGGCTAGAGTGGCTTGAAATAATCTGGTGCCGCTTGGAACCATTGAGAATCAAAGGGTATTAAGTGAAGACTCGTACGCCCGGTAGAAAGAGCGTCGGGCATGCTTCGAAATATACCGGAAGTTAGACCTAGCTCGACGAAATTCACCGAAAGTGAAATCGTTCTGTCGGCGCTTAGAGCGCATGTAGACATAACGTTTCTGTTTGAGGTCCAACTCACACTCAGCTGACCACCACGGAAGCGGTCGGCGTGCAAAATGGCCAGACGTTCATGCAATAGTATTCAGGCACACAGTGAAGAGGTTGCCGGAGAAGAAATCAACGGCCTCAGCTACTGACCTAAAATCCTCGACAGAGACAGAGAAATCAGTCATTTCCTAAAATGCAGACCATGGCTTACGCGCCAAGCACCACCGAGGCGGCACTCAAGCGGGACGGTGGACACGGGGCACGCACCCAGAATAGTCTCCTGCAAAAGAATAGCTGAGAAAAACGGGAGGAGACGAGCCTCCACAGCTCCTCTCAATTGGCTCGGAGTCCGTGGCAATTCCAGTGAAGGAATATGCTCTCTAAGCCTAGCTCGGAGATGTGGGGGGGTCCTCTTCGAAAAAAGGCCCTCACGGGAATGGCCGTACGCTTCCCAGAGGCAGAACTCTAGGCGCTGCTGCCCAGACGATGCGTTGAAGGCGCTGTCTTCTTCTAGGACTTATTGGGGGATATTTGGCTCGCCATGCGAGTCTTTTTCTCCCTCCGCCTCGAAACTTTAGGTAGACGGGACGGCTTCGGAGGCGTGGGGTCCTTACTTTAGAGGATATACCGCCTTCGCGTCACCCAACCAACCACTCGGTGTGGGCGTAAGAGCCAAAACTCCTTTAGTGCTGTCCTCCTTTCGGGAGTCAGCTTTAGACACCCCGAAAGATGGCCTCACGACCAACTTCAGGTGTGTTGGCTCCTGTGAGTCTAACGACTCGATGGAGGCGTGGGGCCGTTTCGCCTTACGGGAAACGGTGACGCTGGGGGAAGGAGGGGAAGCCGCGGTTTTAGACGAGGATAGCTGTGAACACGCTATGCTGCCAGCTCTACCAGGGGAGCGCCCAAGGTGGGTAGAACCTGCAGAGGGATTCTGAATGTACGCAGAAACGACCGTGCTCATAGGTTTGTATGGGCCAGGAGCAGAGGGTATCTTTATCAACATTGAGGTATAGAACGTCCCAGGCAGCGCCGGGCGCGGCAGGACCAAGTCCTTAGCCTTGCGAAATGAGAAATGATCCTGAGCCTGAACGGCCAGTATTTCCTTCTCAAGGAAATACGCACCACATTGCTTCGAAGAAGTTCGGTGCGGCTCTCTGAAATTGACAGACGATTTAGAGTTATCGTGTGAGGCCTTGGAGCAGCTTACACAGGCTTCGGGTAACCCCGATTTTGCATGTCTACAGGAGCGATTGGTATGGCCGAAGCGGTGGCACTAGTAGCACCTCCTTAGTAGTGATACCAACGGGTGCGCACCGACTCAGGGAGCTTTTCATAGTCGAATGTGACGAAGAGTGTAGGGGTCGAACGCAAGCCCCCCCCCCCTGTTTTCTCATTACACGTTCGACCTTGACTGCCCCATGTTCAGCCAGTTCTAAGGTGATATCATCTATGGAATAGTCCACCAGTTCCCACGCATAAACCACTCGTTTCACGAAGTTCATGGTAGAGTGCAGCAACGCACTCACCGCGTGCCATCAAGTGTCAGAATGGCACTAATCGTGGCTGACTCAGAGGGATTCGAACATTCGCCAGAAGGCTCCCGTCCGAGAAACTGATCACTTTCGGCTCTTTACCTATTACGCTAGCTAGATCTCTCCTCTGATGGAGCATGTTGACCTTGGCCAACATGCTGCCATCAGTGGAGCGTATGACGAGGAAGAATTTGAAGCCAATGGGCTCGAAAACGTCAGGTAGCTTCTGAAAGAGGGGCTCTGACATAATTGAGCCTCCGCTCTGCACTTGCAATTTTTGCTCTTAGTCAGGGACTCCCTACCCGGGGGTCACCGGGGGCGGACGTACAAATCTTGGTTTGGTCACTTACCAAAAAGGCAGCGGACTGGTTCGTCCCCGTGGCTCCCGCGGAAGTAGAAGAGCCCTTAGTCTCTCTTGTCTTACGATTTATTTTATTTTTAGGAGAGAGGGGTGGGGAACGAGCCCGCTTTTCTCCTCCAACGGTAGGAGCACCTAGCCCTGATGGACCAGCCTCAGCAAGATCCTTCTGTAAAATGGAGAAGATCTTGGCTATCACAGGGGCACCAACAGGGGGAGGGGATCCCCCTTCTCCTTGTGAGGCCTTGGGGACCCAACCCTTCTGAGGAGGTGTTTGTACAGGGGCAGACTCGGGTTACGTGCTTAGCACCGAACCCGGGTTCAAACCCATGGAAGATCCTATCGTCTAAGGGTGGGTCACCTCAGAGAAAATGTCCATCTCACGGGTGCCTCTATGTAGGCCCCCCATCCCCCACCCAAGACATCACAAATCTTATTCGAAAATCCTATTTTTTGGTCTAACGCCGGCAAACCTGCATCTGTCAGGACAGAGAGGGAGGCAGGTACCCTGCCCCCTATAAACTTGTCATGAATGCAAGCATGACATTAGATGGTACGGGCTGACGGGCCCTTTTATCCTTTGCTCCACTGAGGCGGTTGGCCCTATCGAGTCAATTATGCGCAGTCTACCTGGTCTTTTGGCCGCCTACTGAGTCAACAAAGGAAGAACTACCGCTGCAGAAAAGGAGTCGCCCAAGGGTGCCTCCATAGAAGGGAGTGAGGGAAAGTCTCCTGCACCCGTAGGTCTAAGTGTCTAAAGTAAGCAACCAGTTGGGTAGCTGCCCAATCCAAATGGATTCTAAGTGGCAGTGCAAATAAAACGAAGCAAATTAATTATAAAAGAGGGAGAAGACCACTATGTGATAAAAATTTTAAAAATGAGAGTTTAAAAAAAATTCCTCTGCCAGAATGAAACGAAGTCAGGTCAGCCAAGGGATAGTTAAAAGGGTCGTGAAACAGGACAAACGAAGAGTGGCCAAATGGGGGCATTCTAGAAGAAGATGGGCAACCGATTGGTCCCCACCACAAAAACGGCAGCAAGGGCTGATTCGAGCATCAGCCGAAACAAGATGACCGTGGGTAACTCTTGTGTGGCCGATGCGAACGCGGCAAAGGGCCACCTCTAAGGAGCGTAGTCTTTGAAGGCTTGAGGGACAAGAACGAACAGACTTTTTGATTTTATATAATTTAAATGTTGAACATCCATCCCATTCGTCCTGCCTCAACTGAAAAATATGTTCTCTTATATAGGGAAAGAAATCTCTAAAAGCCAATGCAGAGTTATCTGGGGACAGAATAGGCTGAACGGGCCAGATGATCAACCCTCCCATTGCTCAAGACCCCGACATGCCCGGGAACCCAACAAAATAAACCTCGATATCGAGATGCATTCTAGACCAGCGAGTTGCAGATTTCCGTGACTAGGGGATGGGAAACATTAAAAGAACGAATTGCTTGTAAAACACTCCTAGCGTCGAAGAAAATGAGGAAATATTTAAAAGGTAAAATTTGGATCAGTCTAAAAGCTAAAAGAATGGCTGAAAATTCGGCGGTAAAATAGAAGCTGCTAGTGGCAAAGACAAAGTTAAAAACTCTCCTGACTAGGTGGCTGCGGCACCCACGCCACTTTTTGACTTGGAAACATCCGTTTATATCGGGAAGTGTTGTATACATGAGGTCGCATGCTCTATGAACAGGCTCTTAAGGTAACAAGGGACCGCGGACGACTTGACCGGGCTCCACATGCTAGTACAAACTATGGGAAGTGGAGCACGCCAACTAGGAGTCAGCGACGACGGAAGTGCAAGGTCCCTTAGAGCCCCCATGTTGGAAAGATGATCTCCTATCGGGAGGTTCAGGGGGCGGGGTAAGGACGGCAACCTATCGAATGACGCCGTTGACTGGGCAGCATACAGGCATTTGTAAAACTCTGATACAGAAGCCTGCTGTACACGGACTAGGTATCGCATGCAGATCTGGAGTCGATGTGAGGGCAAGGGGAGAACCCCGCTCTCACAATAAAGGCTGTTGACGGGAGAAGTACGGAAGGCTCCACTAAAGAGACGAACTCTGAGGTTGAAAATCGGGTTCAGCATTTTGAGGCATCAGGGGGAACTGAGGAGTAAATTTGTCATCCGTAGTCCAATTTGAATTGGGCGAGGACAGTGTATAGTGAACACAGTGTTTGACGATCACTACCCCACGACATGTGGAAGAGGACTTTTAAAATGTCTAGTGCCAGCAGACAGCCCGTTCGAAGACAGAGTAGGTGTGGTAACCAGGATAGCTTGGGATAAAGAGTTACGCCCAGAAATCGAAACTCAGAGACAAACTCTATTTCTACACCTTGTCGGGAGATAGGTGGCGGAATAAGAGCCCATCTATCCCGGTGGAAATACATTACCTTACCTTAGTTTTGCTCGTGGAAAAGCATAATCATCAAAGTTGTGCACTTTTCGAAGTCACATCTACTGCTAGTTGCAGCCGACACGCTGCTGATGAATGGCAAGGCGAGGAACAATATAGTGCCAAGTCATCGAGGAACAGGGTCACCATACACTCTCTGGGAGAGATGAAATTATATCATTGATCGCAATTACGAAACATAAAACACTTAAAACGCTACCCTGAAGAACTGCCTCCTCTTGGGGTTCCAGGTCAGCGTAGGTGTCTCCAACACGCACCATAAAGGATCGAGATGCTAAGAAACCTAGAATAAAAGACGGTAAAAAACCTCTCATACCCCAAACGTATAGCTGCTTTAAGACGCCGTATCTTCATGTTGTATCGTAGGCTTTCTCAATGTCGAAAAATATGGCCAAGACTCAATGGTTTAACTGGAAAACTTTCCGGAACGATCCCCCAAACGTACTAAGAGGTCGAGGGTAATATGAGCCTTGCGAAAACCGCACTCAAATGGAGACAGTAAGTGATTGGTTTCTAGGAACCAGTTCAGGCGCATCAGCACCATTTACTCTATCAACTTACTCAGAGAGCTGGTATATGCTATAGGGCTGTAGTGATCTGTATCCAATCCGTCCCTGTCCGGTTTGACAAAGGAAATGACAATCACAACCCACCATGATGATTTGTAAAAAGCCTTCATCCATATAAGGTTGTACAAGTCAAGCAAGAAAATGACAGTGTTGATGAAGGTGTCGAATCATATCAAATGGATCCCGTCAAGGTCAGGAGTAGATCTACAAGGGGACAATGAACACGCAACCCGTGGATGGAGAATAGGGCATTATACGGAACTTTAGATTTTGTTGTAAAATTGAGATGATGAGACTCTTCGTTTGATTTATAGGCTAAAAAGAGTCCTATTATAACGCCTAACACTGCTCACGGCACGTAAGTGGTCGGCCAAGGCATTGCTGACCACCAAACTGTCATTCACTAAGGATCTAAGTTGAGTGTGGGGGTATTATAACCGGCATAACGACCATGGATCTTGTTAATCCTCTTCTAGATCTTTTCGGTAGGGGTCATAGAAGAAATTGATGAAACTTAGCAGCGCCATGAAGTTCGGCGAGCCTGACGAAGGGTTCTTTGGCGAAGCGCTCCAGCTCAGTTTCGGACAACCTTATTGCACAAGGTTGGGTTCCAGCGGAATCGGACATGAGCTAACTTGCAGTCTTTGACGGCTGTTGCACACTCCGAAGTCCACCAGGGCACAGTTGAACGACCCGTTACGGGTCGCCGCCTCCGTGGAATGGTCTGTGTGGCGACGTTGTAGATATTCGATGTGAAGTACGCTACTGCCGCGTCGACACCATTGAAGGTCCCCAATAAGGCACTTGTGAAGGACGCCTCTCAGAAGCCTTCCCAATCAGCATGGCCTAAGTCCAACTTGAGAGGCATGGTTGTATGAGGGCTCGGATGAACGACTCACAAGACAATAGGGAAGTGGTCATTCCCATGGAGGTCATCGAGGGTTGACCATCGAAAATCAATGAAGCAAACCGGGAAACAGAAAGAAAGGTCAACACAACTAAAAGGATCCGTCTGGACATGATAAGAGGTAAAATCGTCGGTGTTTAAAACGCAAAGAAAGTCAGATAATAAAAGAGACTAAAACATTGCATTTGACATTCCGAGTGATGTGACCCCAATATCGGTGACGGGCATTAACATCTCCGACTAATAAAAACGGGAAGGGCAACTGATCTACAAGTTCTAAAAGGTCGGGTCTTGACAATGGTAAAAAAGGAAGGAGGTCAATAGAGCAAACAGTAAAAAGCCTTGTAAGAAAAACCTTCACGGCAACAGCTTGGCGCGGGCAGTGTGAAGGGGGTGAAGATATATGGTGGGATGACGAAACCATAACTGACCCCCCCCCCATCCCCATGAGACGAGCTCCCGAGAGAGGCAAATATAGTTGAAAATACGAAATCTGGGTACCACCGGAAAAGGTCGTGTACCCAGTTTGTTCTCTTAAAGATAAATAACAGCGGGGGGGGAGGCTTGTCAAAAAAACTTTGAGTTCTACTTACTTAGGAAGAACGCCTTAACAATTCCATTGTAAAAATGGAGCATATTATAGGGGACGGTTAGATACCACAGTAGATATATTTTTCTCTTTTGTGGCTGATGTTATGTTTTAACTGTGTCCCAAAAAGCTAGGGGGACGAAAAGCAGATTTTGAAAAGCCTGCCATTGCAGGGGAAGAGATCTTGGAAGGAGAACTGACAGGGGATATGTCCGATGGTTTCGAGGAACCGGCCGAGGACCCTGTTTGTAATTGGGGCGCACAGCAGCCAGGCGGAAACGGAAGATCAAGAAGAGATTTTCAGAGGGTAGATCCGGATTGATAGGCCGAGGGCGCTTTCGATGTCTGAGAAGTTGATCCAACAACCACGGCTGGTGATGTTGGAATATCATCTGCTTCTATCGGATCACGAGTAGGAGGTTGAGTGGGTGAGGCAAGCGATCTGGACAAAGTACAAAGAACTGGGTGTATTTCTGCTACCGTTTGAACCGGTAAGGGGACTAAATCCTGAGGATGGTGGGACGGGTTTGAGGGCAGATAATATTCAGCAACAAGAGAAGAATCCATTGGAGACTCTTGAGGCTCGGCTGAGTCAGCTCCATCCAGAGGCTGCCCGCTTATTGGTGGCCGATGACCCAGGTTAGGAGTCCTTCCTCTTACCACAGGGCCGGGTAGAAGAGCCTTCACTGGTGATAATAAAAGATTCTTTCAGATAACTCCTGTTAAGGTGTCTCACTCTGAGCATCTGTCCACGCTAGAGCTGCCGGAGAGAGGGATGCAACTTTAGCTATCTCGGTGAGATCGATGCTTCGACGGTATATCGTGAATGCTTCTGACACTACCGTAGATGGGCGATGAGATGCTTCATGCGTGTTGGAACTGGAACGTGATGGTCGGTTTCGTCCAGCGTCAGGCAAAACGTCTTAGAAGAGACGGCCAAGAGGTGAGGTTTGTGCTCGAGCAAGATGGCGGGCCTCTATCACGTCTAGACGCAGTGTGGCGCAAAGCGAGGACCTACATTTTATATAAGAATATTGGGCAGATTTGTGTTCCTGCACTGTGGGCACCACCGCAGTTGGTATATTCAGGGCCATAGTAATCAGAACTGCAATTCACGCAGGAAAGGGAGTGCCGACAGGCACGAACAACTTGCCCAAATTGATTACAATTGAAGCACCTTCTCTATAGTTCAATGTAGGGGATTACCGAGACAAGAATGTACCCAGCTTCAATAAACTGCGGCAGTTCCTGACGTTCGAACGATAAAATCAATGTGCTGTTGAGACTCTAGTAGTGACTACAGTCTTTGTCACCCTGTGTACATGTGTGACGCGTTGGGCACTAAGCTTGCTCTGAAGACGGGTGAGGTCATAGTCCCTTAATTCTTTTGAACGGATGACACCTTTGACAAAATTCAGACGTGGATGGGGCGAAATGGTTACGGGAACTTCGGCTATCGAAGACAGATTTCCCACAAGATTATGTTGAGGAGTGAGATGACACCTCGACTACTATACCACCACTACCTCTTGACCACATCCGGCGACGTTCACCACAGCTGGACTCAAAATGATTCATTAACGTCAAACACATTCACTTTTGCAAGTGAGGTGTCAGATGACGAACTCATGACCAGAAAGCGGGGATAGTCTAAATCTTGGTCCACTTCGTTGGCATAAGGATTCAACGAGCGAGGGGAGGCTGAAAGGAGGACTGAAGAACCTTTAGTTCGAGACCCTTACGAGAAGGGGAAGTTTGGGGTTTATGGCTAGCAATTGAAAGTATAAATAACTTCACATTCTCCCTCGGGACTCCCCACTACGGAGGGCTACAAGGGCCCGGCACTACTGCAACTTTCGACTCGGTTGCGTCCAGTATGTCTTCTTGGAGAATGGATACGGATCTAACACACTATCTTTATAGGTTATAGAGGCTGCCCGAGTTCTCCTATGCGCCGAGAAAAGGGGCCAATGATGGGTTTCTCCTTGGGCATCGCCCTTCATAAAAGATCAATTCGGAATTAGTCCGAAAAAAAACAAGCAGAGGTCAGGTAACCCTTTTGGGCCAATAGATACGAGAAAGAAGGGGAAGAATAGATAGAGGGCAGCAAAAGAAAGTAATAACATGGAGGGGGGGGGAGAGTATATTAAAAGTATGGTTCGCAGCATCAGGGGACTCCTAAGGGCTTCAGGGTTGACAGCCCTCATCACGAGAAGGCCAGAGACTCTCTGGAACCAACCCTTGAAGAAAGAAAAAGTCCCGGAAAAGGAGACGGTTCAGATTTTAGTTTAATTTTATTGTGCAATGGCAATTTTTTTTTAATTCATGGTTATAATTTTTTTTTCTTTAGCATTGTCAACTTCATACCTTTCAATGGTCATATCCATTTATAATGCTAGATTTTAGCATTGCTTGGGTACTAGATACTTAGTGTTGTGTCAAGGGTTAATTGTAGAAGTTGTCTCGCAGCCTTTAGATGTTTTTTAATCTTACTCATTGTCTAACAGAATCCCCCATCCTTGCCAGGGATCTTTTTCACACGTGAATAAACACCTTTCCTCAGTTTCCAACTCTAAGGGAGGTGTGAATCGGGTGACCCTGTAAGGGGCACGGCGATTTGCTCTCCTGGCCACCGTGCTGATGGGACTCAGCGCCCCGTCCGGCCCCAGCTTGGCATTCCTCTACTTCGTCATCTGTACCAATTCTCTTTCACCCTGCATCGTCCTTCCATCTAAGTTTGTTTGACGATCTCGGTGTATCAGAGCTGTCCGTCGGGGGGCACAACCCCATGGCTTGGTCCTGCCTGTGTTAGTTGGCGGATGCCTGAGCCTGAGGGGTGCTCTTGGAGGTCTTTGCTTTCCCAACGAGTAAATTTCCGAGGCTGGCCGGCCATTTTTAAAACGATGGTTGGGTCAGGGGTAGACGGGCTTACCCTTTTGGTTGGGCCGGCGCTCCGAGTAGGTGGCGCGACAGTAAACAGTGACTGCGCTGCGCAAGTTCGCCTCTCCTTTTATACTTTACTTTATATGGGTAATAATAAAAAATTAAGCCTGTCAATAAGTCCTCATTTTCGCGCTTGTTAGATCCCTTCGCAGAAGAAATAGATCCTTATTTGGATTATCTACGTTTCCTGGTGCTGAATTCCAGTTGGGGGTCTCCGCTTTCTAAATTGGACGTGTTTGGTTTGAATGAGGAGTTTAAGTCCCGCTGTGGTGCGCCCCGCCGTATGTGGGCGCGTGGTAGTGGCGATTTAGTGGTTGAGGTATCTTCACGAGAGCAATGTGGCGCCGTACGGATTTGTCCTCCCTTTCGGAGGTCCCGGTTTCGGTTGTTCCCTACCCTCACCTTAATTTTGTTAAGAGAGTGATTCGCCTCAACGAATTACTGCAATATAATGTCTTGAGACTAAAGGATAAACTTTCGTCCCAGAGAGTTACGGACGTTTATAGGGTTTCTAAGTCTGTTGGTCCCGCTAAGGTTCCTACGAGTACGCTCATCGTCACATTTAGCGTCAGGATCTAACCCAGTTTATTCGTGCTGGTTATCTTCATGTCCCTGTGTCCCGTTATGTCGAGCTCCCCAGACATTGTTTTAATTGCCACCAGTTTGGCCATATGAGTAGCAATTGTAGGCAGGCTCGTCGCTGTGTGGCCTGTGCGTTGGCGTCCCATAGCTCCTCCTGTGGGAATCATGAATGTTGCACAAATTGTGGAGGTTCCCATAGCGCGGGTTCGCGTTCTTGCCCTGTATTCCCATTTGAGAAGGAGGTCCTGGCTCTTCGGGACTAGCTCATGTTGGACTTCCGTGAGGCCCGTCGTAGGGTACGGGGGCAGCTCGCCCTCTCCGGCCGTCTCTTCTCTGACATTCTCCGGGAGGCGGATTCCCGCCGTTCTCCTCCCGGTTGTCCCACTCCTTCTTTGTCTTCTCATGGTCCCTCTGTTGCTCCCACTCCTTTGCCTTTGGTATCTTCTCATATTCTTCTCTCTGTCGCGGACCGTGAGATCGACCGAGCTGAGACGCTGGAGAAAATTCGGCGTCTAACCCCGCTGTTTATTCCATTCCTTTGCCTCAGCGCAAACAGAAGGGTTCCTCCTTATCCCGTTCGGAGTCCAAGCGCGCTACCTCTGATGAGGCTTGTTTGGTCCCCCAGTCGATTGTTGGGGCGCCCTCCGTTTTGATACCTTTTCCTTCCCTGTCTTCGCTGACCTCCCCTGTTGGCATCACCCGGTTCCGTCTTCATTGCCTCCTACCCTGGTTCTTTCTTCCTTGGCCCATACCTCTGTTCAGCCTTCGATTCCATCTTCTTCGCATCTTAGTTCTCGTCCGTCTCTGCTCGATCTTTCTTTTCCCTGGGCCATGAGCTGTCCATGTTGGGGGTTTGGTCTGGCTCTCAGCTGTCGTCTCCCGCCGTTCACGTTACCAAGTCCGTGCCGGGTGCGTCCCCGGCTCATCGCCATTTGTCCCTTGTCCCCTCTGGGCCTTCTAGTCGTTGGAAACCTTCGACGGTTTCCCTCACTAGAATCCCGACGTTGGTGTCAATACGAGTAATGTCTGTCATCCTACAGGGGAATTTTCAAGGGGTTCTTCCCTTGGTGTGTTTATAATAAAATAAGCTTGGGGCTCGTCCCTTCGCGCTGCTTTCGCAATTCCGGGTATTTATTCCCCCCCCCCACACACACACACCGGGGGCATGTCCCATGGTGGTGCTTCTCTTTTAATTTCCTCTTCGCTATTTTTTGTGCCACTTTCCCTCTGTACTACCTTGCAGGCTGTTGCTGAGAGGGTTTTTATTTCCAAGCTTTTAACTGTTTGTTCTGTGTACATCCCCCGGATTTTAATTTGAGTCTGACTGACCTTTAAAAGCTCACAAGTCAGTTACCTACCCCGTTTTTATTACTTGGTGATTTTAATGCTCGCTACCTATCTTGGGGTGATGCTGCTCGTAATACCTGGGGCGGAGTGGTATAGTCCTTCTTATTATCTGATTCGCTTTTCTTTTAAACCCTGGCGATTTTACTTCTTACCATGTTCAAACGGATTCTTTTAGTGCTATAGACTTGTCCTTGTGTTCGCCCGACTGTTTCCTCGATTTCCGGTGGTCGATTCGGGACGACCTTTCCAGGCATGATCACTTCCCGATCGTCCTGTCGGCCGCCCTTCCTCGTCCGTGCCCCCCCCCCCCACCTCCCTCCTTGTTGGGATCTGTGGCGAGCAAATTGAGTTGGGTTCCGGGAGGCTTCTTTTATTGATGCCGCCCGGAGTTCCTTCGGCGGTCTCATATTTTACTACTCATATTTTCGAGGCTGCTGAGCGCTTTGTTCGCGGAGGTGCCCTGTGTCGGGGCGCTCCACCGTTCCCTGGTGGTCGAAAGAGTGCGCGTCGGCTATTTCTTCTATCAGTTGTCCCATTCCCGTTATAGGCGGAACCCGGCCGTTTCGAATAGGGTCGATCTGAACCAGGCTCGTGCCATCCGCCAGAGGACCCACCGTCGTGCCCGCTGTGAGTCTTGGGGCCGGTACGTATCTTCCATCTCTTCGTCCACGTCGTTGACTAGGGTTTGGAAGAGGGTCAATAAGATCCGTGCTCGCTACACTGGTTATGCCATCAACACTCTGGATATTGGAGGCTCGCTTGTGTCGGATGGTCAGCGAAGATCTGGCTGACCATTTTGCTTCGGTGGGTAGCGCTGGTAGCTATCCTCGACGGTTTCTCGATCATAAGGCCGCTATAGTGTCTCACCTTTTAGATTTTACCACATGCGCCACCTACTCTTATAATGCTCTCTTTTCCGTCTATGAGATGCGGGATGCTTTGTCTCACTGTGGCTCCACCTCTCCCATTGATGATTGTATCCACTACGACTTTCTCCGTCGTCTCCATCCCCACTCCGAGTTATTTTTGGTTGACCTTTACAACTTGCTTTGGGTCAAAGCTCTAGCGTGTGGGGGTTCTTCTACCCTTTCTCAAGCCCGGTAGGGATGGTTTGGACTCCAGTCAATATCGCCTGATTGCTCTTACGAGCTGCCTCAGTAAGTTATTCGAGAAGATGGTCCAAGTTCGCCTCACTTGTTTTTTTGGAGTCCAACTTGCTCCTTTCTCCATTTCAGTGCGGTTTTCGCAGCAGCCGTAGTACTCTTGACCACCTCATCCGTTTCGAAGATTTCGTTTTACGGGCTTTTTCCTACAGGCATCAGGTGTTAGCGGTGCTCTTCCACATTCAGAAAGCCTACGATACCACCTGGAGATATGGTGTTTTACGTCAGTTATATGAATGGTGTATGAGGGGCTTATAACCGGTTTTTATTCAAGAATTTTTATCGTTCCGTAATTTTAAGGTCCGTATTGAGGATGCTTTCTCAGACTTACGGGTTCAAGAGGAGGGTGTTCCTCAGGGATGTGTTTTAAATGTGACATGTTTCGCCGTTGCCATTAATAGTCTGGAGTCCACTCTTCTGGAGGGGGGGTTTGGCTTCTCTCTCCGTGGATGACTTGGCTTTGTTTCATTCATCTCCCCGCTTGCCTTCTGCTGCCCGCCGATTACAGCTGGCAATTGATGCCGTGTCGGGTCGTGCTGTCTCCAAGGTCTTCTGTTTTTCGGTCATCAAAACGAAGGCCATGCATTTTTATCGGGGTCGTGGTGTCCTTAGTCTCACTCCCCTCTTCTTGGACGGCACGACGATTGAGTACGTCTCCGTTTTTTAAGTTCTTGGGTTTAACGCTTGAGGGCTTCCTGTTCTAAGGCTATGGATTTGCTTTGGGTGTTATCCCACACCACTTGGGGTAGTGATAGGCGCACCTTGTGGTCGTTTTATTCGGCGCTGTTTCAATTCCGGCCTGACTACGGTTGCCAGGTGTACTTTTCAGTGTCGTCTTCGGCCTTGAAGTTACTGACTCTGTTCGTTCGCTTGGAGCCTATCCCTAGCCTCTTGCGATATCACCGGCTGCAGGTGTGCCTACGATACCCGTTTCGTGTTCAGCAGTACCCTTCATCCCCAGTCCATGAGTGCCTTTTTGCCACGTCCTCTTTTGATCGGCGGCCATCTGTACCCCGACCTCTGGGGTTGGGGACCATATCACCTCCCTGAGTGTCGGCCCTCCCATTCCCACCGTCTCCGTGTTGGAGCGTTCGCCCTCCTGACGTCTGTACTGCTTTTTGGCATTTAGATAAAGGGTCTACTGATCTCCGTCTATTAAAGTGCGTTTCTTGAATATACGTGTTATCATGCGCACCAGCGTTCCATATATACTGACGGCTCGCAGTCGGACCTCGGTGTCCTCTACGGAGTCCCTGCCGTCCATACTCCCTCCTGTAGCATCCGTTTTTACCACAGAGTTGACGGCAATACTTTTGGCTTTTAATTTGATTTTATCGTACGAAGATAGACTACGCATATTAAACCTACTATCACTTGA
Organism: Ceratothoa steindachneri; assembly: GCA_963969495.1. Classification (NCBI taxonomy): domain Eukaryota; kingdom Metazoa; phylum Arthropoda; class Malacostraca; order Isopoda; family Cymothoidae; genus Ceratothoa; species Ceratothoa steindachneri. The sequence goes on along the minus strand of OZ018321.1, from coordinate 148,743,042 downwards.
AAGTAGATGATTACGTGGACAATTGATAGAATTGTTCAAAATCTTAAAAGGATTTACTAATATTGATTACAGACTATTGTTCGAGCTGGACGAAAGGGCCAACACACGCCAAAATGGTTTAGAATTAGTGAACAAGCCTTTTATCTCTACTATAGCCCCAAATTACTTCACGTTTAAAATCACGCAAACGTGGAATGGCCTTCCCAACAGTGTAGTTAAAAGCACGTCAGTTAATATATTCAAAAACCGACTTGATGAGTACTTCAATAGCGTAAATATAACGTAGTAGGAGCACAGATTAAAACGTCATATATTATAAGGAGTTGAGGATTAAAATGAAATGATGAATAGAAAGATGCCAGCGACGCCTCCATGCATGGAGTGAATGTGAATTCTCCTTTTCTTTTTCTGTCTGTCCTATAAGTATATAATTTTCATCACTAGCAGGCGACGCCTGCGGGAGAGGAGAGTACTGTCCTATCACCCCCACCCCCCTGGTTCGAAAAAGCGTGTTATGTTAGTGTATTTGAGGGATAGCTAAACCTGCATGTCAAGGGTACACATGTAGATAAGTGTGTACCGTAGAGTTGAAATAGTTAAAAAATATATATATATAAAAACAGCATGATACACTAACGTTGAATGTGTAAGCGGACCTTAGGGTCTTTGCTGGTTGCTATTTCTGTAGTTCTTCGGATTTTATTGTTTTTAGCGATTCCCGGCCTGCTTTGGAGGCAGTCCGTTCTTTTACGTCCACTCACCCTTTGGTTTTACGGATTCGTTCCTGACTGGTTAGAAATGCCTTCCGTTACAAGGTGGCGTTATGTTGGGCTCCCGAGCAACGAGGCGGCCGCCCCTATGCCCTTTAGGGATTCCTATCCCGTAAATCTTTCGTCTGTGGTAGAGAGAGTGGGATTCTTGCCCCCTATTAAACGGTCCGTCCCTGGTCCTCTAGCTCTCAGCGACTCCGGTCTTAGCCGGTTGAGAATTGAGCTTACGCGACTCACCCTTGGATATTTAGTTTCGGCGGAGGTCGAGTTGCCCTTTTGCGGGGGGTGAGCTGTTTGTAGCTCACATCTTAGTAGTTTGTCCCCGCCTTGCTTCTTCGAAATTCTTGCTTTCCTACCCTTTCTTTTAACAGAAGACTCCCTCCCTCCTTACATTTTTATCACGAAGTGGCGTTTTATCCCTTTCATAAATGTCTTTACACTTTAGTGATTATGTTTATTGTTTTATCTTGCGCCCTCAAGTGCGGCTGGCGCATGTCATTTGTTTATTGGCCCAGCCGCCCTTTTTAGAATATGAGCTGTATGCCTGTAATTTAAGTGTGCGTTGTGCTGTTTTCTTTTAATCCTTTGCTTTTCCCCATTTTTACCGAGTCTTTCCCACCCCCCTTTATGACCTTTTTCGGGCGACCTCGTTTTAACAGTGCTGCCATTGAGAATCCATTTGGATTGGGCGGCTGCCATCTTGTTTTCCCTTAAACTTGAATCGGGTGACGGAGAGAACGTTGTGGTGAGAAGTAATGGGAGGGAATAAGGAAGGGAAGCAGAATTAGGTCTAGTAAGCTACGGCCTTCACCCACTTTATTTTTGGTCCAACCCTCTCCAGCTAGGAGGTAAAAAATGGTCGTCGGAGAGGAGCGCGAAGGTGGAATATATACTAGAGTAATAAATAGCATACCTGCTATGCGGGTGTAGCTGCACTGCCGCCCACTGAAAAGTAAAAAGCTAAAAGGGAGCAGAAAAAGATGAGCCTCGCAGCTTTTCTAATTTAAACCGAGTCCACTAAAGGCAATGCTGTCCAGGAATATCTCGCAGACGCGTAGAGACCCGAGCTCCAGGGGCTGTTGTTGGCCGCGGCAAGCGCTGCTGTTTTCGAGGGTTTACCGGAGAAGGTTTGGCTCTGCGTTCGAGCCTTTCTCTTCTCCTGCCCCGACTTTTCAAAGTACACCGTCAAGCCTTCGAGAGGGTCAAGGGAGCCAAAGCTACTTTCCTTTTTCAGGGGCACACTCGGGAAATTTTCCTCCCAAGAGTGACAACTCGGTGGAGGCTAAGCCATGTTCTCCCGCACAAGAAAGGCGCAACAAGGGAGGCCTGGCCATCCGCCTAGGATAAAAAGTACACTTCCGTCTTAGGAAAGAGATACGCCTACTTTTTTTTCTAGGGAAAGCTGGGACTGCACTCTTATTTCTTCCCATCCCGAGGGGGCCTGCTTCGGCCCAGTCCTTTTCCGAGATGAAGGACACAACCAGCTGTGGAGCCCTTACAGCAGAGTACTCAGGGGCCTCGAGTCCTCCAGGAAGGCCGGGCTTTTGAATGGAGTTAGGTTTTGGGGTATTTCTCGCTAAGCCGGAATTCACCGCCGGAGGTCGTCTTGGCCTCTGAGGCGGTGGCACGTTGGTCCCCGATCGGTTCGGGAGGGAACACCTTTTGGCCATCCTCCCCAAGGCACCTGAGATCCTGATCGAGGACTCGTTAGGCACGCAGCCTATTTCTGGTTCCCGAGTCAGACGGGAAAATTCGGGAGTCAGCAAGCCAGCCCCAAGGTCATAATACTAGGGTATGAACATCGAAGCAGAGCACAATGGGGTCTGCAGCAATTACATACGGTTGATTGTTCTCGTGTTTTCAGTGGCTCCTAAAAAGAACGTAAAGGTCACTCACTCTCCTTTAAGAGAGAAAAGAGGAAATCTGGCTCTTGATGAGGGGGAATCCATCTCTGTCCTTATAGGATGGAAAGATGAAAGCCCCTTCACCACTCTGATCTTATTTCCTCAGCGAACTAGTGCACTTGGACACACCTGGAAGATTCGCCTTCGTACGTTTGATGGATTGAACCGAAGAAAGAAGTTGGATAAGATAAGAACCACCACACACGATAGAGGCAGGCAGTTAGTAATAGAGATGCAGATCGATCAGGAGAGTAAAGATGGGACATGGATTGGGGAGGGTCGTCCTAAACATCGCAAAAGTTGGCCCTCATAGCAATCACCATTAGAGAAGGGAGACAAAAATTCTCTCCAACTGAGCAATTGATAAAAAAAAAACTAGCAAAAAAATTTATTATAACATACTTTAGGATGATTAAATAGTAATAAAAAGTTAGCTCTGGTTAAAATTATACTAGTAATGCGTGAATATTATTTTATAACTATTAGGAAAAGTACCCATACTAGGTGAGGAACAATCAACATCACCATGGTGTTCTCTGGGCTTGTTAAAACAACAATGTGAATGCACCGAGGGAAGAATGTTGGGTTGGAAACTCGCCCTCATACAATTAAAAAACTTGAATGCGTTTATGCCCTTGGAGAGAGTCGTCGCTCATCGGCCACAACTTACTTTTAAGGCAGTCAAATCTATTTACTGCCTTTTCCATCTTACTACCATTGGGGGATGGCAGGGTATACTACTCACTAGTACTACTCATACATTTCAGAGAGACTTTTCCAACCTCCAGTGCTTGGGAACAAAAGGATCAAATAATAAAAGACCCATCACTTTGAATTGTGACAGTACCCTTAAGACGAGAGATCCAACTAGAAAATAGGATGCATAGTTACTTTTAACAATAACGGCTATAGCTATCTTTTGCTGGAATAATGATAATAAATGCACTCGAGAGAGAACTGCTCAACCCACAATTTGTTGCCCTAGCAACCACACACCTAGCCTCAACATTGATTGATGTGGGTATTTTCAAATAATTAAGAAAATGACATGGAAGTGACGAGAGTAAACCTAGAATTACATGCTTATCACTTCATTTTTTGCCACGCTTTTTCTTGGATTCGGAACCGCCATACTTAGTGGCTAACTGATCGAAGAAGGAGTCCATTTGTTTGCTTCGGTCTTGGGCGCGGTTCAAGATGAGACGCCGAAGGGAGTCTTCCGATCCGTCAATTCCCATCTCCTTCCTCATCTCTTCCGCTTCCAATGCCTCAGCCTCAGCCTGAAAAATAAAATGGCGATTCGGATTTAGGTGGGTGCAATGAAATAATAAAAAAAATAAAAGAACTAGAAAATAAAACGGGATAGAAAGAAATTCCTAAATTCTGAAATCATTCAATATCTTGGAGATTCAAATTCTATCAGAAAATCCAAACTTTCCTCACCCTGATGGTTTAACTAACCTCTTTCCCACTTCTCAGCAAAACAAACGCAATCTGACTTTGAAATCTTAAAACACGAAAACTGGCTTAATTTCCGAAGTGAAATAATCCTGACAAAGTGGAAATCATCTTTATGTCAGCTTTCAAAACAATTTTGAACACTCAGTCGTTGTCAATATAATTCTAGGTTGAAAAATCCAGCAGATAGGAGGGGCTGGGGGTTTTGAACAATCAGTGGTCCTGTTGACACCCCAAAACTTGGACACCATGACTTGCAATGATGTTTGTGTACTCACAAAGTTAACGAATCTCATCTTTCTCTGGCAGTACTCATGCCCCAGTAAGTGGGCGGTATCTTTATAATGCTAACCAAACCAAGTTTGATGTACTGCATGCAGTTGGATCCATCGCATCAATGGGCTGACCATGTTAGTGGCAACAAAAGAAATCCTAAATTTTGATGCTAACCCAAAGTCCAAACGGAGATATTTATTTTTTTAACGAGTAACCACCGATTGCGTGCAGTCCATCAATCTCATTTAGTTAAGCCAAAGGGATACAAATGGGAAAAAAAAAATTCCAAGTGCAATTATATCAAAGAGTGGCAGTGTGGAGGGTCCAGGGAAAGAAGGAGGGTATTCAGTCAAACTAAACATGCATTTTTTTTTTATGATGGCTATCTGGCGACTGCTTACAAGGGCATAAGTCGCCATATTCAATCTCAAGCCTAATATTAGGATACATTAAAATAAACTATAAAAAGCAACCTTACCCAGGAAACAAACCAAGAGTAAAATGGAAGCATGCTCTGGCGTAGGGGGGAGGCCTGCCTTTTCCCGGCGCAGGAAAATGTGACCCACAAACAGTCAAATAAAATTGAGGCCAGTCTCCTCCAAAAAGTCAGATAATGTATGTGCATGAACTCGTCCCAAATACGAGAGACATAGAGTGGCGACATAGCTCCTCCAAGTACAGTTTGCGAAGATCAACCACAGTATGACATTCGACAAGAATGTGACGAACAGTCTGGAGAACAACGCAGGCATCGCAATAAGGTGCAGACGAGCGGGCCATTAAATGGCGGTGCGTTCCGCGAGTGTGTCCACTTCGGAGACGGCAGAAAGCAACCAGAAGCCGTCGCAGCATTGGGGGGGGTAGATCCATGTGAACAATCGCAGAGCAATGGCACGTAAATTTAAGTTACCATCTTCTTTGCCAAGCAGCCCGTATTCCTGCAATGTAATCGGTGTGAGGAAGAGCGAAACGCTGGTCTGGTGGCTCATTCCCCGTAATTCGTAAATGTCCAGGAACGCAGCAGAAGATAATCTCAACATTCGCCCGGTCTGCCAGAACCGTGGCGGCACGGATATCGCGAACCAGGAAATGCGGAGATTCCAATGCTTCGAGAGAACTCAGGGCGCTTTGTGAGTCGCTATAAATCAGAATACGTTCTCCGAACCAGGCGGTGTAAGCAGCCAGCTCTGCAGTGAAGACCGACGAGGCGCCTGCCAGAGCCCCGCTGACTTCAAACAGAGGGGGATACAGAGTAGAAACCAACCCCCTCTTGGGATTTGGAGCCATCCATATAAACTGGCACAGTTCCAGCGTGACACGGAGTGTACTACAAAAAGGCCGAACGCAATACTCCCTAGGCTGTAGAAGCTTTGGGAGCAGAGGCGTGGAGACAAATAGTCAAAGGTGGTACCCTTCAGGGTGGCTCTCGGAGTTTCCTAGCGCAAAACCTAAAGGTCTTAGGCTATGACTGGCGTCTCTCGGCGGCAGGGGCAGCGTCCAGATAAGCTGCGGATGCCTTGAGAGCTGTTGGCGACTGAGGGAGGAGCCGGGCTCGCGCGAACAGGCGAATAATGCACTGTGCACGGAGCAAAGCGAGTGGAATCTCACCAGCATCGACAAGTAGGCTCTCACTAGGGGACGTGCGGAAGGCACCGGTCGCCAGGAGAAGGCCGGTGTGGTAGATCAATCCACATTTCGCAATACACGCTCGGTTGCGTATGCATAAAACTCACATCCGAACGAACAAAGGATCGATAAAAAGGTAAGGCAGTAGCTCTATCATCGCCCCAGGCACTGAATGTCACGGAGTGAAGAATATCAGTAAGAGACTCTAAGGTTTCGAATATGAGCCTCCCAGGAGAGGCGTTGATCAAATACAAGACCAAGGAAACGGTGCGAGTCCAAAACTTCCAAGCGAACCCCATTTAGAAACAAGTCTATGTCAAAGTGGAGCCGTGGATGGCGACAGAGGTGCATCACCTTAGTCTTAGTCAAAGAAAACCAAAACCTGTACGCTTCGGCATAGCGAGAGGAGATTCAATGCCTGTTGGACTCGAGGCTCCAGAGTTGGCATCTGGGTCGCGCCAAAACAGATCGAAAGGTAGTCCACGTAGAGCGTAGCGAGAACATCTTCCGGCAGCACGGTGATGATGCCGTTGATGCTCAGGGCAAAGAGTGTGACACTGAGGAAACTTCCCTGCGGGACACCCTCTTCCTGGTCCTCTGGTCCAGAGAGGGCTCCTGAAATGCGGACCACCGCGCATGCGTCAAGCACAACTGGGGAGGGCTCTCGGGTGGCAGCGGCCCAGAAAATGATATTTGAATGGGAAAGTGATCAATACCATGGAGGTCATCGACCACCCTCGACCCAAAATCACGCTGTGCATCCGGAGAGCACAAAGATAGATAGAGACGAAAATGAAGCGATTCTCGGGCAGTGATGCGTAAACTCATCCACATTTATGACACCTGCCTCCAGCTCGTCGATCATGTCAGTAAGGACTTGACCCCGGGGATTAATAGAGTAGTTTCCCCAGAGGGGGTGTCTACCGTTCAGATCTCCGAGCAAGAGAACAGGCCTCGGCAACCGTGCTACGACGCGGCGGAAGTCCCCCGCGTCGAAGTTGGCTGACGGTGGAATGTAGGCGGAAATAACAGTATACCTCATATTCAGGTGCAGCTGCACAGCTACTGCCTGAAAGGAAGTATCTAAAGCAAAGACAAGAACAGAGACATCATGACGGGGATAAATCGCAAATCCTCCCGCCCGGCCCCCACCCCGTGGTGGTGGGATCGCAAAACCTTTATACTACGGGAGGGTGGGTAGAGGGCACGCGCCCAGCATGATCTCTTACAAAAAGATAGCTAACGAGGAACGGGAGGAGACGCGCCTCCGCAGCTCCTCCCAGTTGGTCTGGAATCCGCGGCAATTCCACTGAAGGAATATGGCCTCCAAGCCTAGCAAGGAGGAGATGCGGTGGCCCTCTTCGAAGAGAAAACCCTCACGGGAATGGCCGTACGTTTCCCGGAGGAAGAACTCTGGGGGCTATTGGCCGGACAATGCCCTGTCACCTTCGAGGACTTTTAGGGGGAGGTTGGGATCGCCATGCCAGTCTTTTCCTCCCTCAGTCTCGAAGCCTTAGGCGAGCGGGGCGGCTTCGGAGGGGGTAGGGCCCTCTTTAGGAGGATTCACCCTCTCAGAGCCACCCATCCTACCATCAGATGTGGGCCAAGGAGCCGAAGGTCCTTTAGTGCTGTCATCCTTTCGGGGGGCAGCTTTAGGAACCCCAGAATATGGCCTCACAACCCTCTTCAGGGGTGTTGCCTCCTGTGAATCTAACGACTGGGTAGAGGCGAGCGGCCGTTTTGTCTTACGCGAAACGGTCAGCCTGAGGGAAGGGAGGGGAGCCCTGGTTTTCGCCGGGGCTGGGTGTGAACCCTTTGTGCCGCCAGCTTTACCAGGGAAGCGCCCGGGATGGGTAGAACCCGCAGAAGGGTTCCGAATGGGCGCGGTACCTACCGTGCTCGAAGGTGTGGAGGGGCCAGTAGCAGAGGGTGTCTTTCTCAAAATTGAGGCATAGGATGTCCCGGGCAGCGCCGGGCGCGCCAGAATCAAGTCCTTAGACTCGCGAAATGAGAGATGGTCCTGAGCCTGAACAGCCAGGATTACCTTCTCAAGGAGATACACACCACATTGCTTCGAAGAAGCGGGGTGCAGCTCTCTGCAATTGACACACTTGGCCACACATGATTTGGAATTATCATGTGCGGCTTTTGAGCAACTTACATAGACTTCGGGTAAACCCGACTTTCCATGTCAACAAGAGCGATTAGTATGGCCAAAGCGGTGACAGTAATAGCATCTCTGCGGCAGTGGCACAATTGCGGTAGCGATACCAACCGGCACGCACCGACTCAGGAACTTATCACAGTCGAACATGACGTGTAGGGGTCGGTCTCTAGGCCCCTTTTTGTTTTCTCACCACACGCTCGACCTTGACCGCCCACGAAATTCATGGTAGAATGCAGCGTCACACTCACAGGCGTACCACCAAGCGTCCGAAGGGCACAAATCATGGCCGCCTCGGAGGGATTCGACGCATTCGCCAAAAGGATCCAATCCGAGAAAGGGGTCACCTTTGGCTCTCTACCAATCATACTAGCTAGAGCTCTCCTCTGATGGATCATGTTGTCCTTTAGCCAACATGCTGTCATGAGTGGAGCGAAGAACGAGGAAACGCTTCAAGCCAGCGGGCTCGAAAACGCTAGGTAGGCTCTTAATGAGTGGCCCCGACGTAATCGAGGCCTAGCTCTGCCCAGGTCTCGTCTTCGTCTGGGACTCCCCACACGGGGGAGAAACGGGGCCTGACGTGCCGATCTTGCCTTGGTCACTTACCGAAACGGCAGCGTCCCCGCCGAAGGAGAGGAGCCCCGAGTCTTCTTCTTTTTAGGAGAGGAGGGCGTGGAATGAACCCCCTTCTCCCCACCGCCGTTAGAAGGCCCCAGGCCAGATAGACTGGCCTGAGCAAGGTCCTTCTCCGAGATGGAGAAGGTCCTGGCGGTCGCAGGGGCACCGACCGGAGGAGGAGATCCCTCCTCTCCATGAGCCATTTGAGGGTGACCTTGCATACGGGGGGACTCAAGTTCGGTGCTTGGCAGCGAGTCCAGATTTGTCGCCATGGAAGGTCTTACCATCTGGGGCTGGGTTGCCTCAGGGACCATGTCCATCTCATGGGGGACCTCCATTTGGCCATCCCCACCACAGGACATCACAGGTCCCAGTGGTCATAAACTCTTTCGTCGGAGAAGAGTGGGGGCACATATAGTCACCGCCTCTCAGCTCAATATGCAAACTCACTGGTCTTTGGAGGGAAGAGACCGACGGGCCCTGTATTCCCTCCTACCCCTAACGGAGTTGGCCCTATCGTTCCGCTCACATCGAGAGCGGTCGATTATGGGGCGCCTGCCTTTCTTGGCAGTCCCCTTAGAGGGTAAAGGGGGATGACACTACCACTGGAAAGAGGGAGGCACCCGAGGGCACCTCCAGAGAAGGGGGTGATGGGGAGTCCCTTACACCCGTAAGCAAATGAGAGGAATAAGCCTCATCTCCGGTTGAAGATATTTGGAGGGTCCCCAGCGAAAGCACAGGGGAAGGGGGCTCTATTTTTTCAGTGGAGCTGCCCGAGGCGGGCTCCGACGATGGTCGAGGGTAAGGTAAGGGCATGGGGACCCTGTTTTAAATATGGGATGCAAACGCTAATCATCCCACGCAGTAGCTCGCTCTGCGAGGGGTGAGTACGGGGCCAGCTGAGCCAGCTGCCGCCATTTGGGGCCACTCCTCCCGCCTAGTGACCTGGCAGCCCATCGGCATGGCGGCCCCACCTTGGGCTCGGCGTAAAATAGATAGAGATTGAAAGGAGAAAGAAAGGAAGGTGTGGATGGGGATGGGGATGAAGCAGGTTGTTAAAAACCCACCACCACAGATCCGGGATAACTGGGTGAGATGACCAGAGAAAGTTGTGGGAGAGGTTGTAGGGAAAGTGAGGAAGTAGGGTAGAAAACACAGGCTGTCAGAAAGAAAGGGCCCGACAGTGTGCTAATTCCCGAATCCGTCGGCGAAGAGAGGGGGGGAGGGGACGTACAGTGGCCCCCCCCTGCACTCTTAATGCACGAGTGCATGACGTTACGGGGCACGGACCGACAGGCCCTGACATTCTTTGCCCCCCCCCCCCCCTGAGGGGGTTGACCCTATCAAGGTGCTCTCACCAGGAGTGGTCAATTTTGGGCCACCCTCGTGCTTTCTTAGCAGTCCCCTGTGAAAGAAAAGGAAGGACTGCCACTGGAAAGAGGCAGGTGCCCAAGGGCGCCTCGAGAGAAGGGAGTCCCCTACACCTGTCTGAGGAGAAACTTGCTCAGGAGCAGACTCGGGTAATGTGTTTGGCACCAAGCCCAGGTTCGAATCCATGCAAGGTCCTGCCATCTGGGGCTGGGTCACCTCTAGGACCATGTCCATCTCAGGGGGGCCTACATGTGCCACACCGCCCCAAGACATTACGGATTCCATTGAGGAACCTTTCGTCTCGTCATGGGCCCGCAGACTGGCATCCGTTGGGAAAGAGAAGGAGGCACTTACAGTGGACCCCCTGTAGACTTAATATGCAACCAGAAGGACTTTAGAGGGTACAGCCCGATGGGCCCTGCCATCCCTTGTCCCCCCTAAGGGGGTTTGGCCCTATAGAGCTACTCCCGTTCCATTATGGGCCACTGGCGTGCTTTCTTGGCAGTCCCTTGCTTTGGTTTGTTTTTTGTTTTTTTAGGAGCCTATCTGGCGACTGGCTACTTGGGCATAAGACGCCGCCGATCCCCTGGGAAAGTAAAAGGGGAATTGCCCGTGTGATTGCTAAAGAGCCGAAGGTGACCCTTTTCGCGGACGGGAACCTTCTGGCGAATGCATCGAATCATTTTGAGGCGGCCACGATTAGTGCTCTTCGGACACTTGATGGCAGGGGATATATAAACTAATCACCCCATGCAGTAGCCCATTCTGCGAGGGGTGAATACGGGGCGGCAAAGCCAACTGCCGCTATTTGAGGCCACTCCTCCCGCCTCGTGGCCTGGGAGCCCATCAGTATGGCAGCTCCACCTTAGGCTCGGCGTAAAATCGATGGACAGTGAATGGAGAAAGAAAGGGAACGTGAGGAAGGTGGGGTGGGGGTGAACAGGTTGTTACCCCCCCAAAAAAAAAGAGCTCAGGAAAGGTTGTCTCCTCCCCCTTCAGCCATGAACTGGGATGGTTAGATGAGAAGAAGCTGGTCGGCGTCTACCTGTAAAATTAGAGGCCAACCAGAGAAAGTTGTGGGAGAGGTTTTAGGGAAAGTGATGAGGTAGGGTAAGAAGAGAGGGTGTCAGAAAGGAGAGGCTAAGCTGGGGCCGGATACTGGTCATTCCATTACACGCAAAGAAGTGGTTATTGGGGAAAAACTGATATTTCCATTATGCATGCAGAAACACAAAGCTCCTCTCAAGGTCTGGTCTCTTGTAACCTGTAGGCATTATTTATAGAGGGTCCAAAGCCTCTCTTCTAACACTGCATGAGATAGCTGGTTAGGTCCTTTAGCATAGACAAAGGGTTGAGAAGAGGGAGCAAGGAGAAAGCACACCAATAACTTGCCCTTGCCAGATCAAAGAGTTCAATTCAACCCAGTGGAGGGGCGTCACAAATTTGCACTCTGTCCAAATGAGAACAGTTCTTCCTAGTACCAAGTGCAGGTAGACAAAAGGTTGAGGGGATAGTTGAAGAGCAACTGGGAGGGTGTGTTCCCTCCAAAAGTGGAAATGGGTGACAAAACGCAGACGAAACTTAAGTTTAAATACAAAGAAAGTGTGGGATGTAAAACCTGTCGTTTCCTGCGGGCCTTTCCACTTTTTGTTCGTTTGGCGAATTTATAATCTTCCACTTCACCTTTCTTGATCCATTCACAAATTATTTCTTGAAATCTGGATAGGAAAGAATGAAATAAAATTACAACAATGTATTTAATAAAAAATATGGTGAAAGAAAGAGATCTCTGCCACCAAGAGTTGAAGCTAATGATACTCTAGAAAGTGAAATGTAAACAAGAAGAATTACAAGGTAAACCGGCAGGAACATACAGGGTGACCACAAAAACACTTCTTAATTTAAAAAATATAATATAGCAAAAGTTAAATGAATATTCTTAGTTTTGGTGCCTACAGTTGCATAAACTAATAAAGTTTCCTTCCTCATTTGCAGATTCTACCTTATCCACAACATAGCTGGTGTGTGTGTGTGTGTGTGTGTGTGTGTGTGTGTGTGTGTGTGTGTGTGTGTGTGTGTGTGTGTGTGTGTGTGTGTGTGTGTGTGTTTGTATTTGCCAAAAGGTGTTACAAATGTGAAGCGTGCTTTCAGATGCATTCATTATAGGAATCCACCCACTAACAAGTCCATTTTGAAGTGGTACAGTTATTTCAGTGAGAAAGGATGCAGCTGTGACCAGAGAAATGGACATTCAGGCTGTCCATCATTGTCTGAGGAAGTTGTTGATAGGGCCAGAGAAACTTTTCTTTGCAGCCCCAACTCAACGCGCAGATGTAGCTGAAAGTTACGAGTGCCACAAAGTACAGCAAGCAAGATCTTACGCAACCGCTTTAGGTTTACCCCTTACAAGATGCAACTGGTCCAAAAGTTATACCCCCAAGACAATGAAATGTGCTTTGAATTTTACGCAATCTCCAGGCGGTAATGGAAAATGATCCTGATCTGCTGTCTCAAAGATCATTTTGAGTGATGAAGCAACCTTCCACTTAAGTGGAAAGGTCAATAGGCACAATATGAGAATATGGCGACTCAGATTCTGCATGCCACCCGAAAGTTAATTTTTTTGCGCAATAACAGAACAGTCTGTGTATGGACCATTTTTCTGTGAAAAACCATCCATTACTGTGTAAACTTACATGGAAAAGTTAACCAACTGGTTGATTCCAATACTAGCTGCTGAAGGTAGTGACTACATTTTTCAGCAGGACGGTGCACCGCCACACTGGTCTCTCGCTGTCTGCACATTTCTCAATGTGAACCTACCAAACAGATGGATTGTCTGTGCTGGACAACATGACAAGGTGTTTTGCAAATGGTCCCCGAGATCACCAGACCTAACTGTTTGTGATTTTTTCCTTTGGGAACACGCCAAGGACAAAGTTTATGTACCTCCATTACCCATGACCATAGATGAACTGCAGGAATGCATCACTGAAATTCTGCATGCGATTATGCCGGATATGATGCAAAGAGTCTGACAAAGTTTGATTACCGCCTTGATGTTTGCCGAGCAACAAGAGAGGCACACACTGTGTCTATGATATCAACCAATACCACATGAAACTTTATTAGTTTATGCAACTGTAGGCACCAAAATTGAAGAATATTTATTTAATTTTTGCAATAATATATATTTGAAATTAAGGAGGGTTTTTGTGGTCACCCTGTATATTAGGAGTCTTATTTATTGTGTAATCGATTAGGTAATCTTCACCCAACCTCAGCAGAACTGGGAAAAGATGCCAAGACATGGTCTTTCTAGATTTTTTTTTTTTAGGGGCTATCTGGTGACTGCCAACTTAGGCATAAGTCGCTGTAAACAAACAGCCTAGTTCTAGACTACTTTAAAAAATTTGAAAGGAAACAATAAAAAGAAATAACAATTTGGAAGCAATAACAAAACAATAAAAAAACAACTAAACCTAGTTAAATGAAAGGGAGAAGGCCAGCCTCCCCCCAAAAGTCAACAAGTCCACCAGTCAATGTGCATAAACTCATCAAGAGTACAAAGGATAGGCGGTAGCGACCACCCCATCCTGGTACCGGGACAGGTAACGTGCGCAAGGATCACCCAAACTGGGACATTCGACAAGAATGTGCCGAACAGTCTGGAGGACGACGCAGTCGTCTCAATAGGGCGCAGGCGAGCGCTCCATCAAGTAGCGATGCGTCACACGAGTGTGTCCGATTCGGAGACGACAGAAAGCGACCTGAAGCCGCCGCGGCATTGGGGGATAGGTCCATGGGAACAGTCGAGGCGCAATGGCACGCAACTTTAAGTTCCCTTCGACCGTCTCCCATCTTCTTTGCCAAGCAGTCCGAAGAGCTGCCCGTATTCCCCGCAATTCCTACATGTCCAGGAACCCAGCACAAGATAATCTCAACATCCATCCGGCTTGCCAAAACCGTGGCGTCACGGATATCGCGAACCAGGGGATGCGGAGATTCCAATGCCCCGAGAGCACTCAGGGCGCTTTGTGAGTCGCTATAGATCACAGTCCGGTCTCCGAACCGGGCACGTCGCGTAATCTCCCGTACCGAGTGGTGTATTGCCACCAGCTCGGCCGTGAAGAGAGACGCAGCGCCTGGCAGAGCCCCGCTGACTTCAAACAGAGGTGATACGTCGTGGAAGCCGGCCCCCTCTTCGGACTTGGAGCCATCCGTATACACTGGCACGGTTCCAGCGTGACACGATGTGTGCTCCAAAAAGGTCGAACGCAATACTCCCGGCGCCGTACAAGCTTTGGGAGCAGAGGCGTGGCGACAAATAGCCAAATGTGGTACCCTCCAGGGTGGCGTCCTGGGCAGAACTAGGGGCGACACAGGCCCGAGAGCTATATCTAGCTCTCGAAAGAGTTTCCTGGCCCTAAACCCAAAGGGCTTAGGGTATGACTGGCGTCTCTCGGCGGCATAGGCACCATCGAGATTAGCTGCGGATGCAGTGAAAGCTGTTGGCGACTGAGGGAAGCGCCGGGCTCGCGCGTACAGGCGAGTAATGCACTGCACGCGGTGCAGAGCGAGTGGCATCTCCCCAGCATCGACCCACAGGCTCTCAATTGGAGAAGTGCGGAAGGCACCGGTCGCAAGGCGAAGGCCCGTGTGGTGGATCGAATCCACCTTCCGCAATAAACGCTCGGCTGCGGAGGAATAAAACTCGCATCCGTAGTCGAGCTTCGAGCGAACAAAGGATCGATAAAAAAGTAAGGCGGTAGCCCTATCAGCGCCCCAAGCGCTGAACGTCACGGAACGGAGAATATCCATGGCGTGGGTACAAGAGACCCTAAGGCTGCGAATATGAGCCTCCCAGGTGAGGCGTCGGTCGAATACAAGACCAAGGAAACGGTGCGATTCCAACACATCCATGCGTATCCCATTAAGAAACAAATCTGGGTCAGGGGAGAGCCGTGGATGGGGGCAGAGGTGCATCACCTTAGTCTTGGCTAAAGAAAACTGAAACCTGTGCGCTTCGGCATAGCGAGAGACACGGTTCAATGCCTGTTGGAGTCGACATCTGGGCCGCGCCAAAAGAGATCGAAAGGTCGTCCACGTAGAGCGTAGCGAGAACATCTTCTGACAGCACCGAGGTGATTCCGTTGATGCTCAGGGCAAAGAGTGTGACACTGAGGACACTTCCCTGCGGAACACCCTCTTCCTGCTCCATTGGGCCGGAGAGGGCTCCCCTCACCCGTACGCGGAATCGACGATCTCGCAAAAATTCAGATATAAACATTGGGAGGCGTCCGCTCGCCCCCATCGTGTGGAGAGTTTCCATGATACCGTATCGCCATGCGGTATTATAGGCCTTCTCGAGATCGAAAAACACCGTGGCGTAGTGCTGTCTACGAAGGAAAGCCTCGCAGACGGCATTTTCCAGTCGGAGCAGAGCATCCGACGTGGAGTGGAACTTGCGGAAGCCGCACTGTGCAGAAGACAGATGGCCTCCGCTGTCCAGGAAAAAGGCTAGTCTAACATATACCAATTTCTCCATCAACTTGCACACGCAAGAGGTTAGAGAGATTGGGCGGAAACCGGTCGGAGTAGAGTGATCTCTCCCCGGCTTGCGAAGGGCGAGCACAGTAGCGATTCGCTAGGAATCTGGGAGAAGACACTCCACCCAGATCCTGTTCAACAAATCTAACAGAAAGGCCATGCCTCGCTCACCCAGGTGTCGAAGCATGGCGTAGGGGACATCGTCCGGACCATGGGCGGTGTCCGCGCACGAAGCAAGAGCGAAGCGCAACTCACTCACAGTAAACCTGTCGTTGAAGGGTTCTCCGCCTCTGGAGGTAAAGTCCAGCCGGCGGCCTTCCGCGACATCACGACGTGCATTGAATGCTGGCGGAGCAGCATCCCGGCTAGAGAATGCGGAAAAGGCGGTCGCTAAGGATTCCGCCACGGACGCGGGGTCCGAGATTGCGGACCAATTCTCCTGGAGAACGGGAGGGGGGTCCTGCGAGAACTTGCCGTTAAGTGAAGACACGTATGCCCGCCAAGAAGAGCCGAGGTGGGATCTCAGGTGGCAGTTGCCCTGAAAATGATATTTGAATGGG
Source organism: Ceratothoa steindachneri (assembly GCA_963969495.1). Taxonomy (NCBI): domain Eukaryota; kingdom Metazoa; phylum Arthropoda; class Malacostraca; order Isopoda; family Cymothoidae; genus Ceratothoa; species Ceratothoa steindachneri. The sequence goes on along the minus strand of OZ018321.1, from coordinate 148,726,745 downwards.
AAAGTGATCACTACCATGGAGGTCATCGACCACCCCGCAATCAAAATCAGGCTGTGCATCCGAAGAGCACAAAGATAGGTCAAGGCAAGAAAATGAAACGGTTCTCGGACAGTGATGCGTAAACTCATTCACGTTTAGGATATCTATCTCAAGCTCTTCGATCAGATCAGCAAGGACTTGTACCCTGGGATTTATTGAGTAATCTCCCCAGAGAGGATGCCTGCCGTTCAGATCTCCAAGCAAGAGAAAGGGCCTCGGCAACCGTGCCACGACGCGGCGGAAGTCCCCCGCGTCGAAGTCAGCTGACGGTGGAATGTACGCAGAAATGATAGTATACCTCCTATCCAGGTGCAGCTGCACAGCCCCTGCCTGAAAGGAGGTATCTAAAGAGAAAGGAAGAACAAAGACATCATGCCGGTTGTAAACCGCGCATCCCCCAGCCCTGCCATCCCGTGTTGGTGGAATCGCAAGACCCTTATAACCCGGGAGGGAGGGCAGGGGGTACGCGCCTAGCATTGACTGGGAACGGGACGAGACGAGCCTCCATAGCTCCTCCCAGTTGGCCCGCAGTCCACGGCCATTCCATTGAAGGAATATGCCCTCCAGGCCTAGCTCGTAGGAGACGCCGGGGGCCCTCCTCGAACAGAAAACCCTCACGGGAATGGCCGTACGCTTCCCGGGGGCAGAACCCCGGGCGCTGTTGGCTCGACAAAGCGCTGAAGGCGCTGTCGCTTTCGATTACTTATTGGAGGAGGTTGGGCTCGCCATGCGAGTCTTTTCCTCCCTCCGCCTCGAAACCTTAGGCGGGCGTTGCGGCTTCGGAGGCGGGGGGCCCTCTTTTCGAGGAACCACCGTCTCCGAGCCACTCGCTCCACCTCGGGGCGTGGGCGAAGGAGCCGAAGTTCCTTTGTTGCTGTCCTCCTTTCGGGGGACAATTTTAGGAACCCCCTGAAGATGGCCTGGCGACCAGCTTCAGGGGTTTTGCCCCCTGTGAATCTAACGACTCAGTGGAGGCGCATGGCAGTTTCGCCTTACGGGAAACGGTCACGCTGGGCAAAGAAGGGGGAGCCCTGGTTTTAGTCGGCGCTGGGTAGGAACCCTTTTTGCCCCCAGCTTTACCAGGGAAGCGCCTGGGTTGAGTAGAGCCCGCAGAAGGGCTCCGAATGGGCGCGGAAACAACCGTGCTCGTTGGCCTGGATGGGCAGGAGCAGAGGGTGCCTTTCTAACTATTGAGGCATATGACGTCCCAGGCAGAGCCGGGCGCGCAGGACCAAGTCCTTTGCCTCGCGGAATGAGATTCGATCCTGGGCCTGAACGGCCAGGTTTATTTCTCGAGGAGATATGAACCACATTGCTTCGAAGAAGCGGGGTGCGGCTCTCCGCAATTGACACACTTGGCCACACATGATTTAGACTTATCGTGTGAGCCCTTGGAGCAATTTACACACACTTCGGGTGACCCCGACTTTGCACGTCTACAAGATCGATTTGTATGGCCTAAGCGGTGACAGTAATAGCAGCGCCGCGGCAGTGGCACGACCGACTCAGGCAGCTTGTCACAGTCGAACGTGATGAAGAGTGTAAGGGTGGGTCTCGAGGCCCCTCCCTGTTTTCTCATCACACGTTCGACCTTGACCGCCCCATGGTCGGCCAGCTCTAAGGTGATGTCCTCAATGGTGTAACAAGGAAAGTAAGTACCCTAGGATACCTTACGGTCCATTCAAAGAGGGTACCTTTGCACTAGCAATCGAACAGGCACATGGCTGCTCAATTGTTTTGCGTCCCTGAACGGCCGCTTTTCAAGACTTTGTCTAGTCTTGACTTAAACTGGTCAAAAGATTCACTGTTGACAACTTCCACTGGAAGTGCGTTCCACTTACCGCAGATACTGTACGTGAAAAAGTTCCACACAGATTGTGGTTGTAACGCTTCAGTTCAAGTTTGAAGCCGTGATTGCATGTTCTGTTCTCACTCAGTGTGAAAATATCCCGGTAGTCAACATTGTCGAACCCTCAAAGTATTTTGAAAACTTCGATGAGCTGACCACAGAGTCTTGGGTTTCCAGCGAAAACAGATTTAATTCCCTTAGTCTATCCTGATAACTTTTATGTCGGATAGAGGGAATCAGCTTGGTTGCCCTGGCTTGTACGCGTTCCAGCCTTGCGATATCCTTTCGAAACGAAGGACTCCAAAATTGTACGGCATACTCCAGGTGCGGCCAAACCAGGGAGTTGTACAGCCAAAGTACTATCTCCTTGTTACGGTATCCAAACTGGCGCTTTATGTAGCCTAACATCCTTTGGGCTTTCTTCTCCGCCTCAATGCACTGTTTCGAGAACTTGAGGTCGCTAGTGATAGTTCCCCCCAAGTCCTTCTCAGTGTCACTCGATTCAAGAGCAGTGCCTTTAAGGATATACTGAGATAGGGGATTTCTGTGGCCGATATGCATTACTTTGCATTTGTTCACGTTAAAAGGCATTTGCCACGTGTCTGACCACTCCCCAATCTTCCGAAGATCATATTGAAGGCGGGCAGTATTTCCATCCTTTGCAACGTTCATACCAAGCTTGGTATCGTCGGCAAATTTGGAAATCTTGGCAACCATGTCACCGTCCATGTCGTTGACGTAGATGATGAATAGTAGTGGTTCCAGGACAGAACCTTGAGGCACCCCGCTAGTAACGGGCACCCACTTAGAAGCCTGTCCATTCACCACCACCCGTTGCCGTCTGCCACTTAGCCAGTTCTCGATCCAGCCGGCTATTTTTCCGTCTATGCCCAGCGCTCGCACTTTCCGGAGAAGGTGGCGGTGTGGTACCTTATCAAAGGCTTTCTGAAAGTCTAAGTACACCACATCCACCGCCTTGTCCCGATCGTGCTCACTGAACACGAAGTGGAAGAATTCCACAAGGTTCGTCAGGCATGACCGTTGCCTTCGGAAGCCGTGCTGGGAACTCCTCAGTAGCAGGTTTGACTCTAAATACGTCAGTTTGTCCACCATCATGCTTTCCATGAGTTTGCCGACTATCGAAGTCAGACTGATAGGTCGGTAGTTCGACGGTTGGCTTCGGTCTCCTTTCTTGAAGATAGGAGTCACCTCCGCTTCACGCCAGTCTCTAGGAACGCATTCGGTCCGGATTGACATGTTAAAGATTGCGCTCAGGTGTCGTGACACTTGATCGCGCACTTCTTTCAACACTTTAGGTAGAAACCCATCCGGGCCAGGTGACTTATTCGTCATTAGGTCACTGATCTTCTTTTTTATTTCCCCTTCGGTCAAGTCCATATCCTCCAGCTTTTTCCCCCCGAGTAGGAATCCATTGGCTGGGGGATGGCACCACACTCTTCAGTAAACACTGAAGAGAAGTAGTCGTTGAGGAGGTTAGCATTTTCTGCATCTAAGTGCTTTAATGTCTCCTCCTCATTTCTCAAAGGGCCAATCGTTCGACGGATTGGTTTACGGCTGTTCACATATCCAAAAAACTCCTTGGGATTCTCTTAGGGATTCTCGCCACTCGGAGTTCCTCAGAACGCTTAGCCACCCTTATGCTGGACTTCACTCTCCTGGCTAGCCTCCGGTATTCGTCAAAGTCACCCGAGATCTTCGATTGTCGGTAAACAGTTCTCTTCTTCCTTAGCAGTTGGCCGATTTCTCGATTAAACCACTTTGGTTGAACAGAAGACCGACGGTGACATTTCCGAGGGATGAAACGCGATTGAAGACTCATGAATGTGGTTTTGAAACTGTTCCACGAGTCTTCAACAACATCGCACACTTCTAGCCTCGCGTCAGTCAGTCCAGCACGAAGACCTGCAAAGTCTGCTCTTTTCAAATCGAGTTTATTCGATTTACTAGTTGCAGGCCCTGCCTTCGGAACTTTGACTAAAAAATCTAATTAGTCGGTGGTCACTGCCACCGAGCTCTTCGCCAACAGAGAGGTCCTCAACGATGTCATCCTCAGAGATGAAAACCAAGTCGAGGATATTGTTTCCTCTCGTTGGCTCTCTCACCCATTGAGTGAGGAACTCGTTGTTCGCGAACTCCACGAGTAGTGAGTTCTCGCCACAGGGTTCTCTGGTTTCCCAGTCAACTTGTGTGTTGAAATCACCCATGACGATACACACTCTGTCTTCGACAAGTTCTCCTAGTAGCTGGTACAGATCTCTGTCCTTTTCAACGAGTTGGGCAGGAGGTCTATAAAGCACCAGGGTCCTGTATTTGGCAGGACCTATCTCTAGGTCAACACCTAGTAGTTCATGGTCGGATACGATGTTGCAATCCGTCGAGTTGAGAGTATCCTTGACATACAACATCACACCGCCACCCTCTCTGTCTGGCCTATCTTTCAGGAAGAGCTGGTAACCGGGAATCGTGAATTCACCTTCAAAATCTCGGCTTGAGGTTTTTATCCACGACTCCGTTATGGCCACCATCTCAGGTTCCTCTGTTACTACGAGACCACGGAGCTCAAGAAACTTATTCCTGATTGACCTCGCATTGAACAGAAGAACTTTGAGGGAGTCCCCTAGTGTAGGACCCCCTACGCTCTTCCGTTTCCCGGCTTCTCTGTTTTCGTGGTCACACCCTTTTTGACGACCTCCGAGAAGGTCGTTCCAGGAGTGACACGGGCATGCTGGCGCACGTCCGCTTTCGCTTTGTTTCGAACGCTCCTTTGGGTGCGTTCCACGACATCTTGAATTAGGTTGGCGAGAAAGGCCTTCCCTTTAAAGGAGAGATGTACCCCGTCCCTTTGGTAGAGGTCGTCTCTACCGATAAAGGTACGATAGGGGTCCACGAAGAAGACTCATTCTGCCGTGCAGAGATACGCCAACCTTCTGTTCACTGCGATGTTTCTTTCGTGAGCGGTTCGGGATGGACCTCTTCTTGGAAGCATCCCAACCACCACACGTTTGTGGGTGTTAAGCCCTATGTCATCCACGGCTCCCATCACCATTTGGATGGTCTTACCACTGAGGCCAACCTTACCCCCTCTGAGGTAGAGGTTGTTGCCGCTCACATCAGAGCAACAACTGAATTCTCAGAAATCTGAGCTTTCTCTGCCTCTACTCTGATGTTGTGGTTACCCCGTCCTGACAGGCAGCTTACCTTCACGCTAGTGCGAAGGTGGGCCGCTAGCAGCGGCTGTAGATCCCGTGTTTGAGAGTCACCAATGAGGGTGACCTTCGGACACTTGGTCTCTGAAGATGGGGTCTTCCCTTGTGGAAGAGGCCTCCCCTTTTCCTCTTTACTCTCCACATTCTTATCTTTCTTTTTCTTCTATTTTTGGTTCTACTTCTGTTTCAACTTTATTCTTTTTCTTTGTTTCTCCTTTCTTCTTTTTCTCTTGCCTCAGCTAGCTTAGCCTCAGATGATGCCGGAATGTCCGCTTGGTTACCAGGGGATTCCGACACGTCAGTGGGCAGAGCCTCTTCTAGGCATCGAACCTGAGCTGCGCTAAGGGCTTCGAGCTTCTCCAACTTTCCCTCAAGGACCTTAGCTCTCTCCTCTGAGGCTCTATAGAGGTCTTTTAATTTCTCCACCTCTCGCGTCAATATGCAAGTAGTGCAGATACTTTCAGGGCTGCATTTTGAGTAGCAGCCCTCCGGAATCTCAGCGCACCACTTTTCTAACTGGCATGTTGCACAGTTGTGTTTGAGACGAACGGGACCTTTTTTGCCTGTCATTTTGAGCGCTTTCTCTCTCTCTGAAAACTCGTGACCAGCAATGATAAAAAAGGGGGGTTGGTGAGTTCTCCCCGCGTGAGTCGCTCCCGCCTATCGATCGGAGAGGTTTCGGATCTTTCAGAAGGCATGCTCCATGTGCTGCTGTTCGTCCGACCGAGTCGTCAAAACTCGACGTGCCGTGGCTCCCAACCAAGCAGCACTGACGGTCCCCGAAGGGGCCCTCGATTTGTCACCAGGTAAACAACAACGAAGCACGCCCCTTACTAAACTCCTACTAGTTCCCTTCACAACGGCCAGGATCTCGGAGTAGCGTTCAATGGATATCCTGCCACACCAAGGAACTCGACCCAAGGCTTTTTATTGGCCTGGCCACCAACATGGGAACAAAGGGCCTCACCTCGGACTTAAGCACCCGTCAACGGGCACTGGGAACGGTCAATAATTACGCACCAGGGAAGGGGTTAATGGGGCACTACCCTCATCCCATTCATCGTGCCCCAACGCCTAGGATACCTCTAGTCCTAGTCTCTCGCAAACAGTGAGCGTCGATTGGCGTTGTTTATAGAGGTTCCAAAGCCTCTCTTCTGACGCATGAGGTAGCTGCCAGGTCCTTATAAGTAGATAGAGGAAGAAAGGGAAAGAGTGACACGATAGGAGTAGGCTTTTTTTGTTGTATTTTTTCTTTTTGTATGAGTGGGAGATAGGACAAAAGTAAAAAAGGAGAGGGATAGAGTAGAAATAGGAAGGAATGATGCACTTAGTCTGGAACCTCGTTTCCGACCAAATCGACAAGGGAAGCCCTACCGGGGGTACCCAGAAGAGGTAACGCAGCCGACATAGCTCGAAAAGTCCAAGGTCCACACAAGCTCTCTTCCCGCGACAAGGGGGCGTCACCACTCCCTCTATTTTCGTTATGAAAAATAGAGAGAGAGAGAGAGAGAGAGAGTAGTCAACGAGTTCCCTCGCATAAACTACTCGTTTCACAAAGTTCATGGTAGAGTGCGGCATCACACTCACCGGGTGCCATGAAGTCCGATGAGCACTTATCTTGGCCGCCTAAGCGGGATTCGCCGCAATCGCCAGAAGGCTCCCGTCCGAGAAACAGTCACCTTCGGCTCTCTACCAATTGCACTAGCTAATCCTCTCCTCTGATGGATCATGTTGCCCTTGGCCAACATGGTGCCATCAGTGGAGCGAATAACGAGGAAGCATTTGAAGCCAGCGGGCTCAAAAACACCAGGTAACCTCTGAATCAGGGGCCCCGATGTCATCGAGGCTTTGCCTTGTGCACTTTTGGTCATAGTCAGGGGCTCCACAACCGTGGGGGCAGAGGGGCCGGATGTGCCGATCTTGGCTTGGTCGCTTGCCAAAGTGGCAGCAGACCCATCCCTCCCAGTAGCCCCCACGAATGGAGAGGAGCCCCGAGTCTTTTGTCTTTTTTGGAGAGGAGGGCGGGGAATGAGCCCGCTTCTCACCTCCGCCGGAAGGAGCCCCCAGGCCAGATGGACCAACCTCAGCCAGGTCCTTCTCTGAAATGGAGAAGGTCCTGGTGGTCTGCAGGGGCACCGGTCAGAAGAAATCCCTCCCCTCCTTGTACTGCCTCGGGGGCCCCAGCCATTTGCGGAGGACCTTGCATAGGGGCGGGTTCGGGTTCGGTGCTTGGCGCCGAGCCCGGATTCCCCCCCCCCCCCATGGAAGGCCCTACCATCTGAGGCTGGGTTTCCTCAAAGACCATGTCTATCACAGGAGGGGCCTCCAGTTGGGCATCCCCTCCCAGGACATCGCAGGTCCCCTAGGCAGCGTCACCAGTCTTGTTTGGAGAGGCACAGGCCTTGACCCTGGCAAGGTTTAAAATTCTTGCCAGTAGGTCTTTTGAGGGAAGCGACCCAAGGGGCCGCTTCGATGTGGAGCGGCTGGCTTTCTTGGCAGTCCCCTTGGAAAGAACAGAGGGGACTGCTGCTGGAAAGAGGGAGGTGCCTGAAAGCACCTCCAGAGAAGGGGGTGAGGGAAAGTCCTCTACACCCGTAGGCGAAGGAGAGGAGTGAGCCTCCTCTCCGGTTAGAGAGATATGGAGGGTCCCATTCGCAAGCACAGGTGGAGATGGACCTCCATTTTTTCGCTGAAGCTGCCCGAGGGTGGCTCTGTTGATGTTACAGGGAAAGTTGGGGGTTGTTTTTTTTTTTTATATTCATCATTGGGCATGGTGACCCTATTTGTATCACGGGATGCAATCGCGCATCACCTCTCGCAGTAGCCCGCACTGCAAGAGGTGCTTACAGGCCCGGCGCCGCCATTTGGGACCACCCCTCCCGCCTGGTGGCCCGGCAGTCCATCGGCATGGCGGCTCCACCTTGGACAAGGCGTAAAAAAATATAGATTGTGAAGAGGAAGGTATGGGTGGGGATGAAGTAGGTTGTTAAAAAACAACCACCCCAGACCAGAGCTCAGGGGTTAAGGAACATTGTCCCCTCCCGCCTCAGCCCCGATCTGGGACGGTTGTCTGAAAAGAAGGTCAGCATCTACCCTGTGAAATTAGAGGCTGACCAGAGAAAGTTGTGGGAGAGGTTGTATGAAAAGCAAGGAAACAAGTGTTTTGAAGGAAGGAGAAGAGGCTAAGCTGGGGTCGGATGGGGTGCTGAGTCCCGTCAGCACGGCGGCCAGGATGGCAAATCGCCGCGCCCCTTACGGGGTGGTCTTTCTAGAGGTAACAGAGAGATTATATTTAAAGATTCTGAGATGGGTAGCGTTTTCAGGTTGCAGCAAGGGCAGTGGGAACGTTAACTAATTAGTGGTGGGGGTTGATTATGTGTGAGTATATGAGTGAAGAGAGCATTGCAGTTTGCTAAAGAATTGTGTGCCTATCATATTTAGGTAGTCTTCAATGGGGTGAATTTATGTTGTAGCTTGGAGGTGGTGTGTTGGGCTGGTTTTCATGTAGTAAGTTGAGAGGTAGAGGGTACTGTTTTGAATTAAAGATTTAAAGGGATAAAAGCTCTCATGCCACTCAATCCAACAGATTTTCAATGGCAGCGGTTTTTAAAAAAGGGGCAATAAGTTATAAAATAACAACAGAAACTATGAAGAAAGAAGAGTCTGAAACACTAATCAAAAGCGAGGATAGTAGAGAAGAGGGTAAAAGATGAAAATAAAGGTATTTTTTTTATATAGTTTTTAGCCCACTTACACCATCATACTTTTTAAAATTATCTTTTCCTTTAAATTCTAATATATGAATTTGTATTCTTCAGATATTTTACAAGGTTTTCTATTTTGGTTGTGTTTTCTTGGTGATTATGAAGGGGGCAATCTATTAACATGTTTTATTGTTAATTGTGTTGTAATGGTTACAGTGAGGGTGTTGGGAGTTTGAGAAGTGGAAACTGTGTTATATTTGTATGTCCAGGACATAATCTCGCTAATACCATCATCTTTCATTTTTTTGTGGAATGATGATAACTATTTAAGGGGGTCTTCCTTTACATTTTTTAGGTAGGGGTGGTAGTTTCTCTGCCAGGTAGATTTCCACATTGTGTGTATGTGCTTTTTTCTTAGGTTTATCTAGTCTTGTGATGGATTTTCTTGGGATTAATATGAAAAGAAAATATAAAATTAGGATTAAAACTAGCTTAGAATTACAAAGGGGAAAGGATTCTAGACTGAGTTAAGAAAACCAAAATGTAGGAAGCACAATGCTAATGGCAGATGGGTGGAGGTATGTTGTAAAGAAGGGAAGTATAATGTACAGAGTTCTTTTTGTTGTATTTTTAAAGACTGCATACTAAGGCAAAAGATGCTCTAATCAACTTATAGCCTAAAGCAAACTAGAATAATCCAGTGTCGGGGAAAGCTCATCGCCCCCCACCCTAGAACATGCAACCTACAACAGAGAGTCAAATGAAATGGAAGGGGAGGCCTCATCCAAAAAGTCAAATTGTCCACAAGTCTATACACGAACCCATACCGAGTGCAAGTGACAAGCGATACCAGCCACACTCTGGAAAACAATGCAGTCATCATAATAAAGTGTAGGGAAGCGCTCTATCAAATGGCTGTGTGTCCGGCAAGTATGGACAATTCAAAGGCCACAAAAAACAACCCAAAGATGTTGCAACATTAAAGGGTTGTTCCATGGGACTAGTTGCGGCGAAATGCCACACAAGAATAAGTTTCTCTTGGCCATCTCCCATCTTCTTTGCCAAAAACCTGGAGGGCTACCCTGATTCCTGCCATGTAGTCAGTGTGTGGATGTGCAAAATGTTGCTCGAGTCTCCCAGTCCTCCGAACCTTATTCCCTACAATTTCCAATTATCCAGGAACCCAGCAAAAGATAATCTCAACATCCACCCAGCTCGCGGTAAGGGTGGCAACAGATACTGCAAACCTAGTGATGCAAAGATTTCAATGCCCCAAGAGCACTCAGGGATGGGCTTTGTGAGTGGCTAAAAATCACAATCTGGTCTCTGAACCGGGCACAACGCATTATCTCCCAATACCAAGCGTTGTATTGACATGAGCCTAACTGTCAAAATAGACCCAGTGCCTGGTAGAGCCCCACTGACTTCAAACAGAGGGGATACAGCAGAGAAACTGATTCTTCACCCCTTGGGACTTTGAGACATCCATATACATTGGCACGATCCAGCGAGAAACAAAGAGTGCTCCACAAAAAGCCAAACACAATACACCTGGCACTCTAGAAACATTGGGAGCAGAAGCCTGGCAAGAAATAGTCAAAGGTAGTACCCTCCAGGGTGGCATCCTGGGGAGAAACAGAGGCACCACTGGCAGAAGAAATACACCAAGCTCTGAGTTTCCTAGCCTTAAACCCAAAGGGCTTATGGTATATGGCCTATCTCGGCAGCATATACACCTTCGAGATCGCCTGCGGATGCAGTGAAAACCATTGGCGACTGAGGTGCTGGGCTCGCATGTACAGGCGAATAATGCACTGTGCACGGCGCGGAGTGAGTGACATCTCCCCAGGAACAAGCAGGCTCTCAATGGGTGACGTGTGGAAAGCACTAGTCGCAAGGCGAAGACCAGTGTGGTGGATCGAGTCCACCTTTCGCAATACACACTCAGCTACGGGTGCATAAAACTTCCATCTGTAGTTGAGCTTTGAACGAACAAAGGATCGATAAAAAAGCAATGCAGTAGCGAAAGTCACGAAACGAAGAATATCCATGGTGCAGGTACAAGAGACCCTAAGGCTGTGAGGCATCGGTCAAATACAAGACCAAAGAAACGGTGCGAGTCCACTGCTTCCAGGTGAACCCCATTGAGAAATAAGTCTGGGTCAGAGTGGAGCTGTGGATGGCGGCAGAAGTGCACTACCTTAGTCTTACACAAAGAAAGCCCAAGCCTCTGCGCTTAGGCATAGAGAGAGAAGCGGTTCAATGCCTGTTGGAGTTGAGGCTCCAGAGTTGGGATCTGGGTCGCACCAAAAGACATCGAAAGATTGTCCACATAGAGCGTAGTGAGAACATCCAGCAGCCCCGAGGTGATGTCGTTGGTGCTCAGGGCAGTGTGTGACACTGAGGACACTTACCTGCAGGACAGCCTCTTCCTGCTCCATTGGAGTCGGAGAGGGCTAGAGAGATAGGGCGGAAACCGACAGGGGTAGAGTGATCTCTCCCCGGTTTGCGAAAAGCAAGCACAGTAGCGATTCGCCTGGAATCTGGGAGGATACCCTGTACCCAGATACTGTTTAACAAATCTAACAGAAGGCCATGACCTGGACACCCAGGTGTCGAAGCATGGCGTACGGGACATCGTCTGGAGAAAGGGCGATATCCGCGCACGAAGCGAGAGCAAAATGCAACTCACTCAGACTAAAGGCATCGTTGAAGAGTTCTCCGACTCTGGAAGTAAAGTCCGGTCGGACGCCTTCGGCGACATCACGACGCGCATTAAATAGTGGTGGAGCAGCATTCCAGTTCGAGAATGCGCAGAAAGCGGTCGCTGGGTCCGAGATAGCGCTCCCATTCTCCTAGAGAATGGGATGGGGGTCTTGCAAAAATTGCACTGAATCCTTTTGACTCGCTTCCACACCTCTGCTAGAGGAATCTTCCTGTTAAGTGAAGACATATGCCCGCCAAGAGGAGCGACGGCGTGCTTCGAAATACACCGGAATCTAGCCCTAGCTCGACGAAATTCTCCGATAATGAAATCGTTCAGTCAGTGCTTATAACGTATGTAGGCATACCTCTTCTGTTTAAGGGCCATCTCACAATCGGCTGACCACCACGCTAAGTGTTAGCATAGAAAACGGCCAGACGTTCTAGGAATAGTAGTTAGACCCACGGCGATGAGGTTGTCAGAGAACTAAACAGCCTCATCTACCAACCTAAATTCCTTGACTGAGATAGAGAAATCAGTCATTTCCTGAAATGCAGACCACCGAGTCCGCACTAAGCACCACCGGGCGGACTCTCGAGCGGCAGCAGCCCAGAAAAAATTTGAATGAAAAAGTGATCACTACTATGGAGTTCATTGACCACCCTCACCCAAAATCAGGCTGTGCATCCGGAGAACACAAAGATAGATCAAGGCAAGAAAATGAAGCGGTTCTCGGGCAGTGATGCGTAAACTCATCCACATTTAGGACACCTATCTCAGTTGGCAAGGACTTAACTCTCTCTCTCTCTCTAATCAATCAAATAACTTTTCCTGACGATAAAATCTGGGTGCAAAACAACGATTTGAAGGAAAGAAGAAAAAGACTGCAGAATATTAAAATATTATTCCGCTGAAAACGATAAGGAAAGAGTACCCCGGGGATTAATCGAGTAGTCTTCCCCAAGGGGGTGTCTACCGTTCAGAACTCCGAGAAGAGAAAGGGCCTCGGCAACCGTGCCACAACGCGGCGGAACTCCCCCTGCGTCGAAGTCAGCTTTTGCATGGTCTCCTGCAAAAAGCTAGCTAACGGGAAACGGGACAACACGAGCCTCCGCAACTCTTCCCAGTTGGCCGGGAGTCCGCAGCAATTCCATTGAAGGAATATGCCCTCCAGGCCTAGATTGTAGGAGATGTGGGGGGGCCCCTCTTCGAAGAGAAGACAACTCTCAGGGCAATCGCCGTACTCTTCCCAGAGGCAGAACTTGGGGCGGTGTTGGCCGGACAAAGCACAATCGCCTCGATTACTGATTGGGAGAGGTTGGACTCGCCATGCGAGTCTTTTCCTCACTCTGCCTGGAAACTTTAGGTGAGCGATGCGCGGAATCGGAGGTGGGGTCCTTCTTTTGGAGGATCCACCGTCTCCAAGATACTCAGTCCACCACAGGGTGTGGGCGAATGAGTCAAAATTCATTTAGTGCTGTCCTCCTTTTGGAAGGCAGGTTTAGAAATCCCGAAGATGGCCTCACGACCAACTTCAGGGGTGCTGCCTCCTTTCAGTCTAGCGACTGGGTGGAGGCGTGAGGCAGTGTCGACTTACGGGAAACGGTTACGCTGGGGGGAAGGGAGGGGAGGCCTGGTTTTAACCGGGGCTGGGTGTGAAGCCTTTGTGCCACCAGCTTTACCAGGGAGCTTGTTACAGTCGAACGGGACGATGAGGGTAAGGGTGGGTCTCGAGGCCCCTCCCTGTGTTCTCATCACACACTCGACCTTGACTACCCCATGGTTGGCCATCTCTAAGGTGATGTCTTCTAAAGAGTAGTCCACGAGTTCCCTCGCATAAACTACTACTTTCACAAAGTTCATGGTAGTGTGTGTTGTCACACTCACAGGCGTGCCACCAAGTGCCCGAAGGGCACTGATCATGGCTGCCTCGGATGGATTCAACGCATTCGCCAAAAGGCTCCCTTCCGAGAAACAGGTCACCTTCGGCTCTCTACCAATCACACTAGCTAAAGCTCTCCTCTGATGGATCATGTTGCCCTTAGCCAACATGCTGCCATCAGTGGATCGAATAACAAGGAGGCCAGCGGGCTTGAAAATGCCAGGTAATCGATGAATGAGGGGCCCCGAAATAATCAAGGTTCCACTCTGCGCACTTTTAGTCTTTGTCTGGGACTCGACACCTAGGAGAGCAGCGAGGCCGGACGTGCCAATCTTGGCTTGGTTGCCTACCGAAACGGCAGTGGCTCCATCCATCCTAGTGGTTCCCATGGAGGGAGAGGAGCACCCCCCCCATCCCAGGCTTTTTGATCTTTTTTCTACTCTCTCTCTTTTTAGGAGCGGAGGGCACGAAATGAACCCGCTTCTCCCCTCTGCCGGCATGAGTCCCTAGGCCAAATGGACTGGCCTAAGCAGGATCCTTCTCTGAAATAGAGGTCTTGGCTGTCACAGGGGCACCAGCCGTGGGAGGAGATCCCTCCTCTCCTTGATAAGTCCTCCTGGGCCCAAGACATCTGTGGAGAGGCTTGCACAGGGGCGGACTAGGTCGGTGCTTGGCACTGAGCCCGGTTTCAACCCACTAGAAGATCAAGCCGTCTGGGGCTCTGTTACCTCTCGGGGGGAGGGTGCACATGTGGCCATCCTTCCCCAGCATCCATCAGGGAGGAGCCGGGGGCAGGCACATCAGCCACCTGTAAACTGGAAATACAGAAATGCAGGATTGTAATGGGGAATGGAACGGCAGGCTGCTAACCCTTGCCCCCTCTTTATGGGACTGACCCTATCGAGCCATTCCTTGTCATTTTGGGGCCACCTGCAGTCCCTCTTGGCAGTCCCCTGTAAAAGTACAGGAGGGAATGCTGCTGGAAAAAAATTGGATTCACCCAAGGGCGCCTCCAGAGAAGGAGGTGAGCGGGCATCCACCACACCCGGTCTCGGAGAAGAGGGTTGGAGGGGCCCCTGAGAAAGGAGGGGGGGAGGAGTTCCTTTTCTGATGTGGAACTGCCCACCACGCCTAACATTTTTCTGTAGGATTGTTTGGTTCTGTGATCCAAATGAGCGTCGGGTCGTGATTGAGGAGGTCCATGGATGAGGAGGGGAAGGGGCCAACAAAAGGTCATGTAAAGGGACGATGGAAGGGCAGGGGCAAGATGAGGAAGAGTTAGCACAGGAGATGGAGATTAGGGGTTAGCAAAGGAAGGAAGAGGCTAAACTGGGGGTGGACGGGGTGCTGAGTGCCATCAGCAGTGGCCAGAGAATCACATTATTGGCTCCTTACAGGCTGAAGCTAATAATACGCTAGATTAAAAAACAAGTAAATAACAAAGTTAAAAAAGGAACAAATTCAAGACAAGCAAATAAAACAAAAACAAAATTATTAAAAAGAAGGAAGCGAGCTCCAGGGTCACAGGTAGGCCTACCTCCTCCAGGCACAAGAACATGCGAGTCCGATAAAGTGGAGCGCCTAAAAAGTCATATAGTCCACAAGTCTGTGTAAAGGAACCTGTCATGAGTACAAGGGAGAAGTGGTAGAGACCCCTCTCGCCCCAGTACCGAGAAGGTAACGTGTGCAAAGGTCACCCAAACTGGGACATTCAACAAGAATGTGCGGAACAGTCTGGGGGACAACGCAGTCGGCGCAATAAGGAGCAGGCGAGCGCTCCATCAAATAGCGGTGCGTCCCGCGAGTGTATCCAATTCGGAGATGACAGAAAGCAACCTGAAGCCGTCGCAGCATTTAGGAGGAGGTCCATGGGAGCAGTTGTGGCGCAATGTGAAGCTAGAGATAGTGAAAATGTGTAATAAAAGATATAAGGCTGCAGATCTTCCTGCAGGCATTTGGGCTGGATGGCACACAATCTTGCAGATGTCAGCTGAACCAAGTATGCCCACGCTGCACATAACATGCTCTTAAATTTGAATACATGCTTCTTTTTTTCTTGTGTACTCTTGTTAAAGGTAATAGATCTAACATTTTAGTTCTATGATAGCCAAACATCTTTCATTCAAAGCCAACAACTCAGCAATTGTAATGGGGGTAATACACCTTTCAAATGTTGGGATTAAAATAAAACCAGCGCTCCAGGTTGCTTAAAATTAAAAACAAGCAAAGAACTTACCTTTCTTCATCATCAATAGATGAGCAGGGAACACTTTCCAGAATTGCCCCCATATCACCCTTGCTTCTTTCATATGCCTGTTTCAGGTCGACCAACTCCTCTTTGGATCCTGTGGAGTAATTATTTGGTTAACTGCACCAATCTATTTGCTTCACCAATTATTTATTAAAGCCAAATGATTTCTTGCTTTCTACAAAGACTCCAGCATGTTAACAAATGATGAAAGTATGCTAGTGAAAGCAACGCAAAAGAGCTAACAAGAGTTAAAGAAAGAGGGATCATTTTGTCCACTCAAAGTGACTATAGGAATTCAATGTAAGATGGGAGTGGAATAGTAAAGTGCAGTTGGTAGGACACAAGGATGAGTGAATGTTTTTTTATTGTTATGCCTCTTCAGGAGACTGCTAACAAGGAAATAATCACTGTAATTATTAAGCAACCTAATTTTAGGCTATATTTTAAAGATTGAAAATAAAAACACTCCATGGGCATGATTAGTTGAGGGAGGCCTGCCTCCAAAAGTATTATTTCACAGTTGGGTGGTAAGTAGCAGCCCTGCTGGTCCAGGGAGAGGAGGCACACGACAAATTCTCCCAGATTGGAGCAAAAAATGTGCCAAACTGTCTATGGGACCAAGCACTTATCACAGATTTGGGAGAATGCTCCATCAGATGGCCCAGTGTCTGTACCCAATTTGGAGGTGTGAGAGACTTGAAGTTGCCAGGCATTGGGGGATAGGTGCACATGAAAAGCAGGGGTGCAATAACATGCAACTTTAGGTCACCAGGGGCAGACTCCCATATTTTTGCCATACAACCCAAAACACTAATGGGGCTGGATATGCTGATCTTGGCATGGTCCCTTAACAAAGCAGGGGGTGAACCTGTAAATTCCTGGAACCCCCAAAGAGGGAGAAGAATCCCTAGTGCTCTTTGACTTCCTATTCTTTTTAGGAAAGGAGAGTAGGCAGTGAACCCACTTTTCTCCACCCCTGGAAGGGGCCACCAGTTGGGACAAGAGGTCCTTCCTCTCCTTACGAGTCCTTGGAGGCCAGAGCTGACTGAGTCCATCCCTGGACTCAGTCAGGTTCAGTGCTTGGCACTGAGCCAAGGTTTACCCCATGGAAGACCATGCCATCTAGGGCAGGATCACCTTTGAGACAATGTCCTCCTCAGTGGCCATCCACCCCAAGGTATTACAGATCCGAATTGAGGACTCTCAGTCCTGTTGTATATAGTCGCTTGGGCCAGATAACTAACGTCTATTGGCAAAGAGAGGGGGCAGGCACGCTGGCTCCTGTGCAACATAAAATGCATGACACTAGAGGGCACGGCCAAAGGGCCCGATCAACCCTTGCCCTTCTAAGGGGGTTGTCATGTTATCTCATCCTCCCTGACACATAAATAGGGTGAGGTCATGCTTGGAAATGGGTCTCCAAGCGCCTGGGATCACCCCCCATTTCTTACACTTGTTGCCACAATAAAGGCATATAAAAGAAAAGGGGATATGGAAAGTAGATAATTGGACCTCTCAATGCTTTGGGAGACTAAGAGAAAAGTCTCCATAGGATAAAAAAATCCTAGAATGTGATCATTCACACATACTCAGCCAACAGGTACGAGCTAAGATGGGCCTTGAAACCCAGCCCACCATTCATGCGAATTTGTCCTTAAGCTTTGACCATAAAGGATGGTGTTGGCATAGCCACCTTATATGTGTACTGGGAGGCAGTGAGTAGAGTTGCTGGGCCAGCACACCCTGTGCCTAATACTTCCTTCAGCCAGTGAGCAGGCTTTCGGCTTTTGCAGCAAGTAGGAGGGTCAGAATATACACTGGCACTTGGGTGATCACCTATTATCATCATACCTGGGCAGTTAAAGTGTCATTTGGTAGACAAAGTGACGGAGTTGGAGGCCCAAGCTGCCTGAAAACTTGCCCACGGGTGGACTCAGGTTCAGTGTTTGGCACTGCACCAAGATTCTCTCCCATGAAAGATACTGCCATATATGGCAGGGCAACCTCCAGGATCATGTCCTGCTCAGGGAGGGGGAGGGGGCTCTAAGTGGCCATCCAGCTATCCCAATCAAGGACTCTTCAGTCCTGTTGTATGTAGTCACTTGGGCCAGCTAACTGATCTTCATTGGTGCAAAGAGTGGGGGAGGAGGGCAGTCTGGCCCCCTAGATACCCTAGTGCAGCTCTCCTTTCAGGGGGCAGTCTTTGAAGTTTCCTGGTGGCTGACTACCAGCATTTTCCTTGGTATTTCCTCCTGAGTTAAGTGACTCAGTGGAGGAGCATTACCCCTTTGGTGCAAAATACTCATAAGAGTATTATTGGCCATAGCAGAGCTTGCACAGAAGAGTTCCTAATGGGTGTGGAAGCGACCAAGATCATAGGCCTGGATATGCCAGGAGTGGAGTGGGTTTTTTTTTTACTTGAATGGCATATCAAGTGCCTGGTTGTACAGACCACAACAAGACTGTCTTTAACCTGCCTGAAAGAAATTCAGGCTGCCGCCTGTACAGGGAAAATCTTTTCAAACTAAAAAAAATTATGCTTAGAGGATGCATTCTGCCACAATTCAAACACTTGACTTTCTAAGAAACATATCATATACAACTGACTTGGAATATTTACAGGATTTATTCATGTGGCTGAAGCAATGACAATTATAACACCCAAGTAATGGCACAAATGTCTTTAGCCTTATGCAGTATCTGCCAGCAAGCATGGACTGAAGGAGTGTAGCTAGGGTGAAAGTGACATTAAAAGTGAGAACATTATTGGCTATGTAAAACTAAGAAAAACCTACATGGGCATCTCTTTTAAAGAGCAAAATAACTAATTTTGAGGTTTGTAAAGATGCAGTTAGAGAAGTGAAAAATGTGAGGAAAGTATATAACTCAAGTAGCATAAGATTTTTTTCTGGCAATAATCTGGCAGCTGCCTACTAGGGCATAAGTAGCTATGAAAACCCATAACCTAATGCTAGGGTGGATTAAAAAGCCTAACACCCCCCCCCCCCCCTAGCAAGCAGGAAGCATGCCTCAGCACCAGCTAGAATCAAATAAGATGCAGG
Organism: Ceratothoa steindachneri; assembly: GCA_963969495.1. Lineage (NCBI taxonomy): Eukaryota > Metazoa > Arthropoda > Malacostraca > Isopoda > Cymothoidae > Ceratothoa > Ceratothoa steindachneri. The sequence continues at coordinate 148,708,027 of OZ018321.1, read as the reverse complement.
AGGCAAACCTCCTCCAAAAGGTCAGATAGACAAGTTTGAGTGCATGAACTTGTACCAAGCTGTAGTGCCCTGTAGTTACCCATCTCATCCCAGTACCAGGATAGGTAACATGTGCAAAGATCACCCAGACTGGGACATTAAATAAGAATGTAGTACTAAGCAAATGGCAGTGCATCTCAAGAGTATGCCTAATTCAAAGATGACAAAAAGCAACCTGAGGCCATTGCAGCATTGAAGAATAGGTCCATTGGAAGTCATGGCCAGTGGCACGCAAGTTTAGGTTCTCCTCGACCAATTCCCATCTTTTTTTCCAAGCAGTACAGAGGACTGTGCTGATACATGCCCTGTAGTTGGTGTGAGGAAGAGCAAAATGTTGTTCCGGTAGCCTAGTCCTCATGGTCTCTTTGGCACCTGCATTCCCTTCAATTCCCACATCCAAAAGGCTCGAGGCAGCTCTATCATCACAGAAACCCTGAACCAGTGGGTGATTCAAATGCCATCAGAGCACTCTCCAAACAGGGCATGACACGTTATCTCCTGCATCAAGGTGTGTAATGCAAACAGCTCGGGCATGAAGGCAACCGCAACACGTGATTTCAAACAGAGGAGATACGGTGTGGTTACCTACCTCATCCTGGTACTTAGATCCACCCATATACACTGGTATGGATAGAGCATGACACAAAGTATGCTCCATAAAAGTTAAATGCAATACTCCCAGCACTGTGGAAGCTTTGATATCAGAGGCATTGCAACAAATAGTCAAAGGTCGTTCCTGGGCAGAAGCAGAAGTGCCAGGGCCCAAGAGCTACATGAAGATCTTAAACGTTTCCTAGCTGTAAACCCAAAGAAATTAGGATATGACTAGCATCACTCATCAGCATAAGCTGAGATCAACTGCAGATGCAGTGAGAGCCATTGGCAACTGAGGGAGATGCTGAGTTCATGTGTGTATGGCATAGAGCGAATGACATCTCCCTGGCATTACAAATAGGTTGTCAATGGGGGATGTGCAAAAGGCATCAGTCACCAGGTGGATACCCACGTGGTGGATTGAGTCTACCTTCCAAAATACTTGCTCGGCTGAGGATGCGTAAAATTTGCATACTCACTCAAGCTTCAAACAAATAAATGATTGGTAAAAAGTAAAGCATTATCTTTATCAACACCCTGAGTGCTAAATGTCGGAATGGAGAATGTTCATAACATGGGTACGAAGGACCATATGATTGGAAGAAAATGGAAAGGCCCTTGAAAAGGCATAGAGGGGGCCACTTCCATTTCTGAGGTGGAGGGAGTTGTCCGGAAGCAGCTCCAAAGATGGCAAAGGGGAAGCACCGTTGCCACATTGAAGGTTTTTTTTTATGCTACCTAATCCTCCCAACACTTAGTCAGTGTGAGGGTGAGGCTGCTATTGCAGGCAGCTTGTTTTGCATATTCAATCACCCACTATTACTTTCTATTGTTGCCATAATTAGTATGAATGATGATAAAAATTGAATGAAAGGTAGATACTATGACCTTTCAATGCCTCGGGAGGTTAAGAGAAACGTCTCCATGCAACCAGAAAATTCCAGAATGTGATCATTCATACACATTCAGCACACAGGTCTAAGCTAAGATGGGGCTTAAACCTGGTACAGCATTCAGGCAAAATTGTTGAGCTAAGCAGAGTCAACAGGCTAACAGACACTGCATATATTCGCCTTAGCGAGCAGGCTTTTAGTCATTGCAATAGGTAAGGACCTGACAGTATACACTGCCCCTCGACTAAGGAGCCATGAGAGGACACAAGTGGGCTGAGCAGCAAGAACCTCTGTAGATACAAGAGCAGGTTTGGAAGGGGGTAAGCGGATGCAGTCTACCCAGGGATCATGTATAGCAAACCAAGCTCTGTCCAGGTGAAAACAGTTCATCCTGGTACAATGTACAAGTAGACAAAAGTGATATTTGTATAAAAAAAGAGAGGAGTGGGGTGCACCAACAACTTTCCCAAGCCCCATCAAAGAGTTCACGTCAAACCAGCAACAGGGTCTCCCTAGCATGTACTCAGACTGGGAGGATGTGGAGCTCCTTCAAGTACCAAGTGCAATAGGTATCACAGGGCAGGGTACACCCCCCCCTCCCCTGCAGGGTAGCATAAAGGAGACAACTCAGGGCACTGGGACAGAGCAGACATACAACTCTCCTCAACCTGTACAACAGCAAAAATATAAACAAAAAGTTATTAACAATGAAGACTCGTATGACATGAAATCTAAACTCTGAATCCAGGGATTAAGGAGCCCTTAAAAGTTCACAACAGCTACACACACAAAAAGAGATCTCCACTGGTTCACATAAGAAGAGAACCTGATGGCTAATTTGAGTATAGAGAAAGAGGTTTTGCTTCAAAGTTAATGATTCATTTTGAGTCATTCTTAAAAACTATACCTTTGTATTTTGTTTCAAATTGTTTGATATCCTCTTCTGTGATTCTGGGAAAATGCTGTCTCCAGTATTGATACCAGTCATCTATTTTGGGAACATTTTCATCATCAATCTCGCCTGAAATTTTATATCATTCAGTATTAACATAAGCACAATATAAAACAGTTTTGTGAACCTCATTAATTTTGACACCAATCTCCGGTTGTTAAATACCTGTCTCATCATAAATGGCTCGCTTCTCTTTATCAGAGAGAATGGCATACACTTTGCCAAGAACCTGAAATTTGACTGTGGCTTCATCTTTTTTATCAATATCAGCTCGATCTGGATGAAATTTTAATGATGCTTTATAGTATGCACGTTTTACTGAAAATTAAAAAAAATGGACTATTTAATAAGGGAAAATAGAAACTTACTTGCTTTCTCACCAGCAACTTCATTGTACAAATACCTATACATTAGCTTTCCCAAAACATAGTTTAAAAACTTTTAAATTGTATTAATGTCTCTAATGAATAATTATAATTTCAACACTTACAATTTTGCAGTGTAACTGCTACTCTCAAGTATATTTTTCATTTAATAAACATTTTTATATTCCTGAATGGTAATTCATAAAAGCTATGCCCCTAGTCTGACTCAGCGTGTGCTACTCTTTTTCCTACCATAAAGATCACGAATGCTTTTAACCAATAAGCTCCCTAGGCGGGTGCCTGCATCCTGATTCAAATGAATGCCATCACTTTGAATTAGAGTTTGTTGAATAATCACATCTACCCCTATTTTATTCGCTTTATGTTTTATAAAACTAATTTAATACCTAAATCGGTGAACTAACTATTCATTTATAATCTGTATTTTGTGTACTTTACGAAGGGGGTTTGCTTTTTTCATAAACTTTTTCGTGGGAAGGGAGTTGTTATTGTCAGCTCTAGTATTTAGCCTTAAGGAGGTTTACTACAGATAAACTGTAATCTTTAGTCCTTTTCACTACAGATAGAATGTTATACATGATGGAGAACCGTGCCAGGTCACCAGATCTATGGGCACAACACTAAGCTAGCTGTATTTATTACTTTTTCTTGATCTTAGTACCCCACATGGGTTAATTTTGTTACAGGGTGTGGAGTGCTATTGGTGTGTATCTTGAGCAAGTGCAATGATAGTGGTACAGATAAGGCAGAGTGCAATAACAAGGTTATGAATGGTAGGTATCAGAGGAAAATTAAAGAACTAGTGAATGCCAAGGGTTTGAGTGCGGAATATGTAAGAAAGTTACATGCTGGCCCCAATATTAGTGTACAGGAATGGGAGTGAGTAAGAGAGCAGTGCAAAAGGATAATTTGAAAGGGATACTAGACAAATAGAGTAACAAGAGGTACCAAGAATTCCAAAAGTTCTGCACAAAAAAGAAAATTAGAATTGAATGATTAGCACTACAAATTGCACCATCTCATAACTGCTGATTTAGCTTGATATAGCAAAGGAAATTGGGCTCCTTTGAGGTTAGATTCATTTGCAAAAATAAAAATAAATCTGAAGGAGAAATATAAAGGCTGTAGGGTGGATGGGATAAGATTACCTATCAAATTCCCACAAAGTAGCCCTACATACATTTAAAAAATAAGCTAGTGTATGGTCATGGTGAAAGAGCACTCCTCAATGCAAGTTTTTGTCCTCACCAGACCTTTATTGCTTTCATTTTTTTCAAAAGAGCATGATAACTATAATGGTTCATTAAAATGAGAAATATAATCAAAAGTACACTTTTGGAATATCCCACTTAATTGATGGCCTATCTTTCTATGCTGGAGTGAATACCACCAAGGTCATAAGTCACTGTAAAAATAAATTTAGCCTATTACTAGGCTATATTAAAAAGGAGCAACCCCCCTCCCAAGGATGTACAATGGAGCTGGGCCAGGCCTGCCTCACCCTGGTGCAAGACCAATAGCAAAATGAAGGAGGCAAGCTACCTGATCACCAAGTCTTCACAGACTCTGGCACACTCATTCCCTGCAATCTCTATTTGTTAAGGAACCCAGCAAAAGATAACAACCACCTGCCATGCAGCAACTGTAGCATCAATGATACAATGGACGAGGGAGTGTGGAGATTCCAATGCCTCAAGAGCACTTAGTGAGTCAGTAAAGATCACAATCTAGCCTCCAAACCTGACACAACACAATATCTTCCATACAGAACTGTAGATTGGAACCAGCTCAGCCATGAAGACAGTGTGGAAGCCAGCCCCTAATAGGACATGGAGGCATTTGTGTGCACTGGCATAGATTTAATGTAATAGTGTGCGCTCCAAAAAGTTTGAACACAATACTTCATGGGTTGTGGAAGCTTTGGGAGCAGAAGTATGACAGCAAATAGGCTCAAAAGTGGTAGCAAGGTGGTATCCTGCATAGAACCATAGGCCCTACTGGCCCAATAATTACATCAAGCTCTCAAAGGAGTTCTCTAGCCAAAGACCTAAGGGATTAGGGTATGAATGGCATCTCTTGGCAGCATAGGCACCATCGAGAGTGGGCACAGATGTAGCAAGACCCATTGGAAAGTAAAGAACACACCAGGCCCATGTGAGTATAGTGCAAATCAAGTGGCATCTCCCCTGGATTGACATGTAAGCTCTCAATGGAGGACATGTGGAAGGCACCTGTCACCAGGCAGAGACTGGTATGGAAGATCGAGTCCACCCACAAAACTGCTCGCTGTGGATGTATAAAAATTGGATTGGTAGTCAAGCTTCAAATGAATAAAAGATTGGTAGAAATCAAGGCAGTATCTCTCCTTACCCGAAGTTTTGAGGAATGTCGATGTAGCAGGTATGAGACCCTAAGGCTGCGAATACGACTCTCCCAGATGTGATGTCAGGCAACCAAAAAGCTGAAGGCATGCTCCAACATTGTGGGGAGGCCCAACCCTGTATCCCTGGGCTCTGAGCATGAACCGAACATCAAATCAAAAGGCCTCCCCCAAAAAAACTCTCAGTCCACAGCCCAGTGAACACAAATCTAATCCTAAGTGCAAGGGACAAGTGGTAGCGACCCTGCTCATACTTAGAGTGGGACAAGTTATGTGTGCAAAGATGACAGAGCCCTGCCACTCAACAAAAATGTGCCAATGCAGTCATCATAATAAGGTGCAGGGAAGCATCAATCAAATGGCAGTGTATCCTACCTATTAGAGTGGCCAATTTGAAGATAACAAAGAGCAACCTGAAGCAGCTGAGACATCGGGGATATATCCTTGTAAATAGTCGCATTGTGATAGAACTCAAATTTAGGTTCCCATCCGCTATTTCCCAGTTTCTTTGCTGGGCAAAGCCCCGCTGACTTCAAACAGAGGGGATATGGTATGGAAGCTAACCCCCCCAATCAAACTTGGAGCCATCCATGCACATTAGAATGATTCCAGCATGACAAAGTGTGCTCTAATAAGATGACAACCCTCCAGGTTGTCATCCTGGCTAGAATCAAAGGTGCCACTGGCCCACGAGTGAAACCAAATTTCCTAGACCTAAACCTGAAGAGCTTAGGGTATGACAGGCATCTCTATACAACATTGGCTATGCCAAGATCAACTGTGGATTATGAGAGCCATTGGCAACCGAGATGCCTGGCCTATGCATATAATGCACAGCAAATGGTATCTCCCTGGCTTTAATGAGTAGGCTCCCTATGCTCAAGAGTTGGCATTTAGGCTGACCAAAGAGATTGAAAGGTTGTTTATGAATTGTGTAGCAAGAACATATTCTAATAACATTGATACTTAGAGCAAATAGTATGACACTGGGACACTTCCCTATGTAACAGACTATTCCTGCCCTACTGGACTGGAGAGGGCTCCCACCACCCCTATACAGAATTGTCATTCCCATATGAATCCATTTATGGAAATTGGGAGGCATCCTCTCACCCCCATTGTGGATAGACTCCATGATACCATATTGTCATGCATTAGTCAGGTGGAACAGAGCATCCAACATGGAGTGGAAGTAACAGCACCTAGCAGAAAACAGGTAGTCTCCACTGTCCAGGGAAAAGGGTAGTCTAACACTTAGCAATTTCTCCATCAACTTGTCCAAGCAGGAATTTAGAGATTGAAAGCAAACTAGCCAGGGTAGCGTTCTCCCCCCCCCCCCAGTTTGCAAAAAGTGACAGCAGTAGGCATTCACTGGGAGCTTGGATGATTACCCTCTGTCCAGATCCTGTTGGAACAAATCTAACAAAAATGCTATGCCTCACTCACCTAGGTGTCAAAGCATGCAGGGAAGCACTGTGATCATTGGCAGTTCTCTGCCCCTAGAAGTAAAGCCCAGTCAAGGGCCTTCTGAGACATCACAATGGCAAAAGCGGTGGCCAGGAGCAGAGGGTGGCTTCTTAACTTAAGAGGCAAGGGAAGTCTCAGGTTGCACAGCGAGCATAAGGGCCAATTCACACACATGACTGCATAATATAGATTTATCATGCAATGCCTTTGCAGTTTGCACAGATTTAGAGTTGAACCAACTTGGCATTTATGCAAGTTTGATTATTATGGCTAAAACAGGAGCAATGGTAACACCTCCACTACAGTAGTAGCACAAATGCCTCAATACTACAGTAGTGATACCAACTGGTATACAGACTATCACAATAGAATGTAAAGAATGGGCCTAAGGCCTCCCACCATATTTCCTCATCACAAGTTCAACCTTGAATTCTCCTTGGTTGGCCAACTCTTCAACAATGTCTTCTAAGGAGTAGTCCACAATTTCCCTCACATAAACCACCCCTTCACAGAATTCAAGGTAGATTGAGGTGTCACCAACACAGGAAAGCCACTGAATGTCTCATAATAAAGCATGGTTTAATGACCAGTGACGCCTAGCCTATCTTGATAAGCATGCTGCCTATAATCTTTGGTCTGATAACCGCTCTCAGTTGTGTTGGGAGAACTATGTTTCAATGAGGAACATGGCAAATAATGTTTATAAAGAGGCTGAAGCTCAACATAATGCCCATTTGAAGAATGTCCTCACAGGTGCGCCTCAACCACATATTTAGTGGCGTTTGGTAGCCTTTCATATCCTCTTGTTAAAGCCAGCATTTTTGTTTACAGTTTTAAATCCAAGCAAAGTACGGAAGAGATTCAGCTGCCCTTAGGCTGTCACCCGCTACCTAGTTTTAATACATTTGCCTTCAGATCCTCTGAAATAAAATTACTTTTATCTAAATGTGATGAGTATGGGGGAACTGATCCTATTGGTCTGTTTCCCTTGATTTTAAAAAGATTTAGCAGCCAGTAAGCTCCAAAATTGGCTGTTAAATTTCATATTTTAGTTTGTCGGGGGTCATTTTGAACGTCTACTGTCCAAACGTCTTACTGTATATTTGAGTCAGTTTCTCAATGACTCAATTTGGCTTTAGAAAGGGGCTAGGCACTGCTGATGCACTATTATTGCTGGTACATGAAATGCAGTTTGCTTTAGACGATAATTGTGAGTCTAGACTTCTCTCTCTTAACTTTAGTGCCAGCTTTGACACTGTGAACTATAATGGTTTGATTATTAAATTGAAATCTGTTGGCATTGGTGGTAGAGTCTTAAGTATTTTAACAAAGTTTTTAATTAATAGACAACAATGTGTTGTTGTTGAGTAGCATTCTTGGACCTTAGCTTTTTATATTATATACTAGTGACATGTGGTTTAATATCACTAATAAAGTTCTAGCATATGCTGATGACACCTCTCTTTATGCTCATGTCCCATCTCCTGCAATGAGTGTTGCAGACAGCCTCACTGAGGATTTGAATAAAATTCATTCCTGGTGTCTTCAATGGGAAATGAAATTGAACCCTAGTAAGTCTAAGGAAATGATTGTGAGTCTTTCTAGATCTCTCTTACCTGAACATCCCAATTTGTTAATAAATGGAACTTTGATTAACAAGGCTGACCAACTCAATCTCTTGGAAGTAACTCTAGATTTGAAACACTTTTGAAATGCATCTAAGATACATGTCTCAGAATATCTCACAGAAATTAGGCATTCTTCACAAGTGTTTCCTTTCTTTTATTCTACCTCATTTTGAATATTGATCTGCTGTATGGAGTTCTGCTGCAGGCTCTCATCTAAGATTGCTTGATCGTGCATTTAATTCTGTAAAATTCTTACTATCAGATTTCGATTTAGACATTGGGCATCATAGAGATGTTGGAGCTCTTTCTATTTTATTTAAAGTAGTGAATGATGTGAATCATCCTCTGCATAAAATTTGGCCAAGATTTTATCAACCAGACTAAATTCCATGGCATTCAAAATTGGTTGTCATTCTACATCTCAGTTTTCTAAATGCTTTTTACCGAACATATGTAGATTTTGGAATACCTTGCCCACAAATATTGTGACTGCTCCTACACTTGATAAGTTTAAAAGATTGGCTAATGTCTTTTTGTTGCGACACCATGGGGCTGTTTAATTATATTTCCTTTCTTTCTTGCTGTGCTTTGACCTGCACTGACACATCTTGGTGGTATAATTTCCTAAATTTTCAGTGTGGCTCTTTGTATGGTCTATATAATAATAATAATGGCTGCTTGGGAAATTTTTTTAGTTTGATAGGACATACAGGAAGGAGGGTGGCACTATTTGCAGCATTGATATACTAAATCTTCATTATAAAAGGTTTCAACAGATTGCTTCATGACTAATATGATGGTTCATTAAATATAATTCCCAAAATATAAATAGAGGCCTAGCCTTAAAAGCTATGAAATATAAAACTTACAGTCTTTTACAGTTGCAGATTTTGTCGAACCAACTATTTCATACAGATCCTCAGTGTTAAAAAGATCTTGACAGTCAATCAAAAGCCCCATTACTTCTGTAAGAAATACAAATATTTTGTACATTTCTTTATAATGCTAAAGTAAACTGCAAAGTAGACAGTGATGACAATGCATCAGACACACTCATCCAAATCAGGTAATTAACTATATGCAATAAGGCTGTTAGATTGGATGAAGAGGATACCCCAGGCATGCCCAATAATAGTGTGAAGGTAGTTATTCATTGTTATACTAACTGCATATCTTATAAAAATAAAGATATTGACTAGAGTATTGAGAATGAAAGGGAAAAAGTAAACAGAATCTCAAGAACGGTATAGATCTGTTAGCCATTATTAGGGGCACTGCTATTGTACCCCTCAATAGCTCTGGACAAGTTATATACTAGGTCATTGGAATATGGAGAAATACCCGATGATTGGAAGAGAGCGAATGTAGTCCCCATTCTCAAGAAGGGTAGTAAAGAGGATCCAAATAACTTTAGACCGGTTAGCCTAACTCCTGTAGTCTGTAAAATTCGAGAAAATAGTTAAAAAAGGGATTTGCCAACATCTAGAGAGGGAGGGGTTAATCAGCGATGCTCAGCATGGGTTTCGATCAGGTAGATCATGTTTGACTAACTTACTAGACTTTCTGGAGTTTGTAACAGATCAAGTAGATAAGGGAGAGAATGTAGATATAATTTACTTAGATTTTAGTAAAGCATTTGATAAGGTACCACATAGGAGACTAGTTCATAAATTAAAAATGATTGGGATATGTGGGGGTGTTTCAAATTGGATAGCTGAGTAGCTGAAAGACAGGAAGCAAAAGGTAGTGCTAAATGTGTAAAGTCAGAGTGGAGGGATGTTATCAGTGGGGTTCCTCAGGGATCAGTTCTCGGTCCATTACTATTTGTCATCTATATAAACGATCTTGGGGAGGCAGTTAATAATAAAGTGTCAATTTTTGCGGATGATACCAAATTAGCAGCTGTAGTTAAAGATATTGATGATAATTTTAAAGTGCAGGGGGACTTAAATAAATTGTTATCCTGGGCACATAAGTGGCAAATGACTTTCAACCTTGATAAGTGCAAAGTTATTAACATGGGAAAAGATAATAGAGAATTTAACTATGAAATGGATGGGCATTGGCTGAGCTCAGTAGAGGATGAGAAAGATCTAGGAGTAGTAATAGATAAGTCATTAAGGTTTTCTAAGCAGTGTATTGAAGCAAGAAATAGGGCAAATAGAGTGCTGGGTTTTATTAAGAGAAATGTCAGTTACAAAAGTAAGGAGGTTATTCTTAAACTCTATAACTCTTATGTTAGGCCACATCTAGAGTACTGTATACAGGCATGGTCCCCACATTTTAGACACGATATCAACCTTCTTGAGTCAGTGCAACGGAGGGCAACAAAGATTATTCCTTCCCTGAGGCACCTTGAATATGTAGATAGACTGAGGGTATTAAATATGTTCTTGTTCGAAAGAAGGTGTGTGAGAGGGGATATGATTGAGCTCTTTAAAAATTCTTCCGGGATAGATAAATTGGATGTTAGCAAGTTTTTTGAGTTAGATGATGGAAATCGGACTAGAGGTTACCACTTGAAAATTAAAAAGCAAGGGTGTAGGTTGGATTTAAGAAAATATTTTTTCACCAATAGAGTGGTAGACTTCTGGAACAAATTGCCGCAGAGGGTAGTAGGTAGTCCAAATCTAAATGTATTTAAGAGTAGGTTGGATGAGTTTATGGGAAGGGAAGGTTGTGATGGTTCCTAAGTTTTGTATATATTAATATTGTTTGTATATATCTATAGCTGCATGATTTAGTTCTTGACAAGCCTTGATTGGTGATACCCTTGTTTCTAGATGTAGTTTTCCTGGGAGTATGGGTGCCTTAAAAAAGAGGCCGTTTGACTTGGATGACCTATGATGGGCCCTTGTGGCTTTTGTCATCTGTTATATTATATTGTGGGGGACTTTGATTTTGTCTTCCCCTGGTGATGGTGCTTTTTGTGGGTGGGTTTTGACGGAGGCGGATGACCTTTGATAGGCCCTTGTGGCTTTTGTCAGCCGTGTAATTATGTTATGTTACGTTATGTTTTATGTTATGTAACAATAGGAATGCCTCCAGATTTCTGCCATCAAAACATGCTATTCCTCTTTCTTTGTAATAGTCTCCAAGGAGTAATACAAGGTGTGTAAAAATTATAATAACACTTAAAAGGAAAGAACATTCAAAATTAATAAATATTTAGCAGAAAAAAAATTGAAATTTTATTTATGTAAAATCTCAACCAGTTGTCCATTGCTATCAACAAAATGGAAAGCAATTGAGGATAGAATTTAATGGTCTAATGCCAAATCTTTGAAAATAGAAACTATTGCATTTTTAATTTTTCCCTTGAGTTCATTGATACTGCGAACAGCCAGAAGTTGTAGGGCGTTAGATTGGGGGTGTGTGAAGACCATTGCAAAGGCCAACAGCTTCCTATCCATCTCCATGTCAATGAGTTGTTTAGGAAACCACAAATTGTGAATAAAAGGTCCAATAACACCAGCAGTAGTAAAAGCATACCAGACATTCACTTTTGGGGGAGGCACGTTCATGACAACAAATTAGTCATGGAGTTTTGCTAGCCCAAATATTGTGCTATCTGTTGTATTACATTGCATGAACATTATTGCTCACCATTTCTGCTCAAATCTGGCAGCATTCCACACAAATGTTTTTGATGTGTCAAGGCTTGAACACAATTTGGCAAGAAACTCATGTTTCCATACTGCATAGTCTGGTAGGCTTTCCTGGAGTGTTAACAAGTGATTGCTGAACAGCAACATTGATGTTACTCCTAGATGCTTTGAAAGGTCCAGCATTTTATTTGTATTCATCCATAAATGAGCCAATATGAAGAAATTTTTAATACGAGTCACTATAGATCACAATCCAGTCTCCAAACTAGCCTCGTCGCATTATCTCACATAATGAGAGGTGTATTGCAACCATCTTGGCCGTGAAGACAGATGCAGCGCCTGGCAGAGTCCTGCTGACTTCAAACAAAGGGGATACATTGGCACAGTTCCAGCATGACCTGGAATGAGCTCCAAAAAGGCCAATCACAATACTCCCAGCGCTGTAGAAGCTTTGGGAGCAGAGGCATGGCGACAAATAGTCAAAGGTGGTAGCCTCCAGGGTGGCTGTTGCTTTGGATGAAGTGAGCATGCTCTTTGATATAAGTACATACATACCTTGCTCGTTATGTCTGTACTTATATCAAAGAGCTTCACATAATGAAGGATTTTTTGTGATCGTCAAAAATTCAATTTTCTATAACATCATGATTTTTTTTTTCTAGGCAATCATATGTAATGGAACTCTTTCTGCTAATCAGTGTTTATCCTGCCTTTAGTACACATTACAGTAATACTGTACATACATTGTACTTGTGAATATTTTTTTTAGTGCAAAGTTTTTCTGTGTTCAGACGCATTATTTGTTAATTACTATACTGTACTGCACATCTTAGTGCTAAGTTTAATAATAATAATAACCCTTGCAAGAATGTCACCGAGGAAACAATTCAAAGGAGACAAGGCAAAGAGAAAGCATATCACCATGGAAGTGAATGCAAAATTATTGAGAAGCGAGAATGAGGTGTGAGCGTGGCTGACCTAGCATGATCATATAATCGCACTGTCAACAATTTGTACCATCCTCAAAAAAGGGACAAAATTAAGGAGATAGATTTTTCTAAGGGAGCGTCAAGATTCTCTGTGCAATGGTCACATTTACTTGACAATGTAGAAAGGTTGCTTTTCACAAATGAAGCTCTCGCTAATAGTGTCACCTTGCAATTGCAAAATGACAGTATTAGTGAGAGCTTCATTTATGAGAAGGCAAAATTAATTATTTATTCTTTCCCAGGTGTTAAATACATAATTAAAATGTATTTGCAATGATTTCCAAAATTTGGGGGGGTAAAGAAATAGGCAAAATTTGCGGCTGAGAATGGATTAATTCATTTTACATTAATTCCCATGGGGAAAATTAGTTTGCATAATGAATGACTCAGGAAAAGATTATACTCATTATGTGAGGTACCACTGGGGTGTGTATGTAGTGTGTGATTCTAGTGGTATTGATAGAAGAGCAAATGTACATATCTGAATGCCCCTTGTGTGAATGCAGCTTTGGTAGAGGTGAGTCGGTTGCATGATGAATGTAAGAGGTTGGGTGGTTAAAGTGAGAAGGGATGCGAATGTACGCATGAAGAATGTGGCTGGGACTAAGAGGGTGGAAGATACACCTAGACCAGGGATTGGAGAGAAGGAAGTGACTGATTTAAGTGAAAATGAATGGTGAGTGAATATGGATAGAATGGCTAGGTTAGGACAGGTTAGGTGTGTGAGTAAGAGACACATGGAACCTGTTAGGTTGACTAACAAATTTGATGCCCTGAGAAAGGAAGAGGTTGAAAGTGATTTGTCTGATGGGGTTGTGGCAGAAAGTGGAATAAGTGGTAGTTTGAATGAGAACAGGAGGGGAGGGGAGCTAGGCCTAGGGTGACTCTCAGATTAGATATTTAGATAGGAAGTCAAGTGCAAGCAAATGGAAAGGACTGAGAGTTTGTTTGCCGGGTGCTGGTGTAAATGATGTGTCTGAGAGGTATGATAGTCTGGTGTCTGGGTGTGAAAGGGATGCAGTTATGATTATGCATGTGAGAGTAAATGATGTAAAGAAGGTGGTTTAATGTGAGTTACGAGAGGTACAAAAGGTTAGTTGAAAGGATGAGTGAAAGTAGAGTGAAAGCAGTCATTTTAGGTGTGCTTGCAAGATTGGATGTGGGGATGGAATGGTTGTTTCATGCAATTAGACTGAATGAGTATATGAAAGGCCTGTGTAAGGAGTCGGGATTAGTGTTTGTAGATGTATGGAATGGCTTTTTGCGGAATAAGGCATTGTATGGACTCCATCTAAGCCAGGCTGGGTTTGATGTGTTGTGGCAGGACTTAGATAGTGTCGTTAGGTCTTTACAGGTAGGGAAACTAGATACTGATAGCAGTCAGGGAAATACAAGAGCACAGGGGGGGACAGGGAAAGGAAAGAGATGCAGAGGAGATAGAGTGAAAGGTATAGAAGCTAAAAGAGGTGCTTCAGGCATAGGAGGGCTGAGTTGTCTTTATACCAATGGTCGCAGTCTTTGAAATAAGAAGGATGAGTTATTTAGTTATATTATTCATGAAGATATAGATATAATGTGTGTAATAGAATCATGGGTTAACAAAAATAAATTTAATAACAACGTGAGTGAATTTGAACTACAGGGTTATATGTACATTAATCAAAGGAGAGATAGGAAAGGTGGTGGGTTGATTATTTATATCAGAAATAGCATTTCTTCAAATCTAAATAATTCTATAGAGCAAGAAGTTGAGTCACTGTGGATAGATATTAGGGTCAGTAAAAATAGGATAATACACTTGGGAGCCTTTTACAGACTGACTCTATTGATGAGTTAATGATCAGGCAAATACTTGTAAAGGATGTGAAGTAGATACAGTTATTCTTGGTGACTTTAATTAAAATTCTTTGGACTCACTCAACTTTGTATCTAAATAGTATCTAATCTGAGAGTCACCCATCACAAGCACCTCGGTCATTCTCTTAGTCCCCCTAGGACTAGCATTACCCTCCTTCCATTTCTCATTCAAACTACCACTTATTTCACTTTCAACCTCTTCCTCTCTTAGGGCATGAATCTGTTAGTCAACCTAACAGGGCACATTTGAGTCCTCTGACATCAGACCCTATACCCATTATAATTCACAAAATGATTTAAAGGCACTGACATGATTTGGTTAAATCATTCACCTCTGTAAATGTTAGGACATTAGTCTATAAACAATTAGGATTATATACTGGGGCACGATCAATTTATTGAAACTCAAGATCATATCATCGTAGTGTGGTCCCCCCATTGTGTTTATCCCCATAACATAACATAATTTCACGGATGACAAAAGCCACAAGGGCCTATCAAAGGTCATCCACATCCGTCAAAACCCACCCACAAAAAGCACCATCACCAGGGAAAGACAAAAGCCACAAGGGCTCATCATAAGTCATCCGAGTCAAACGGCCTCTTTTTTAAGGCACCCAAACTCCCAGGAAAACTACATCCAGAGGATTGCGTCCAGAAACAAGGGTATCACCAATCAAGGCTTGTCAAGAACTAAATCATGCAGCTATAGATATATACAAACAATATTAATATATACAAAACTTAGGAACCATCACAACCTTCCCTCCCCATAAACTCATCCAACCTACTCTTAAATACATTTAAATTTGGACTACCTACTACCCTCCGCGGCAATTTGTTTCAGAAGTCTACCACTCTATTGGTGAAAAAATATTTTCTTAAATCCAACCAAAATGTGAAATATTTTTGAACACGAACGAAATAGTACGTCCCATCGTTTGAGCCACTATATAAATAATTACCCTGAATTCAGCCAATGCCCATCCATTTCATAGCTAAATTCCCTATTATCCCTTCCCATGTTAAGAACTTTGCATTTTTTAAGGTTAAATCACTTTGCACTTTAAACCTACCCTCAACTTCTTTGACTACAGCTGCCAATTTAGTGTCAGCAAAAATTGACACCTTGCTATTTACAGCCTCCCAAGATCATTTATATAAACTATGAATAATAAAGGGCCTAGAAGGGATCCTGAGGTATGCCAATGATAATGTCCCTCCAATGTGACATCACCCCATTCTGCAAAACTCTGTTTCCTGTCCTTCAGCCATCCAGTTATCCAATTGAAAACTTTACCAGATATCCCATGGATTTTTAATTTATCAACTAGTCTCCCATGTGGAACCTTATCAAAAGCTATGCTAAAATCTAAGTAAATTACATCAACATTCTCTCCCTTATGTAACTCCTTCCATTTTCTCTCAGAACTCTTTTATGGCATTTTTCATTTCTTCCTTTTCATTTATATATATATATACGACATTTACTTTCAGACTCTCTACAGTAACCTATATTAATGAAACCTGCAGAACAAACGTGATAGAACGTAGGTATGAGAGATTGATTGATTGATTTAATCTGTTTTATAGGTGCTGAAACCCTATAAGGATTATTGACACCGTGAAATTACAGTCAAGATAGTCACCATCACCTCTTCAGTCTAGGGACTCCACTCCTAGACACTCAAGAATAAAGAGAAAGGTCGGTGCCAACAGTTACACAATTGTGTATACAAATACTCATATCTATATATGTACATAAATGGATATACAACCTGAAAAAAAAAAATAATAAAAAAAAAATCAAAAAAAAAAATCAAATCAAATAAATTAAATGTGTCTATATAATGATGTATCTCTTAGAAACTTTAGTACTAGTTCAAATGGGACTGAGGAATTTAGGACAGTAGCATATGAAAATCTTAAGTTGTTTTCCAAGCAGAAATTTAATAAGGGTTTACGACTTAAAGCATATTCAGGGCATTGAGTTATAGCATGTTCTGGGGTAAGTTGTGTATTGCATTTTCCACAAAAGTGGAAAAGTGATGGATCAAAGAAGTAGCCATGGGATAGTCTACTGCAACCTAATCTTAGTCTAGTTAGTACGATACTGTCACGATGTGACATTCTATAAGGTCTGTTATTGTTTAAATTAGGAATTATTTGCGGGAGAATGCCAATATTTTGGGACCATTCATTTTGCCAGAGGTTGAAGACTGAGGGCTGCAGCATGCCTATCATTTCTGATACTGAGAACCCCAGGTGTGTCGTATTAGCATTGTGTATTGCTGCTTTAGCTGCTGTGTCAACCACTTCATTATCTTTTATACCTGCATGACTAGGAACCCATAAAAAAACAGCTTCCAGGTTGATTTTATGTATATAGTTAATTATACGGTGGGTTAAGTAGTGACTTTTTTGTTCTTTCACAGCTAGCAAACCTGATAGGGAGTCTGAAACTATGAGTAGTTTACAGTTGTCTAGTTTTTGATTTATGTACTTGAGTGAACTCAATATTGCATATAACTCAGCAGTAAATATAGAGCAGTGATGGGGCAGTTTGAAGGTCTTTATGGTTTCCCTCCAGATAAAAGCACATGCTACTCCTTCATTACTTTTGGAACCATCTGTGAAAGTTACATTAAAACCTGAGGATTTATATAACTCAATTAATTCTAAGGACAATGTTTGGTAAATACATGAAGGAGTGTTGTTCTTAGGGTATGCAGTTAATGAGAGGTTAAAGTGAACTTTAGTTAGTGTTATATAGCAGTTAGATATTTTTATGGTGTTTAAATCAATGGGGTCATATCCTAAGTTCATTATATATTTTTTAATCCAACCACAAAAAGGTTTTGGATGAGGCCGAAGGTCATAGAAATTATACCAAAAGAATTGTAAAATACATATACGTGTGGGGTGATTTGCAATACTGAGTACTTTAATACCATATCTTAGCCCTAGCAATATCCTACGAAATTTAAGAGGCATTATATTAGCTTCTGCCTCTAAAAAATCAACTCTGGTACAATTTAATGCACCTATAGCTAGTCTAATACACTTAAATTGTATTCTATCAAGTTTTAATAGGTTGCTTTCTGATGATGTATGGTATAGGAAAGAGCCATAGTCTATTTTACTTCTAACAAGGGATTTATATATATGTAATAGATGCATTCTATTTGATCCCCAGTTTGTATTTGCAAGATATTTTAGGAGCAAAATGCTAGATATACATTTCTCTATTAATGACGTAATATGAGCTGTCCAAGTTAGTCCCTGATCTAATACCATGCCCAAGTATTTATGAGTTTGCATGTAATTAATAGGGTAATTTAATATTATCAGTTCTGGCAAGTTATGTTTCCTAGGGCGTTTTGTAAAAATTATACACTTAGTTTTAGTAGGAGAAAAGGTGGTGCCCCATTTTTGTGACCAGTCAGATATAGAATCCATGATTTTTTGCATCTGGTTATGCATTTGATCCAAGTTTTCACCAGATAGCCACACTGCAATATCATCAGCATACAAGGCATGGTTTATGTCTAAATTTTTGAATAAATCATTTAACATGATTGAAAATAGGAGTGGACTTATAACGCTGCCCTGTGGTAAGCCGATTTGTACAGCAAATTTTTCTGAAGGGAGATTAGCTATAGAAACTCTTATAATTCTAGAGGAAATGAAATTTTTAATAAAGTTGGGGAGGTGGCCACGTAAACCCATCTTGTATAGTTTTTTATAAAGACCATGGTGCCAAATGGTATCATATGCTTTTTCAATGTCCAGAAAGATTGCCATTACATATTTATTGCAGAGGAACGCTTCCCTTATGTCACATTCTAAGCGTACCAAACTATCCATAGTTGAGAAGTGCTTTCTGAATCCACTTTGGTAGTATGATAAGTACTTTTTTTCATTAAGGTATTTCTGTGATCTAATGGTCAATATTCTCTCTAATGTCTTGCATAAGCAGCTTGTCAAGGCTATAGGGCGGTAAGAAGATGGTTCCTGACTTGGTTTCCCTGGCTTTAAAATAGGGATGAGTAAACTCTCTTTCCATGTATCTGGATAGGTATTATTTAGAAATGTGATTGTAGAAATTTAAGAGATTATGTTTATTTAGGTTACTAAGATTTGCTAGGAAGGGATATATTATGTCATCCATGCCAGGAGAGCTTGGTTTGTTTTGGGGAATAGCTTTTTCTAATTCATATAATGTAATTGGGCAGTTATATTCCTCATTGTTAGATACCCCAAATGAAATTTCATTAAATTCAGCCTCCACCATAGTGTATACAAAGGGTTCTATGTAGGAGTGAATACTGCTAATAGTAGCAAAGTGGCCGGCTAATATTTGGGCAGTCACAAATGGGTCAGAAGTAAAGTTACTGCCAGATTTTAATGTGACGAGTGGATGGGGTTTATGTCCTTTTGTAAGTCTCCCTATCTTATCCCAAACTTCTGCTGTATGAGTGTTATGATTAATAGTTTGTACGAACCTTCTCCAAGAGAGACGTTTCGATAATCTAATTACCCTTCTGGCTAAGGCTTTAGCTTTATGATATAACAGTAAAGACTCTGGATTCATGTACTTCTTAAATAGTTTATAGGCTTTTTTTTTAACTTTTATTGCATAGGCACAACTATCATTCCACCAGGGATTGTTATATTTAGGGAATATTCTTCTGTATGACTTTGGTATGGTTTTGGCTGCACATTTGGTGATAGCAGAGGTTACTAGAAGGCAAGCATCATTTGCATTAAGTGAAATATTGACTTTTGGAATTTGTAGCTCTTGATGAAATTTTTTTAAATTACCTTTATATAGCCATTTGGGCCTGGTATTATACTTCATTTCATACATCGTTTCGACTGACCTTCGAACAGGTAGCACGTGTTTCGTAGAGCTCTCAGAATATTTTGATTATTTGATTTACTTTGGTGTGTGACATAAACATAAATATTAAGTTATAAAATCATATATTTGGTTAATATAACAAAGTTAAATTGTGGTTATTTTGTATAAATTGTGGTTATTTTGTTTTGGTGAGAAAGTGACTTTTGTTTACTTCGGGGCCATCTTGATTAGCAGGTTTTAAACTTGCGCGCACAAATTGGGATCAAATTCTTGTTATTTGTAAGTTTTTGTTTCTATTATTGTTCTTGTTTAAGTATGGCTGACTGTTTGGATGTAGAGAGTATGCCTTTTGAAAGTAGTGTGTATGTAGTGTGCGATGTCTGTGGTGTAGAGAGGAGAGTGAATGTGTCTGAGTGCCGTGTATGTGCTTTGACTGAGGAGGTGAGTCGATTACGTGCGGAATGCTTGAGACTGAACGATTTAGTGTCTGAAGTGAGAAGAGATGCAAGTGTACGTTTGAAGAGTCAGATTGGGACCAGGAGGGAGGAAGTTAGGCCTAGAACAGGGACTGGAGAGAAAGCAGTAAGTGAAGTAAGTGATGATGAGTGGTGGGTGAAAGTGAACAGAATAGATAAGTTAGGACAGGTTAGGTGTGTGAATGAGAGGGACATGGAACCTGTTAGGCTAACTAACAGATTTGATGCCCTGAGAGAGAAAGAATTTGAAAGAGATTTGCCTGGTGTGGCCGTGCCTGAAAGTAGAATAGGAGGTCGAATGAGTGAGAGCAGGAGGGAGGGTAATACTAGGCCTAGAGAGAATAGGAGAATGACTGAGGTGATTGTGATGGGTGACTCTCAGATTAGGTATTTAGATAGGAAGTTGAATGAAAGTAAATGGAAGGGAGTGAGAGTTTGTCTGCCGGGTGCTGGTGTAAATGATGTGTGTGAGAGGTATGATAGGTTGGTGTCTGGGTGTGAGAGGGAAGCAGTTGTGATTACACATGTCGGAGTAAACGATGTAAAGAAGGTGGGTACTTGTGAGTTACGACAGCGGTAAAAAAGGCTGATTGAAAGGATGTGTGAAAGTAGAGTAAAAGGCGTTGTTTCAGGTGTGCTTCCCAGAATGGATGTGGGGATGGAATGGTTGTCTCGTGCAATGGGGTTGAATGAATATGTGAAAGGTTTGTGCGAGGAGTCAGGATTGGTATTTGTAGATGTTTGGAGTGGGTTTTATGGGAATAAGGGTTTGTATGCGATGGATGGACTCCATCTGAGCCGAGATGGGGTTGAGGTTTTGTGGCGGGAATTAGATAGTGTTATTAGGTCTTTAGAGGCGGGAAACTAGGTTTTGATAGTGGTCAGGGAAATTTAATGGCTCAAAGTGAGGCAGGGAAAGGAAGCAAACACAGATTTGTAGAAGGTAGGCAGGCTAATGGAAGTGCTTTAGGGTTAAACTACTTGAGTAGTGAAAGTGGTCAGGGAAATACAAGAGTACAGGGTCGGGGAAAGAGAGAAAGGAGATGCAGAGGAGATAGGCCCTCAGGTGCTTCAGGGATAGGTGGGCTGAGTTGTCTTTACACAAATGCTCGTAGTCTTAGAAATAAGAAGGATGAATTATTTAGTTATATCATTCATGAAGATATAGATATAATATGTATAGTTGAATCATGGGTTAATGAAAATATATTTAATGATAATGTCAGTGAATTTGAACTAGAGGGTTATACTATGTACATTAGTCAAAGGAGAGATAGGACTGGTGGTGGGTTGATTATTTATATCAGAAATAGCATTTCTTCAAATCTAAATAACTCTATAAAGCAAGGAGAAGGTGAATCATTATGGATAGATATTAAGGTTGGTAAAAATAGGAAAATACACTTGGGAGCTTTTTATAGACCACCAGGACAGACTGATTGTATCGATGAGTTAATGATTAGGGAAATAAGTAAAGGATGCAAAGAAGATACAGTTATTCTTGGTGACTTTAATTTAACTTCTGTAGACTGGGAAAATATGATAGGAAGAGATAGAGCAAGTTGTAAGTTTATGGAGTGTTTTGAGGATAACTTTTTGATCCAATTTGTTAATAAGCCAACAAGGGGTGCCAATATATTAGATCTAATTCTTTCAAATGATGATCACTTAGTTCAAGGATTGAGTGTAGGGGAATCATTGGGAAACAGTGATCATCAGATGGTTCGGTTTAATTTGCAAATAGTTAAGGGTAGAACAACGACAAACTCCACGAAAATTCCAAATTTTTATAGAGGAGATTACGATAAATTACGCAGCATGCTAAATCAGATTAGGTGGGATATAGAATTCCATGGAAAGAATACTTATGAGATGTGGGATATTTTTAAGACTATATTAAACATGGTTCAGGAACAGTGTATTCCGATGAAGTCTATTAGGAAGAAATGTAGGAAACCATTATGGTGGAACCAAGAAATAGCTAATAAAGTTTCAGAGAAAAAAAGGGCATACCAGAGATTACAAAGTGAGAGTAGTTTAGATAATTTAAACCATTATAGGTCAACCAGAAATGAACTAAATAAGATTATTAAGAAGACCAAAAGGACAGCAGAAATTAATTTAGCTAAAAATAATAATAAAGATCCTAAAAAATTCTTTAGCTATTATAGAATCAATAATCAATCTAACAGTGATAAAATAGGGCCTATTAAATATGAAGGGGTTTTGAAAGAATCTGATGAGGAAATAGTAGAGGTCCTTAATGATCATTTTGCTTCAGTATTCACAGAAGAGAAACCAGTTAGATTAATTGATGATAATTCTAGGTCAAGGGAAGTAGTGATAAATTCTATTAATATAGACAGAGAAGAAATTAAAGGGCTTATAATTCAGTTAAATACTAGTAAGGCATCTGGCCCTGACAACATTCATTCTAGGATACTCAAAGAAGGTGTAGAAAGTATTGCAGTAGCTCTCGAGAAGATATTTATTAGATCACTAGAGTCTGGAGAAATACCAAATGATTGGAAATTGGCAAATGTAGTGCCAATTTTTAAAAAGGGAAGCAAAGAGGACCCAAATAACTTTAGACCAGTAAGCTTAACTTCTATAGTCTGTAAAATTCTTGAGAAGATGGTTAAGAAGGGAATTTCTGATCATCTAGAGAGCAGCAGGTTAATTAATGATGCTCAGCATGGTTTTAGAAAAGATAGATCGTGTTTAACTAATTTACTGGATTTTATGGATTATGTAACTAAAGAATTAGATAGGGGTGAGAAAGTTGATGTGATCTACTTAGATTTCAGCAAAGCTTTTGATAAGGTTCCACATAGAAGACTAGTTCATAAATTAAAGCTGCATGGGATATGTGGGAACGTTTTGAATTGGATAACTGAATGGCTGAAAAATAGGAAACAGAGAGTTGTACTGAATGGAGTGAGGTCAGAGTGGAGGAATGTTATTAGTGGCGTACCTCAGGGATCAGTTTTAGGCCCTTTATTATTTATAATCTATGTAAATGATCTTGGGCAAGGTGTAAATAGCAAAGTGTCAATTTTTGCTGATGACACTAAATTGGCTGCTGTAGTCAAAGAGGTTGAGGGTAGCTTTAAAGTGCAGGGTGACTTAGATAAGCTGTTAGCTTGGGCTCAGAAGTGGCAGATGACTTTTAACCTTAATAAATGCAAAGTTATTAACATGGGGAGAGATAATAGGGAATTTAGCTACGAGATGGATGGATATTGGCTTAATTCAGTTGAAGATGAGAAAGACTTAGGAGTGGTAGTAGATAGGTCACTGAAATTTTCAAAGCAGTGTATTGAGGCAAAAAATAGAGCAAATAGGGTGCTAGGTTACATTAAAAGAAACGTTAGCTACAAGAGTAAGGAGGTCATCCTTAAACTATACAACTCTTATGTCAGGCCACATTTAGAGTACTGTATACAGGCATGGTCACCACATTTTAGACATGATATAAACTTATTAGAGTCAGTACAAAGGAGGGCAACAAAAATAATACCATCCCTGAAGCACCTTCAATATGAAGATAGACTGAGGGTATTAAATATGTTTTCATTTGAAAGAAGGTGTGTGAGGGGAGATATGATTGAGCTTTTTAAAATCTTTTCTGGGATGGATAAATTAGATTTCAGCAAGTTATTTGAGTTAGAAGGTAGTAATAGAACTAGAGGCCACCACTTAAAGATTAAAAAACAGAGGTGCAGACTGGATGTTAGAAAATATTTTTTCACTAACAGAGTGGTGGATTATTGGAATAGTTTGCCACCTGAGACTGTAGACAGCCCAAACTTGAATGTTTTCAAGCGCAGATTGGATGATTATATGGGGATGGAGGGTTAATTTCTTACTTTTTGGTATGTGGATATGTTTCTTGACTCATTCCTGTGGATGCAGTTTCTTTTTATTGTATATTTTGGGGGATTTTGATTTTGTTTTTGACAGACTCCTATGGAGGCTTTAAATTATATATTGTAGATGCATGGTTGGACATTCCTATGGATTGTTAAATTGTATATTGTAGCTGCATGATCTGACAAAATCCTATGGATGCATTATATGGGTGGGATTTGATGGATACGGATGACCTTTGATAGGCCCTTGTGGCTTTTGTCATCCGTTAAATTATGTTATGTTATGTTATAAAGATCTGGTAGTACTTTCCACTCTAAGTTTAGTTTTAAAGAATGGGAGCATAGAGATATATCTATATGAGAAAAGTGTCCTCTAAATTCATTGCAATAGGTTGGGGCCTTTGAGTTTAGGATGTATAAATTTGCTTCTTCAATAAAATCTGTTATTTTATTTCCTCTAGGACAGCATTCTGATGAGCCCCACAGGTAGTGATGTCCATTCAAATCTCCAGATATTAATACTGGTGGAGGAAGTTGGTTATAAAGATTCATTAAGTCTTGTGTAGTTAAAGGAAATCTTGGAGGTATATAGATTGAACAAATTGTGAATTTTAAAGATGGTAAATTAATTCTAGCTGCTATAGCTTCCAGATCAGAGGTGATATTTAAAGTTACAAATGGTACCCAGGAGGCTATGGCAAGTAGAACTCCTCCTCCATTACGGCTTCTATCTTTTCTTAAGATGGAATATCCTTTTAAAGAAATGTTTTGCTCTATTCCTAACCTTGTTTCTTGTAGCATTACAATTGATGGGGAATATTCATTTAAGATCATCTGCAAGAATGGTAACCTAGTTGTATAACTGCGTATATTCCACTGACATATTCTAAAGTTCATTATCTATATATAATTTAAACTATTAATCACCAAATAATATTCTGTAACCATCCCTTGAATCAATTTTTTTTGTAAAGCCCATTTTATTAAACACTATAGCCATTTTGTTAACTGCCTGTTTAAGGGCAATGTTTGCTTCCATGATTTTCTTATATTCTTTAAGGATAGACCATAGGTATTCATTTGAGACATCTACATTATCAACATTTTGAGTTTTGTTTATCTTCATTATTAATACTTTTTGCAGGTAGAGATTGTGGTCTAGTAATGGGTAGGTCACATTGTGTTTCTTTTGTAGCTTTTTCAGTTATAGTTTTTTTCTTGTTATTTGTATATATGTCACTTGCATTTATAGGATGATTTTTGAAATATACCTGTCAAGCTTCCAAGAAGGATAATTTTTTATCAATTTTTAAATGAATAATTTCTTTCTCCCTGATCCACACAGGACATTCCTTAGAATTTCCTAAATGGTTGGGAGAAGAACAGTGAATACATTTAGGAGCCTCCCTTGGAGCGATACAATCCTGAGAATTATGTTGCTCATTACAATAAAGACATCTAGATTTATTTGTACAGGTCCTACTTCCATGTCCAAAATGCCAGCAATTAAAGCACATCAAGGGATTAGGGTAGTGGTTATCAATACTGAACGTAAGGTATCCATAATATAATTTAGAAGGCAAGACATTTCCAGCAAAAGTTAATACTAACAAGGGGGTAGGGATTCGGGAAGGGCCTTTATTGAGGCGTCTAATTTTCATAACGGACTCATTTTGAATTTTTAATTCATTAAGTAATAATTCTTCCTCAAAGTATAGTAAATCAGGTGCATATATGATACCTTGAATAGTGTTTAAATTTTGTGCAACTGAGCATTCTACATCATATTGTCCATTGATAATGGTTTTTGTATTTAAAAGGGCTGTTGTCTGATCTGAGGATTTTGTATGTATTAAGAGGGATCCTGTTCTGCAATATTTAACCTCGATGACAGGGCCATGACAAATGGATTCAACAACTGTTTTAATTGTTAATGGACTTAATTTTGTCAAATTAACTGTTGGAGAACTTAAATATACCCAAGAAACAAATTTGGGATCAATATTCAATTTGGGGTCATTTTTGTTTATGGAAGTCACATTTATACTACCTGTATCATTGATCTTACTTTGTGATGTTACAGGAGCTTTATTACTGTGCGTTGAACTATGATATATAGCAGGGTAATTCGGGTACTTGTTCGATTTCTCTGAACCAGAAGTTGATGGCTGTGAAGAGAAACGAGAGACAGCTTGGTCAGTCTCTTTGATCACTTTGTGTAGTTGTTTTAGAGTAGGATCAACGTTAGGGGATTCGAGATCAGTATTAGAATTAGGTCGTTTTAGTTTAACTCGAGATTTGTCCTTTTGAGACATCTCGAGAGAAGAACGCCCCCGTGCCCTAGGGCACGGGCGACTTTCGTTAAAGAAAAGGTCTTAGGTTATTAAGGCAGTAGATATAAGGAGATAACCTAGGTTAAGCAAAATTCTCACTAAGGTACCTAACGATTAATCACTTATATCAAGCAAGATTTGGAAAGTGTGGAGCAATACAACCTTTCGGGAGAAAGTCTACAGAGGGAATCTAAGGGTATGAGAGAAATACCGAAAATGTTCGCGGGCAATTCGAAGAGGAATCGACAAAATATTTTTGGTAATGTTAACAAGAATTTTTACGATCAGAAAGATAGCCTTTACCTCGGTACGTCGTCTGAGACCGACATGGCAGATGAATGAGTTTTGTGGTTAGGCTTTTTTTCACACCACCTTATTAGAACAACATAGAAAGGTAATTGTAGATGGAGGGGTGTAATAAAAGGGTCAATAAAAAATATAGAATTCCATAGCGAACGGTGCCTTGCTACAGCTAAATGACTTACATTCTACAATAAAGTTTACCCACGAGGAGGAAGAGGACAACTCAATCCCTTTCCTGGATGACACCACATTTTAGACATGACATCAACCTGCTAGAGTCAGTACAAATGAAGGCAACAAAAATAATACCTTTTCTGATCTGAAGGACCTTGAAATGAAGATAGACTGAAGGTATTAAATATGTTCTCATTTGAAAGAAGATGTGTGAGGGGAGATATGATTGAACATTTTAAAATATGTTCTGGGATGGATAGGTTGGATTTTAGCAAGTTATTTGAGTTGGAAGGTAGTAATAGGACTAGGGGTCACCACTTAAAAATTTTAAAAACAGAGGTGCAGGTTGAATGAGAGAAAATATTTTTTCACCAATAGACTGCCACCTGAGACAGTAGATATTCCAAACTTAAATGTTTTCAAACACAGATTAGATGATTATATGGAGAGAGAGGTTTAACTTTGGGGGAGTGGGTGGTTATTGTGGACTCATTCCTGTGGATTCAGTTTTTTATTATTGTATATTATGATTGATTTGGATTTTAACGAGTCCTGATTATGATGCTTTTTATTCTTGACACATTCCTGTTGATGGTTTTAATTGTATATTGTAGATGCATGATCTGAAACAATCCTATGCATGCATTTTGTGGGTGAGTTTTGGCAGATGCGGATGACCTTTGATAGGCCCTTGTAGCTTTTGTCATCCGTGAAATTATGTTATGTAATAGTCCACCAACGTGAGGTTGCTATCAAGTTCTTTTTCAACAGGATAAACTACCAACAATAACGAGTTTGTACACCTCTTCTCAGCCCATGACTAACATACGAAATATGCAATCGTGTTTGTGCTCTTCCTTCGTGCCTAGCGGATTTGAAGCTAAGAGTTTATTCAACAGGAGGAGCAATACATCCAGGGAGCATTCTAGAGACTCCACTACCCCAAATCTATCATCTGAAGAGCCATAAAAAAAACACAAAACAGCAGGACACAGGCTCAGGATTCGAGGACCTCTTCCAAACGCGTGATCTTTACCTTGATATTTACCTTGATGAAGGTCTTGCCCCCCATCAGTTTCCAGTGCATCTGCTAAAGGTTGGCTAATTACAGATGCAGCTAGACAAACATTAGCAAAAACGAACTAAGAACATTCCAAAACCAATAGTTCCAGAAAAGTTTTAACCAATGCTTGGCTAATTACGGATAGACAAGCATTAATAAGAATCAACTAAATAAATTCAAACAGTAATGGACCCAGATAAGTTTCGAGTTTATGCTTATAATTATACAGAGAAGTCGCGGAAATAACCTCTACATGCAAAGAGTTCCATAAATTGATGGTTCGAAGTGTGAAGAAACGAGTTTTAACATCAAAATTGTGAGGAGTGACAAATATTTTCTTACTATGACCTCTGGTTCGATCAGGACCTATGCAGTTAAATAGATCGGCAAATTGAATGCAATGATCATTCAGAATCTTTCATACCTTTATCAAGTCTGCTCGAATAAGACGGCCATTGATTGAGAAAACCCCAATCTCGATAATTTTACAGCATAAAAAGGCCAGCAACTTTTTAAGTCCACTTTCTCTGAACTGATTCAAGAAAATGCAAATCACCAATATAACCGGTATTCTACATAACACAGCCGAAATCAATAATTGGACGAATATGTGTAACGAACACCTGACGCATAAATTGACTTGATGTACAAATAGTACCTCGGAGGATATTATTGGCAACACCATTTGCTTTATCAAAGACCTCTCCAGCATGAAGGTGGAATTTAAGAGTTGTATCTACCAAAATACCAAGATCCTTAAAGGAGGATTTAGATGGGATAGGATTATTTCCTAAGTAGTATACACCCATAAGGAACGCACGAGAGCGACAAAAACGGATATAGGCACACTTACTTATAGAAATGGAAAGGCACCAGGATTTACTACTATTGTGAAGCAAAGAAATGTCATTTTGTAAAGAAACACAAGCACCATTATTATTAAGCTTATTAAGATCAGCATGAGGTTGAGTTAGCTATGATTTCAAATCGTCAGCAAACATGATGAATTGCTGCAGACCGGCACAAATATAATTAATAAAGATTAGGAAAAGAGCAGGACCCACCACAGAACCTTGTGAAACCCAACTAGTAACATCAACTGATTTGCTAGAAGAACCCTGGACTACTACCTACAAACTTCTATTAGTTAAAAAATCATTGAACCACCCAATCAATGGGTTACAAATACCGACATGAGAAAGTTTGATGATGAGCAATCTATGATCAACAATATCAAAGGCTTTACTATAGTCAAAGTAAAGAACATCAACCAATTTACCAAGGTCCACATTTTTGCTAATAAAGTCATAAGTCAATAGTAATTCATCAGTCACAGATACGAGGGGCGGTCAATAAGTTTTGCAATTCGGATATAAGGAAACGAGATATGAGGAAAAGTGTTTTATTATTTTTCAATATAATTACCCTCGACTTCAATTTACTTGCGCCACTTGTCCTTGAGGCTTTGAATTCCCGACAACCAGAAATCTTCCGACTGCTGTTCAATCCACTCCTGGAAGGCGAACTTGACATCTTCATCGTCCCCAAACCGGCGTCCACGCAGTGTAGCCTTGAGCTGTCAGAATAAAAAGTAGTCGCTAGGGTCCAGATTTGGGCGGTAGGGGGGATGGTTGAGCTGCTCGAATCTGCACTCACGCAGGGCAGCTTGTGCAACTCTAGCCTTGTGGACTTTGACGACGTTGAAGTCGATCATGGGACGTGAGGTTTCTAGGGACCCAACGGGCAAAGACTTTGGTCATGGTCAAATTGTCGTGGATGATGTTAATAACACTTCCATGTGATAGTCCAAGTTCTCGCTCGATTTCTTCGACCTTCACCCGTCGTTTTTCGAGGATCATCCTCTCCACACGGGTCATATTGTCCTCGTTGGTTACGTCTGACGGGCGTCCTGGACGGGGGTCATCTTCAAGGGACTCACGACCATGGCAGAACTCCCTATTCCAGCGAGCAATGGTTGCATAGGAAGGGGCTGTGTCGGTGTACACTACAACCATGCGTTCATGGATCTCTTTTGCATTCTTGCCTTCCTTGGTCAAAAATTTGATCACTGCGCGGTGCTCAACCTTCTCCATTGTTTAAAAATTTGTGACTGACGATCTGCTATCAGCGATCAGCTACAGCTTCTTAAATAGACGAGGCAGAAGCGTGCAGATGCAGGTCCTGACTTGTTATAACTTGTCCTAACACCCCCACAAACAGCCATACCCCTTCCTCTGATTTGCCCTACCGATTCGCCAAACTTATTGATGACCCCTTCGTAGGTTAGCATCGAAGCCAAATTGGAAATGGGAGAGTAAAGAGTTTGCCTCTAAATAATCAAACAATTTTAAAACTATAACTCTTTCCAACGTTTTCCTACAATTAGACGTTATACTAATAGACCTATAGTTCGAAGAATTGGAATGAATACCGCTCTTAAATAAAGGGCGCACAAGAGTAATCTTCCACAGAGAAGTAATAGTCATTGAAGTAAGGTTTTTACTATTCAGAAGAAAAAAGTGATAACACAGTACTGTAGCACAGTTTTTCAAAACAGTTTAAGGAATATTGTCAGGGCCACAGTTCGGGGAATTTTTTAACATTTATAAAGCATTTAGCACATCGATAATCCTAAGATCATCAAACGTTACCTTAGAAATAGAATACTACTGAGGAAAAGGATTTAAGGGCGCTTCCCTCACAAAAACTGATAAAAAATAGTCATCCATATGGTTAGCCACCGAACCGCTGTCATACCCCCAGAAACCATCAATGATCAAAGACCCCACAGCAGGCTTGTCAGTCTTTTTGTTCCTCAAGTAACTATGAACCCTTTTAGAATCACTATACTGAGCTAGAGATTCTTCGTAGTTAGAAACCACGCTAATAATATCTTGTTTAAAACGAATATTAATTACTAAGTTCGCGGAAGTCAAGCTATGCTTGAACAGTTAGAATAGAATTTCGACCGAAACGGTTCCGTAAAGTCTTATACCTACTCCAGGCAATAGACTTTTGCCTGGGGGATGGCCAATGACAACTTCCCAGACCAAGGAGGCTTAAATCCATTCGACTGTTTGCAAGGTACAAAATAGGAGATAGCGGTGGACAAACTGGATACAATTTTGTATAAGCATGATAGTGGTACCATCAAGCCCCATTGACAGTAGTGCTTAACCGAACATAAGGAATGGTAGACATGTCGTGCTGGCTGCAATAATGAAGATCGCAGACCTAGTCAGGAACATGAGGGAAAGAGTAATAAGGGACAAGTCAGAAGTATATGAGATCTCTTGTATGGTATGTAAAAGATCCAGCTACTGTGAGACTCACGGGAGCATAGAGACTAGAATTATGGAGCGCAAATTCGAAAAATCTGGGTGTGGAGATTTTCCAACGTCCTCGAACAGCATCTAAGTGATACAGACCACCATATAGATTAGGAGGAGTGAAGGGGGGGGGGGGGCTGCCGATATGGATGCCAGGAGGAGGAAGGTGACAGAGGCTGCATTTATTTTGCCTAGAGAATACCTGGGTTTCGCCGAGAGAAGCACTCTCCTCGCTACCAAACTGTTTGACCGCATCCGTGTTCCCCAAGACCTTTCGACCTTTACCATTGTCTCTCTAGGAGTAACACCAATTACCAAGTAGTATACGTCTGTGTGCAAGAGAGGATGGAACAAAGCATGTGTAGTATAGACAGAACGAAGTAAAAGTGATGAAAAGAGAATGTAGTGTAGAAGATTTGCAAAGGGATACAAGGCACCTGGTGGTCAGATTTATCATTTTTATTGTTTTGTTGTTTGTATATATCTTTGGTTATTTTTCTTGTTTTATACGGCGTTCAAGATTTTTGTCTTAAAAAATTAATGTATTTTTTGTATATTATGAACAATTGTTGTTGTTTTATGATTAGTACTTTTGTATTACATGTATTCTTTGATATATGTCGTTTTTTGTGTGTGTTTTAGTCGTTTTCTTTCACTTTTTTCGAGTTATTTCGTCTTGTGTCAAAATCGGTTTATGAGTCGTAATCAGTAATTTTTGTCGTAATAATTTTCTCTTTTCCGGGGTTTTTTTTTTTTTGCACATTCTATCATGCGAGGAACGGCACTTGCTCTCCGTTACGCATTAGGCTAACGGAACTTGGGAATCTTGAATAGTTCTGGTTAATCATTTCATCCATTTCTGGTTAATCATCCATTTCTTTATTAACCTTATCTTTCATATTCATAGTCAATTCTTTAATAACTATACGAATGGATCTTATCCCCACCTTCCTGTCCAGCTCTTCTTGGTGACTTTTTTCTCGCCTTCGTGTACGAGGGGCGGTCAATAAGTTTTGCGAATCAGTAGAGCAAAACAGAGGAAGGGGGATGGCTGTTTGTGGGGGTGTTAGGGCAAGTTATGACAAGTCAGGACCTGCAGCCGCACGCTCCTGCCTCGTCTATTTAAGAAGCAGTAGCTGATCGCTGATAGCAGATCGTCAGTCACAAATTTTTCAACAATGGAGAAGGTTGAGCACCGCGCAGTGATCAAATTTTTGGACCAAGGAAGGCAGGAATGCAAACGAGATCCATGAACGCATGGTTGCAGTGTACACCGACACCACCCCTTTCTATGCAACCATTGCTCGCTGGAATAGGGAGTTCCGCCATGGTCGTGAGTCCCTTGAAGATGACCCCCTGTCCATGACGCCCGTCAGACGTGACCAACGAGGACAATGTGGCCCTTGTGGAGAGGATGATCCTCGAAAATCGACGGGTGAAGGTCGAGGAAATCAGGCGAGAACTTGGACTATCACATGGAAGTGTTATCAACATCATCCACGACAATTTGGCCATGACCAAGGTTTCTGCCCGTTAGATCCCTAGAAACCTCACGTCCCATGATCGACTTCAACGTCGTCAAAGTCCACAAGGCCAGAGTTGCACAAGCTGCCCTGCGCGAGTGCGGATTCGAGGAGCTCAACCATCCCCCTACAGTCCAGATCTGGCCCCTAGCGACTACTTTTTATTCCGCCAGCTCAAGGGTGCACTGCGTGGACGCCGGTTTGGGGACGATGAAGATGTTCAGCTCGCCGTCCAAGAGTGGATTGAACAGCAGTCGGCAGATTTCTGGTTGTCGGGAATTCGAAGCCTCAGGGACAAGTAGCGCAAGTGCATTGAAGTCGAGGGTAGTTATATTGAAAAATAATAAAACACTTTTACTCGTATCTCGTTTCCTTATATCCGAATTTCAAAACTTAATGACCGCCCCTCGTACCTGTAATTAGGTACACAAACGCATTTGTTCTGCACGACCTGTAGTCTTCCCTTTTGTGTCCTCGAGGTACAAGAGAAGGCGGAAGCTGGGTAGAGCAGTAGATCTTGCAAGTGAAGTGTAGATCTTTTTCTCATTGCTCACTCGGAGGTTTCTGACTGTGAACGAAGCTTTTCAAATATGATCAGAGACGTGTTGAAAATGACTTCATCCGGGTACAGAAGTACCCGTATGAAGTAACTTTCATACCGAGTACATTGCAGTCCGTGGTGTAGTGATAAAGTATATCCCCCACCCTGACATTTGAGTGTAGTTTCTTTTCAATCGGAACCACCTTGAATTTCTTAATTTCTCTCGGCTGGTTCTTATCTTTCATTTGGCCTCGTGGATGCTGATATACGCCGCTCTCTCCATAACATAGTCACAGGGAGTTCCTTATAAGTTTGGACTTAGTCCTAGTCAGTCGCAGGATCTTGAATTGCAATCCCCTTTGTCAAACCTTATCGAATGCTTTTGATACATCCCGACACACAATGTCCCCCCACCCCTTTCCTTTTGGCTTGAGCAAGCTTTTCCTTAATGGAATTTATAGCTATCTCAATACATCTTTTTTTTCCGGAAGCCAAATTGGTATGGGTTGCACAGGGACTTCTCCTCCAGTTGAGACACAATTCTTCCATTGAGAATTTTCTTGAAGAGCTATCCGCCAATTTCCAAGAGTGAAGTTAGTCGATAGCTCTCCTTCCTTGTCTGATCCTTCCGGTGCTTTGCTAAGAAAATAATCTTAGCGGTCTTGAAAGCATCAGGGAAGTATGCTGTATTTAGACAGTCGTTATAAACTCTTCTCATTCCTTCGATGATATTAGCTGGTGCCTTTTCAAAGTTTAACTTTGTTAGCCTCGATTGTTCTCTGATTTTCTGGGGAAATAAATGAAGCGCACTGAGTAGTTCCTCCTCGGCTATCTCGGTGCTTCCGTCGCGCTGTCTACCCATCTAGGGGTGCGGGTGCGTCCTATTGACTTCTGTTTTCAGCTTGTCTATGATTTTGTGTTCATTCCCCTCTTCATTTATACTGAATATGTTTTCTCAATAACTTTGAAATATTTGCTTATATATTTTATTCTCTGTTTCGATGTTAATAATAATAATTTAATGGTGGGTTTATGCCCCCCTCGAATTTTATGGGCGTTTTGTTGTAAATATCTATTTTATAAAAAATACGCAAATGCAATATATGTATGTATATCGTGGATATACACTATATAGCTTCTTCACTACTTAATGTGGGCAAATTTCTAATTATGATGTTCGAAGAAATATTGTCGAATGCTCAGTCATTAATTCCTCGCCTAATTTTAATATATCCCCTGGTCTCTTTAAACTGGCCCATGAAATTAGAAGGCTTATTTATAACGAAATTGTCTATTTTAAATCTTAGCCCTTTGATTTATTAATTTAGTTATGTTTCTCTTGTTTATTTTTATGTGTTCATAATTGCGTGTGCATGTAGTTAGTTTTGTGACCTAAATTTCTACATTCTTTGCTCACAGTTGGAATTTCCGGAAGTAGACCGTATCTATTTAGTTTTATCCTTCATATCTGCTATCTAAACCCGTCTTTGATAATATTTGTATATTCTGTGTCCTTTCGTTGTACATAGGCGGGGCATCACTCCGTTGTTTCTCATATACCGGGTGTCCCAGAAAAAGTTAACCGTACTTTGAATTAGTATAACTCAAAAACTATTGGAAATTTGGGGGTCCTACAAAACTTTTTTATTTAACAACTATTTATCTGTCGATTCTGGAAATTTCATTAAATTCCCTTTGATGATATTGATACACTAATGGGTTTAGTGGAGGCTATAAAAAATATGTTTGCGCAAGGAAGTAAAATAATGAAACGAAACCTAGGAAGGCTAAGCCACCGTACACTTTCAAGAGAAGCGTAGCGAGCCTAGGTAGTCTAAGTCACTGTGCGAGTCTTCAAGCAAAGCCTAGACCATTTTACAGTGGTTTTTCAGCCACGCTCAGGGCCGTATTTAGGATGTGGGTGGCCCGGGGCCCATTTTGGTGGGGGACCTATTGTTAGCTGTTGGGCAGTAACGGATCCAAGATTGCTTCAGGAGGGCGGGGGGCAATGGGGGCCCTATTGTATACACCACATACTAGCAACCTAAATCCTAATATATAAATAGGACGCTTTTACTTAGGAAATACTGAACGGGGACTATTCTTCCAATGCTATAATATGTAATGCATACACATGAAATGAAATGAACACAAGTTATTCTTACCAAATTTATTTACACACAGAAATTCAGTTACAATTATTTAATTGTTCATGAAAATTTATAGTATAACTAACAATTAACAAGTAAACATGGTTCAAGTCAGAGAATCGATGGAGTTATAAGCATTACAGTCCAGATACTTTTCTCGATTTTTTGGTTGCAAAGTCACTGATGATGTCACTGAAGTTCAATTCACGCAGTATATCTGAATCGATGCTCATGATAGCCAGATTTACAAGTCGTTCATGCTTCATGGATGTCCGTAATCGGTTTTCAATTAATTTGAGTTTTGAGAAGGGGCGCTCGCCACTGCAGTTTGATACCATAAAGATAAGGTATATCGGTAGAGCTATCTCAATGTTTGGGAAAGTGTCCTGCACACCCTTGTCTCTGATAAGTCTGTACAGGAAAAGCTCAGTGCTGATATCTTTTGGCTCCTCGTCTGTGAAGATATTGGCAAATGTTACAAACTGACACAGTTCATCAATAAATGTAATGTCCAAGTCATCTGGATAAGACCTGACAAGTTGCTCTGCTGCGGCCTGAAGCTCGTCTGAAGACAGTTCTTTCAGATGGCTAAAAAAGCTAAATTGGCTTGATATCTGTTTATATGCTTGCAGACATTGGTCGAGAGAAGCGATAAACTGATCAATAACAGGCAAGAAAGTTTCTGTTCTGTATTTTTCAGAAGGGCTAAATTGTACTTCTTCCGCATGGCCATAATCCAATGGGCTAAGACGAACATTGCGGCGCTTGTGTCGAGTTTTCGTCTGCACATATTCTACTAAACCAGACAGCTCTTCGCATTGCTTCTCATAAGTGTCGAAGGAGTTACGCTTTGATGCGACATAGTTTTCCAAGCTGGTCAGTGACGCCACAGCAGTGTTTAGATGGAGTTTTGCGTGTTGTAGACTTTTATTAGTAGCATCTGTTCTTTGCAGGATATCATTCCAGAAAGTGGTGTAAATACCTGTTTCAAGCTGATTTATCTGTATTAACAGTCCTTCTGCTTCACAGCGTACACACCCTTTTCTTCAATGTCATCAGCAACTTGTTTCAGTACATCCTTAATCTGCTGATAGTCAGGCTTAAGTGCCTTCGTTGCGTCAGCTCTGCAGAACCAACGCGTTGTTGTGACACGTTTGAGAGTCAATGATGAATCATTATGCTTCAAACCCCAGTCAGAAGTTGATGCCGATGCGTTGAAATTGTAAAGAAGTCGAACATCTTTTCAAGGAAGACAAAAAAATGTACAACACTCGAGCAGCATTCTACAGCATTTTTACTAACCAAGTTTAGAGTATGCGCTGTACAATGAATCCAGGGTGCAAGACTGTTCTTCTCTCTCACTTTGGCTTGTAAACCATTATACTTACCACTCATTGCAGATGCATTGTCGTAGCTTTGTCCGCAGCAGTTTCCCAGGTCTAGGTCATGCATCTTCAAAAATTCCATCAAGGCTTTGAATATCTCTTGAGCGCCATGGCCTTTGTTTGCCATGAATGTTACAAAGCGTACCACGGGGCTATCTTTCTCCATGTACCTCAGTACAATGGTCAGTTGGTCAATGTGGGCTGCATCGGGTGTGGAATCCAAAGAGATGGAGTAGTACTTTGATTTCTTAACTCGAGAAATGATTTATCTGAGTACTGTTCACCCATTACACTGATAAGTTTTTCCATTATTGTAGATGACAGATAGCTTGTGTGTCCCTTGCCGCGATTGGCTTGAGTTCCGATATGCTGTGCAATAAAGTCGTCGTACTGGGCGATGAGTTTAAGAATACCCGGAAAGTTTCCATTTCTAGGTGATCCAACCAATTCGTTGTCCCCTCTAAATGCTAAGCCACGTTCGGCAATAAACTGAATAACACTAACTACTCGTTTCAACACTGATCTCCAATAATGCTGTAGACGCTCGACCTGTTGTCACAGCTCCGTATCAATTCGCCCAATTGCTTTTAACCTCCTATTGAAAGCAATTGTAGACTTTAGATGTTCCGTTGACTGCTCATGACTATGTAGACGTTCTTGTGAATGTTTCCAATCACAGAATCCATTAGACGAAAGCTGAGAAGACTCAGATTTTGCTGTATTTAAGCACATCAATCTGCAGGTGAAGCAGTAAACAC
This sequence comes from Ceratothoa steindachneri, assembly GCA_963969495.1. Classification (NCBI taxonomy): domain Eukaryota; kingdom Metazoa; phylum Arthropoda; class Malacostraca; order Isopoda; family Cymothoidae; genus Ceratothoa; species Ceratothoa steindachneri. The sequence goes on along the minus strand of OZ018321.1, from coordinate 148,670,463 downwards.
ATCCATTAGAGGGAGAGAAGCATAACCAGTTCCTAGTTATGACCTCCCCATTATGTTTTGATGACAGAAGAGTCCAAGCGTGCACATTCTTGGAATATTGCGTTTTTTTTTCTAGGTTGCTGCACCGAGTGTGCAGAAAACAAACTTTCATCACAGTGCCGAACTGTTGATACACACTTTTTCAGCCAGTATTCCCGCATCTGCTCCGAAATAATGGATGGCCAAAGTCCGATGTCATTGCCCCCCGGTGGGCCCTCAACTTCAGCTCTTACATAAGATGTGCCGTTATCAGCCTCCCTTTCTATATGTTCTTCAATTGGACCCATTATTACTTCTGCATTTTCTTTGTCAGGATCATTAGCCATTTCCGCTGGAACATTTTCAGGTTGTCTTGGTTGAACAGTGAAGAACTGGTCTAATTTTCTTAACTTTGCCAGTTCTTCTTCTGATTTCATTGTTGTTTCCTTTACTTTACGTCTTTTAGAAGCCCCAGACTCCCACATTCTTGCGCGATGCCTGTGTCTGTCTCCTTCACGATTGTCCATGGTGATAATCTGAAAATAAACGAAATGAGCTTAGAATTGAAAAAAAACAAACGAAATAAACCCCAAATTACACAAGATCTAGCTGTCTAGTAGGGTAGAGGGGCTATGGATCGTACTACTAGTGGAAAAATATTCATAAAAAATCAGAAAGTGGTTGGAAATCAAATATATTGACATGCAAGAAACTTGTGGTATTTCCCCACCTTATGCTATAGTTGTGACATAAGATTTAATCTTTTAATACATTGAAAAATTAAAGAATTTAAAGGGGTACATTTTGTACAGTCCATAGCACATGGGCCATGGCTCATACACACCTGTGCCATAGTCCATACACACCTGGGCCATGGTCCATACACACCTATAGGCACCACCAAATGGACATAAAAGCATGGAATGCTGTGCCTCAGTATTACCATACAATAGAAAAATATTATTTTAGTCATACACAAATAATTATTTGAGCGCTCTCTCCATCTCGCTGCAAACAGTGCCCTAAAATAACAAAATGAGGTCCATTTATGTGAGCATAAACTTAATAAACTGATACTGTTGTCCATTCACACTTATAAACACCACCAATTTAACATAAAAACACTGTTAAAACCCAGATATACGGTCTATGACACTACCTACCTCTCATCAGGGTCTATAGACCCTGCCTCTCATAACATACGAGCGAAATTATGTAAACAAAGTCTTACCACAAATTAAACACTTGAGCATATTATGTCTTAGTAACACCAAATTCCCTACAAACCCTTATCAGTTAATATAAAATACCTTATAAACATCATCAACATATATATAATACCAAAAAATAACACTTAAGGGGTTAAAAATAAATTGTTTACTTCTATTAAAATATATTTTTGGTGAGAGGCCCCTTTTTAGTGGGTGGCCCAAGGCCCCGGCCCCTTGCGCCCACCCCTTAATCCGGCTCTGGCCACGCTGTGGTATGGTCTCGTCATTATTGCTTACTAAGCAAATCAAAGCGTTTCTGTGTAAAAGTTTACTTCCATAGAACCTTTTTAATCATGCAATTAACAAAAGATTAACGCGTATTTGTAGTCACAAACTTTATTAAAACTGGCAGTATTAAACAAGTACAAGATTCATTTGAACAACGTTTCCAGGTAGGCACCCACCAAGCAAGCCCACAATTTGGAAAAATGTTCGCAAATACCAACATGAAGGAACATGCTTAAATCGAGAACCATAAGAACAATAAAAAATATCGAAAATGTTCAGATTACACTTCTTCAAAATCCACATGTATCAGTCAGAAAGAATGGGTTACAATTGTCAAAGTCATCATTTAACCGCATTATTAAACATAACTTAAAATGGCATCCCTATAAGATGAATGCAAGACACCAGCTTCTTGAAACTGATTTTCTTCGTCGTAGACAAATTGTCGAATGGCTTCTCTATAAACCTGCTCGTTTCTCGGAAAACATTGTGATTGGTGACGAGGCAGCCTTTTTCATGAATGGAGAGGTAAATAGCCATAACATTGGGCATTCAACTTTGACACACGTATTTGTCAGCAGAAAGTGTAGCTGTGGATCGGAATATGCGGGAATAAATTGAATGGTGCTGCCTACCTGAGCATGATCAACGAAAGAATCTTCCCGGAACTCCGTCATATTTACGGCAATCAATTCAATAGACTTTGGTAGATTCAGGACGGCGCACCAGCTCATAGACAGCTTGCTGTAAGAACAAAACTAAGAGAAACTTTTGACAACCTCATTGTCGCGCTAAATCATGCAATTGAATAGCCCCTAAGATCCTTTGACTTTACACCGTGCGATTATTTCTTAGGGTGATATCTAAAGAATAAAATGTATTCTTCTCCACCACAACACATCAACCAGTTAAAAGATAGTATCACACGTGAAGTCAATAGACTTAGGAAAATCACAAGTTAATCAAAAAAGTTGTTCAATCAATGCGATCAAAGGCGCAACTGTGCTTGGAAAGAAATGGAGGACATGTGGAAGGAAAAGGTGCTTAGAAAATTAAAAATGCATTTGTATTACCCATATGAAGAGGTGTTTTGGTTAAAAATGGATTTAAATATATTTTTTGATTTTAAACTTCGAGGTTTCATTATTTTACTTCCTTGGGCAAACATAATTCTGATAGCCTCCACTAAACCCATTAGTGCATCAATATCGTAAAAGGGAATTTAATTAAATTTCCAGAATAGACAGATAAATACGAGTAATTGGTAAATTTGTTTTGTTTTCAAGGACTCAAAAATCTCTAATAGGTTTTGAGTTATACTAATTCAAAGTACGGTTAACTTTTTTCTGGGACACCTTGTATATATACCACCTTTGTAAAATTATTCGTTATTACTTGAGAATGAACTGGACAAGTTCGAAAGTACAGGGTGAAACTCCCCCCCCCCCCCAAAAAAAAAAAACAAAAACGGGCCCCAACTTTCGATAGGCCTCATTTCTGAATTTTCTGCAAGGATTGAATTACACTTTGGTGATAACTAGTTTATTGTGTTTAAAAACATCGTATCAAAACATGAGAGTCTTTGGACTTTTCTACTTTATTCTAGAGCACGTGTTCGAGATGACCTCTATTTAGCTCTGTGCATTTCTTGAGGGGCGGCACAAAGTTGTCCATAACGTCCTTACAAACCGACAGACTAATGGCTCTGATCTAGGCCATGATGGTTTCCTCGAGTTCCGTGATGGTCCTGGGTCTCCCCGTGTACACTCTGTCTTTAAGGTAGCGCTAGTGAAAGAAATTTGAGGGCTAAGGTCTGGACTGTGAGGTCTACACTCAAAATCAGTCTTGAAACTGATCACACAGCCACTAAAGTTCTCTCTTAGTCAATCTCGGGACAGGTTTGAGGTGCGAGAGCTTGCTCTATCTTGCTGGAACCAGAACTTCCCCATAAGCGGCGAGAACAGGGTCTGCAGCTCCCTATTGAAGGTTTTGAGGACCTCAACATACCGCTCCTTGGTGACTGTCACTATCACGCCAGATTCCTAGAAGAAGAATCGTTCGATGATGCCTCTGACTCAGATTGCAATCCATACCGTGCACTTAGGGGAGTGTAAGGATGTCGTGGCTACCTCATTTTGTCTGGTGGTCCCCCAGAAGACATTTGTCTTCGAGTATACTTTTCCTTCAAGATGGAAATGAGCTTCATCTGAGGTCCAAAGGAGGTTAAGAAAAGTTGAAGTCTCCGGAATCTTCTCTAGTATCTTGACTGCCATAGCCTTTCTCTGCTTCTTGTCTGAGACTGAAAAGGTCTGTTTCCTCTGTATTATGTATGGGTAGGCCTTTATATCCATTACTAGCACTCTCCTGCAATTCTCACGGGATATACCGATGGACTGACCTGGCGCTTGCGCACAGAGCGTTTTGGACTGTGCTGGACTGACTCTCTCACGCTCTCGAACAGCTCAGGTGTACGCTTCCTGGGTCCATGAATGGCTTGGACGGTTGTCACTGGCCGCATTGAGGTTCTCCACTGTCCCATAGTTCTCGAAGTGGTTCACCCAGTCCTGAATTCTGCTCTTGGAGGGGGCTTTTTCGCATTCGAACTGATGCACGGAAGGGTCCTGCACTTTCTTGAATGAGCCTGTCTTGTAGTAATGTTTGACACAGTATATTCTGTGCTGGAGCTCCCATTGAGATCTATTTGTGTTCACAGGCGTTGCTTCTGTCATGCCTTGCAAAGTAAGGGTGATTAAGGAATGAATGAAGGATATATATCACACACACACACACACGCACACACACACACATATATATATATATATATATATATATATATATATATCATTAGCGACTCCAGAACTCGGGCTGTTCAGGCTTAGCCCGAGTATAAATTTAGTAAAGTAAACGTGTATTTGCAAGCTGATTTAATTTCTGCCAACACTGACTTCAAGTAAGTAATTGCAGCCAATAACTCGCGTTCCTTTTATTGAGCCTTTTATTTCCGTTCAGCCTCTGTTGGTCGTCTTAGAGGTGCCCTGTGTCAAAAAATATCATTCGTAGTAGACACTCTCTTGGCATCTTTCACACGTGCTTGACTCGGGCTTAAAAGTTACAGCCTGAGTTGTTATCTACGTATAATCGTAAAAATTAAAAGTAATTAAAATTCAATGTTTTCTTGAAACAATAGATTCCTATAGAGATTAGAATTTATATTCCAATCTATGAACGGTTTCCGTTCTAAAATATTTTTAAAGGAACGAAAAATTATCCAGCAACTCGGGCTAATACAAACGAGACTGGTACGTGTAAAAGACTAACTGTTATCTCTTGTCAAGAGTACAATACAAGCGACAGTCAAATCGGTCTCTGGTTAATGTTTGTTGTGCACGCCTCTGTCGTTATTTGATTGCTGTTATTCTGTGCGTATGTGTGGAAAGATAAGTTGTGTCTTGCAGGGTTGCTTTAATTTTACCCTTAACTTAGAAATGGAGAAAGACATAGTACTCGTATTTCCACCCTGAAAAGCATTTTGGAATATTTGGACAAGAAGAAGGAGCTACACCACAGAATATTTTCCGAGTTCGCCATCAAACCAAGACGAGTGGAGTTCATGTATAAATGAAGTGAGTAATTTTTATATTAAAACTATATTTCTGTCTTATTATTAAATTATCAGTGCACATATAAGTCTGCGGTGTACATTACGTCTCTTACCTTCTTTTATACATGTGTCTTATGTGCATGCTATTAGTAGGTCTAAGAAAGGAATGGGGTTGTTTTCTTCCTTTTTCTGAGTGAATTTAATATTTGGATGTAACTGTCTTATGTACTCTAGGAATTTATCAGATGAACTTTTGAAGCGGAAAAGGGTGATCGTGTCGTCTAAGTATCTCCTGTAGAAGATAGGAAGGAATTGAAATGGGCACTTGTCAAGTGCTTTTTCTTCTATGTTACGCATGAAGATATTTGCGAGAGTGGCGGCAATAGAATTTTCCATTGCGAGGCCATCTATTTGGTGAAAACAGTTTCCGTTAAATGAGAAATAGTTTTCTTGAGAGACTGTAAGTAGTATTTTCTTTATTTGTTTCTCATTAAAACCGTGAAAGATTTAATTGTGAGAAGGAAATGCGCGAGAAATAAAATCATTAATTGTTTCTAAAATGGGACACTGGTGTATAGGGAGAATTCGTCAAAACTAGCCATAGTTAAGTTAGAATTTTGTTTTGTAAGTTCTTTTAAGTGTATTGAATTTTTGACAATGTATTCTTTTGTTGCAAGGGGGGTAATATCATTGAATTTGCCGGTTTTATAATTAGAGAGGTTATAGGTTGCTAGAATAGGTAGAAAGGGGCACATTAGGTTTATGGATTTTAGGGAGTTCGTAGAGTTGATCGTAGGTGCAGCCTGTAGAGATAAGCTGTTTATAGGTCTCTTGGTCAAGAGCGTGCGATTTTTGAGGGAAAGAAAAGGCCTATTGACTTGGTCTTCAAGTCGAATGGAGAGCTTCAGCAGATCTTCTTGGACGGGAGCAAATTGGATCATCATCTAAAATCATGTGCATTTTTCGTGTATATTTTTCTTTGTTCATTATAACTACGCCTCTACGTTTGTCAATAAAGTTATCTTTTGAGGATAATTCTCGCAACAGAGTCATATCATCTTTATGGAAATATAAAGGGATTATACGAAAACGTTTCAGCTTGGGAAAAAAATTCAGTAATTGTTAAGATTAGCGGCCCTTGATGATTTCAGGCCACATTTTTTCAAGGCCATCTTGCTATTTTATTTATATTTTTTAAGCTAACCGACTGTCCAATCAGCGAACTGTATTATACACTGTCATTGACCTACTATAACCTTTTATTTTTCCTAAGCTTTCCTTCATTTTTATAAAGATGGGAAAAAGTGTGTGTGTGGGGGGGGGGGGGGTATTTTCGTATTTTCTGTGTGAATTTTCTTATTGATCTAGTCTAACTACTCTACGCCTGCAACCCTTTTTTTTACGTAGCGTTCCTTTTTGTAATAAATAAAATAACATTTTCCTCTTGGCAAGGAATTGTGTTCGCAGAAACAAAATATAAAAATAAGCTTTGTTTATATATTTTGTGCTTTTATGCAAACTATTAATTGTGTATCATATAAATACTCGCGTGCAGGCGTTACGCGTCAGTTTGATCGAAATGGCTAGTTCGTGCGGTGTATGTTCACTATCGGTCCACCATCTAAGTGTGATTTTCACTGATCCCGAGAAAACCAAACGATTCTTTAGCTAGCCATCAATTACTAAAAAGCAAGGCCGAGTGCCCTACTTGTAAATCTGAAGTAACAGTTACTAAAGATGTTTCTTTCCGTTTCTATAAATAATTTTCTACTGTTGGGGGCAAGCGCGAAAGGTGCTGATTCAAAATCTCCGCTCGTAAGGGGACTTTTTTTGCAGATTGGCATCTTTCTGTGGAAGTTCATCGTGATTGTAGTTTTTTTTGGCTCGTTGCAAACCGGTCAGCAGGACAAGCCTCGTCGATTGTTTTAGTTTCTGCCGTGAGGTTATCTTACATTATTTTGAAAGTCTTCTCAGCGCAACTCGGAGAGCCAGGAAAAACTGTGGAACTCGGTGAGGCTAAGTTTGGCAAGAGAAAATACAACCGTTTCAGTCGAAAATTGCAATAACGAAACTCTCATTGCGGCGATTAAAAAGTGGATTTTGCTGGGAACGACGGTGGTATCTGACGGATGGGCTGCTTATTCGAATCTCTCATCGGAAGGATACACTCATCTGACCGTCAACCACTCCCAGAATTTCGTGGATACCAAGACTGGAGCCAACACTCAAAATATCGATAGAGTGTAGAGGGATACGAAAGAGTGTGTGCCTCACTATGAACGGAGAGAGGCTCATATGGATGGGTATCTCGCAACCTCTTTTTTCCTAAAAAAATATCCCTGCATAAAAGAGAGGTCCCACGTATTCTGGTTCACCGCCGCAAAATTTATACCCAATGACTTGATGTACATAATTTATTTATACGTTTTGAAATCTCAAGTTTGGCTTTCAAATTAGGAATGTAAGAGAGAGAGAGAGAGAGAGAGAGAGAGAGAGAGAGAGAGAGAGAGAGAGAGCTACAAGGAGCTACAAGGAAAAGAAGTACCCTAGGAGACCTTACGGTCCATTTAAAGAGGGTACCTTTGGGCTAACAGTTGAGCAGGCACAGTTCTGCTCAACGGCTTACGTGCCCAAACGGCCACTTTTCAAGACTTTGTCCAGTCTTGACTTGAACTGATCAACTGAATTGCTGTTGATAACTTCCACTGGAAGTGCGCTCCAGCTATCGCAGATGCTGCATGTGAATAATTTACTACACAGATCGGGGTGGTAACGTTTCAGTTTAAGTTTGTAGCCGTGATTTCTAGTTCTGCCCTCATTACTTTGGAAAACATCAGTGTAGTCTTCATTGTCGAAGCCACGAAATATTTTAAACACTTCGATAAGCTGACCACGCAGTCTCCGAGTCTCCAACAAAAACAGATCTAATTCCCTTAATCTATCGTCGTGACTTTTGTGTCTGATAGAGGGAATCAGTTTGGTTGAGCTGGCTTGCACACGTTCTAATCTCGCAATATCGTTTCGAAACGAAGGACTTCAAAATTGTACGGCGTACTCCAGGTGCGGTCGGACAAGTGAGTTGTACAAACATAGTACTATTTCTTTGTTTCGATATCCAAACTGGCGCTTTATGTGTCCTAGCATCCTTTGGGCCTTTTTATCCACCTCAATACACTGCCTCAAGAACTTGAGGTCACTAGTGATTGTTACACCCAAGTCCTTCTCAATGTCGATGGATTCAAGAGCAGTGCCCTTACGGATACACTAAAGTTGGGGGTTTTGGTGGCCGATATGTATCACCTTGTATTTGTTCACGTTTAAATGCATTTGCCACGTGTCCGACCACTCCCCAATCTTTCGATGGTCATATTGAAGGCGGGCAGTATTTCCTTCCTTTGCGACGTTCATACCAAGCTTGGTATCATCGGCAAATTTAGAAATCTTCGCAACCATGTCACCGTCCATGTCGTTGACGTATATGATGAACAGTAGTGGTCCCAGGACAGAACCTTGAGGAACACTGCTAGTAACTGGTACCCACACAGAAGCCTGTCCATTCAACACCACCCGTTGCCGTCTGCCACTTAGCTAGTTCTCTATCTAACTTGCTACATTTCCTTCTATGCCCAGCGCACGAACTTTCCGGAAGAGGCGGCGGTGTGGTACCTTATCGATCGAAGGCTTTTTGAAAGTCTAAGTAGATAACATCCACCGCCTTATCCAGGTTGTGCTCACTGAAAACGAAGTGGAAGAATTCCACAAGATTCGTGAGGCATGACCGTTGCCTTCGGAACCCGTGCTGAGAACTCCTCAATCGCAAGTTGGACTCTCAATATGACGTCATTTTATCCACCATGATGCATTCCATGAGTTTACCGACTATTGAGGTTAAGCTAATAGGTAGGTAGTTCGACGGCTGGCTAGGGTCTCCTTTCTTGAAGATAGGAGTCACCTCCGCTTCACGCCAGTCTCTAGGAACGCATCCGGTGCGGATTGACATGTTGAAGATTGTGCTCAGATGTTGTGACACTTCATTGTGCACTTCTTTCAACACTTTAGGTAGAAACCCGTTCGACCCAGGGGACTTACTCGTCTTTATATCAGTGATCTTTTTTTCAATTTCTCCTTGAGTGAAGTCCATTTTTTCCAGCTTTTCCCTCAAGTAAGAATCCGTAGGCTGGGGGATGGGACCACACTCTTCAGTAAACACTGAAGAGAAGTAGTCGTTGAGGAGGCTAGCATTTTCTGCATCTGAGTGCTTTAATGCCCCATCATCATTCTCTAAAGGGCCAATCGTGCGATGTGTTGGTTAACGGCTGTTTACATAACAAAAGAACTTCTTGGGATTCTTCTTGCAAAGTCTCGCCACTCGGAGCTCCTCGGCACGCTTTGCCCCCCTTATGCTGGACTTCACTCTCCTAGCTAGCCTACGGTACTCGTCAAAGTCACCAGAAATCTTTGACTGCCGGTACACCGTTCTTTTCTCCCTCAGCAGTTAACCAATTTCTCGATTAAACTACTTTGGTTGAACGGAAGACCGACGAAGGTTTTTCAAAGGGATGAAACGTGATTGAAGACTCATGAACGTAGTTTTGAATCTATTCCACGAATCTTCAACATCCTCGCATAATTCTAGCCTCGCATCAGTCAATCCAGCACGAAGACTTGAAAAGTCTGCTCTTCTCAAATCAAGTTTCCTTGATTTACTAGTCGCAGACTCTACCATGGGAACCTCGACTATAAATCTGACTAGTCGGTGATCACTGCTACCGAGCTCTTCGCCTACCGAGAAATCCTCAACGATGTCATCCTCAGAGGTGAAAACCAATTCGAGGGTATTATTGCCTCTCGTTGGCTCTCTCTCCCATTGAGTCAGGAACTCGTTGTTCGCGAATTCTAAATTCTAGGAGTAGTGTGTTCTCGCCACAGGTTTATCTCCTTTCTTAGTTAACTTGGGTGTTGAAATCACCCATGGCGATACACACTCTGTCTTGTACAAGTTCACCCAGCAAGCGGTACATACAATACCCTGTCCTTTTTAACGAGTTGGGAAGGGGGTCTATAAAGCAGCAGGGTCCTGTATCTGGCAGGACCTATCTCTAGGTTTACACCTAGGAACTTGTGGTCAGATATAATTTTGCAGTTGTATCCCTAACATACAACATCACACCGCTACCCTCTCTGTCTAGCCTATCTTTTAGAAAGAGTTGGTAGCCAGGAATCATGAATTCTCCCCAAAAATCTCGGTTCGAGGTTTTTACCCATGACTCCGTTATGACCACTATCTTGGGTTTTTTCGTCGCTAAAATGCCCCGAAGTTCAAGAAACTTGTTCTTGATTGATCTCGTATTGAACAAAAGAACTTTCAGGGAGTTCGCGAATGTAGGACTCCCTACCCTCTTCCGTTACCCGGCTTGCCTTTTGGTGCGGTGGCACTCCTCTTAGGGACATCCGAAAAGGTCGTACCAGGAATGACGAGAGGGTACTGGCGCACGTCCGCCTTCACATCCTGGATCATGTTCGACATAAAGGCCTTTCCTTTAAAGGAAAGATGTACCCCATCCCTTTGGTAGAGATCATTCCTACCATAAAAGATGCGGTACGGGTCCACAAAAAAGACCCCCTCTGCAGTATACAAATCTACCAGGCGCTGGTTCAAAGAGACGTTCATCGAGTGAGCGGTTTGTGTTGGACCTCTCCTTAGGAGCATCCCGACCACAAAACGCATGCGGAGTTTCAGCCCACAGTGGTCCACGGCGCCCATGACTGTGTGGAGGATTTTATCCGTAGGGCCTACCCTACCTCCTCTCAGGTAGAGGTCGTTGCCACTTACCATCACAGCAACGACTGAGGTCTCAGAAATCTGAGATTTCTCCGCCTCTACTCTGATGTGGTGATTACCCCGTCCTGGCAGGCAGTTTACCTTCACACTAGTGCGAAGGTGGGCCGCTAGCAGGGGCTGCAGACCCCGTGCTTGAGAATCACCAATAAGGGTGACTCTTGCACATTTGCCTGCAGACAACTGAGTCTTTCCTTTTGGAAGCGACTTGCCGGTTTCCTCTTTTTTCGCTACATTTTTTTCTTTTTCTTCTTCTTTTTCTTGCCTTCCTTTGTCTTCTCTTCTTGTTTCTCGTCTTCCTTTGTCTTCTATTCTTCTGTTTCTCGCTTCTCTTTTTCTGTTTCTACTTTCTTGTTCTCTGTTTCCACTTTCTTTTCTTCTCTTATACTTTCTCTTCTTCTCTTTCTAATTTATCTTTTTTCGTCTTTCCCTTCTTCCTCTTTCTTCTCTTCTTTTTGGCTCGTTAAGCCAGTCCTGCAGCAGAAGACTCCTGCTCCTGGAGGTCGGAGGTCTTCTCTCCTTCGCACTCGCCTGAGCATCTGCACCTCTCTGATTTTAAGAGGTGAACCTCCCTTTTGAGGAGGGAGTTCTCCTCTCTAAGTTGAGCGATGCTCTCGACCAAGCACTTCTCCAGTTCTCAGAAGTCACAGACACTAACGGCATCTGTGAGCTCCTTGCAACTCCTACCCCCGAAGTCTTCACTCCATCTGTAAACTTTGCAGATTTTTCAGGTTAACTTGCGGAACGGAGGATCCTTCTTCTTCGCTATTTTAAAAACTCTGAGACCATACGCATTAAAAAAGGGTTTTTGTGTGTGATTTTCTCTCGCACTAATCACATCTGCCTATTTTCCAGGAGGTTTTCGGTCGTTCGGCAAACAGAAAACCCTTTGACCAAGCACACTAACCCTAAGGTCTCCCCTGGGCCGGACGTCCCCAATCGTGCCGCAGCTCCCAACTGATCAGCAAGAGAGCCCCAGGTAAACTGGATCTCTGATTTTTCGACAGGGGTGCTTGAGGTGTAACTGTCTTCATACTAAGATCTACTAATCAAATAAAAACGGCCAGACTTAAAGCAAATAGTAAAGCTACGAGACAAACCCAAGTGCTTCGCGATCTTGCATTTGAGTTGTAAGCCAGTTTGGCCTACATAACGACTGTGGCAGGTCGTACATGTATAATTGTAAATTATACAAGATCGCAAGCCCAAAGGGATTGGCTCCTTATGGAGAAAAAAAGAATTTAACGAAACAGGGTTGGAATTTATACAAATGAATTGGCATTGAGGGAAATGGTTGTTGAGGGTAGAGAGATGGAGTTTGTTAAACTCGGATTTCAAATGCTCGAGATAGGGTAGCTTAATGAAAACCTTCTGTTTAGAAACATTAGTAAGTAAGGGTCGAGGATAGTATATTTTGGAGAGAAATTTGATACTAACTGGTTGAAGATAAAATCGGGGTAATAATTAAATTTGAAGAAATCCTTTAAATAAGTCAGTTCTTCATGAAACGATATCCAGTTAGAGCATATATGGTAGGCCCTAAAAATTCTGCTTTTAATACTGGATATTTAAACTGACTGGGAGAGCTACTAAAAAAATGTGTACCTATTCTAGAGGTGGTAGGTTTTCTGTAAATGGATGTATTGTAAGAGGAACCTGTTCGGACAACGTTGTCATCCAAGAACGAGATTTTGTTGTCCTTTTCTGTTGCCATGGAAAACCTTATGTTAGGATGTTGTTGGTTAATATAATTTAGAAATAGGGGTGCATGATCACTGTGCTTAAAAATTAGAAAACAGTCATCTATAAATCTTTGTAAGACAATAGGCCTGAATTCTAGAAGACACTTGTCCAGCCACCGAGTTTCGTGGTGACACAAAAAGCTATTGGCAAAGGAGGGACCAGTGGGGAACCCATAGCCATGCCTTCGTGTTGTAGATAGAGCTCGTTGTTAAAAAGTAAAATAGTATCACCCACGACTAGCTTTAAAAGCTTGATGAAAAATTGTTTAGTTAAACCCAATATTTCACTCGTATTATGAAAAAGAGTATCTGAAATAATATTAATGGTTTCCTGTACCGGAACATCTTAGAAACCCGAGATGTACTCAAGAGCACGAAGGATCCCGCCGGGGATCATCCTGCGATGGCGTGAATCGGGCAAAGTACACCTCGCCCGGCAAGGCGTCCGTGCACTGGAACCCTTTCCCTTCGGGCACAGGGAAAAGCCCCTCTGTCTCACCCCTAAAAAACGTCTGACGCCAGACTTGGACAGTAGTAAATAACCGCCTGTGTTCTGAGTATCCGCGAGTATCTGCCTTCTTCCCATCCACGTTAGTTCCGTGCGAACTCTTGCAGAACCCGTCAGACTCCGTGTATTCTCCTAGAACTTGCGAGAGTCAACCCTGTACTCGGTACTAGTTACCCGAACGCGACGCGTCAAATTCTCGATTCGGTATTCTAAACCCGAAGGCAAGATCTGAGTTCATCTCGTGTAATATTCGTTAGTCAAGAGGCTATTATTGTGGACTCTACGCCGTCTCTAACAAAGCAGGACTACTTCCTTAGACCAAATCGTCAATTTAACCGTAACGCTAAACTCTCCTGTGCGATGGAGGTCATTTGAGCGTCCTATTTGTCATTGTCAGTTTGTGTGTACGGCGGTTGACCCCGCCCAGGTAGCTCTTTGAAGCCAAGTCTCGTGTACGTCTCTTATGTTTATAAACCTTAATTAAAACACTTATAATATTTTAAATATATTATATGCATAGTAGTAAAGTATATTTTTGTACTCCGTTTCTATTACTCTAAAACCTTCCAAGATAGCTAAGCATTGACCAACCTAAACTACACTCTGAAACTTAATTGCACTCTGATTTTGTATTTATAATTTTACCTACGCTCATAACGGAATAATCCGTCCATAGGCCTCTCTCCCTCGGGCTGAGGAATTTTGAAAAGGGTTGGGCTCTAACATCAACCTATGGCATATAGTAATATCTATATTATATTACACTGGTGTCAGGTCTATTGGGGTTAATCTTGGTTAATCAATTGGTGAACCTTGGTTAAATTGTTAAATTGTTGGCTAATCTTGGTTCTGATTCTGGAGATTAAAAGGTGAGGAATTACTACTTACACAATTGTATTTTTCCAGTTCCTATTTATTATTTTTTTGTGTGAATTTATTTTGCGTGGCCGTGCATCACCATTATTTTACTCCTCCAAGCAATTGAATTGTTGTCCTTCAAGGCCTCATATCGTCTGCCGTGAGTTGAAGGTACATTCAGAAATTGCATTGTTCTCTGTAGAGATGTCACTAGTCATTCTGTAACTCTCGTCTCACTCACAGTAAGGGATTTAGGTAAAATCTCGTCCCCAAAAGTTTTTCCCGAGTGATCATATGGATAGAATCCGCACCGTGCGAAGTAATTGTATTATTTTCCGCGAGTGTTTTTCCTCTTTTGTTGCTCGTAATTTCAATGGGTCAAGCAAAACCCGGTTGCACTTTCGTCCGTGCATTACTAGAAATCCCGCCACATTCATTGTCGTGCGTTAAATTATTTCTTGTTGTCGCTTCCCTCACGTATACCCGAGAATATGCTTCCTTTGGAATTTTCAAGGCCCAAGGTGAGTCCCTCGGACACAACGGAAAATACCTAATAGCCTACATCCAGGAGGAAAAGAGAAGAGAAATACCCGAAAAAAGAGAAAAAGAACGCGAAGAAAGAGAGAGGATTTGCTCCCACGATTTGGAAATGTGCAGGGCTAGGAACGAGAAGCTCTCCATAAATTCCGAAAGCTCCAGACTAGACGCACCGCAGTCAACGACCATAAAACTCCCAGTATTCAAAGAAGGAGAAGATTTCGGGTCTCATCCACTTCGAGAAGATCTTTGAGGTGAATCATTGGGACATCGAGACGGACAGAGTAGCACAATTATTACCCCCCACTGAGTTCCCAACTCAGGGATATTTTCATTTCCCTTCCTTCATAGGCAACGATTGATTACACTTCGTTAAAAGCCGAGCTGCTCGCCGCCTATAATATGACCCCGGACTTCTACCGATCTAAATTTAGGCATTGTCGCATTTAAATAAACCAGACATTCCGTCAGTTTAGCTAATACCTGTAGCGTCACTTTAATCTTTAGATTGATGCGTCTGAAGTGCCTCATAAATACGACGCTCTGGTTGATTTCGTCCTCAAGGAACAATTTCTTGCTTCGCTCCCTTCGAAAATGCATCGAGGAGGCAGACGTCTACGTGGCTAGCCACAATAACTATCCGAAAGAAGGGAAGAATTCAGAACCCCCATCTCCCAAGTCCAAAGCAAGCAAGAACAAATTTGTTCCTAACAGTGAAAACAAGTTCGTCAAGGTGACTGGGCCAGCCAAATCCAAAACCCTCTTCTCGTCGGACCACCGCGATGTCAAGCCCTTTGCTTTCAAACCCCATGCTTCGTCGTTCCCCAGGAGGACCATTGTTTGTTTGTTTTCTGTGGAATTGACGGTCACGTAAGAACCAATTGCCCTCAGAACTCGCAGTTTAGAAGCAATTCTTCTCACCAGGTGCACCAAATCAGTGGCACTTCTGAGCCCCCAACGTCGCGAAATGAAGAGCCCTCTTCTTCAAACCCGCCGAGTACCGCTAACCACCAGGTAAACTTTTTGTTTGATAAAAGTACCCATGGGGCCTTCCAATTTAAAACTGAAGCAATGAATTGTTGCCGGATCGCCACCCTCGTCTGTGATACAGGGTTCACATGTATTGCTGTTTCAGGTGAACTACTCCCCCGTGTGGCTTCAGATCACGATAAGTTTGCAGTATTGCATGATTACTTGGGGCACGCCAATAAATTTCCCATTGTTAATTGTTATATTGAGTGCGCATATTTTACTGATTGGGTTGAAGTCGTTGCCTTCCCCATCAAGTTTTGTGCGGCCCAAATAGCGGGAATGCGAGTCTCTTCGCCCCCTTTGGACAAAGGCCCAGAACAAAACGCGCGGAACCATCAGAGGGAATAAAGTGATTTCCTTCATCATCAAGGACGACCCCCTCTATCGCGTGTAAACCGAGGAAAACAACACCACTGCCCGCACACTATGTGTACCTCGCTCCCACGTCCCTCGAATTCTTCAAACTGCTCACGATAGTCTGTTTGCGGGTCACTTCAGCCACGCGAAGACCACCAAAAGGATCTTCAATTATTTTTATTGGCCTGGCGCGACCGACGAAATTCTGCGATTTTGTCGTTCGTGCGACATTTGCCAAAAGACGGCAATAAAAGGGCGAGTTAAACCTGCGCCTTTAAAGAAGGGACCCCTAATCTCTGAAACCTTCTCCCGAGTTGCTTTTCATTTAATCGGGCCAATGCTCCACCCGTCGAGCGAAGGCCATAGTTACGTTTTAACTCTGGTCGATTTTGCCACCAGGTTCCCCTAGGCTGTGCCCCTCAAGAAAATTGACAGTATCTCCTACGCCGAAGCTTTTATTTCCATCTTTTCCCGTGTTGGCCTACCCAAGGAAATTCTATCAGATCGTGGTCGCCAATTCACCTCCGAATTGATGGAGTACGTCGGCAAATTACTAATTATTAAGCCCTTGTTTACCACCCCCTTTTCACCAGGCTGAGGATGGAATGTGTGAGAGCCTAAATGGTAGTCTCAAGGCCATTATCAAAAGGTTGTGTGCCGATCAATCCACTGAATGGTACTGTTTTCTTCCGGTAGCTCTCTTTGCCTACCGTAAAATCCCCCAACGTACGTTAGGATTCGCCCCATTTGAGCTTTTATGTCTGAAGGAACGTTAGAGTCCCCTTGAGTATCCTAAAGCAACTCTACTCCAATCAGAAATTGGATCAAGACTTGCAGACTTCTTACTCATACCTACTGGATTTGAGACACAGGCTGGAAAAATGCGCCGAAGTTGCGTATCAGAATGTCGATATCAATTTGGACAACAAATTGTTGAGCCAATGGAAGGGCCACTACCAAGTAGTCGAGAGACGTGGCCTCGTTGATTACCTCAGGAAGAAAGCTTTTGCATGTTAACATGGTCAAGCGGTACCACCGACGCGCGAGCATCAACCAGATAGTGGCAATTGACGAAGAGTCCCTAATAAAATCTGGCTGCCAGCTGGACCCCTTTTGCGAAATTGCCTGCGTGGAGCAAGACAGAGAATACCCTTTGCATGGCTTGCCAGACACTAATAATTCCCCATCTGTGGAAAATAAGATATGCGACCAGCTATCCTCTTTTCAAATGAATTAATTGCACGTGCTCTTGAGTCGCTTTGGTGACGTTATCACCGAGATCCCCGGTTGAGCCATCAATTTTGAGCACAACGTTCAATTATCTACCCAGGAACCCATTCGTTCCAAACCCTCTTTCCTGCCCATACACCTCCGGGAAGCATTCAATGACGAGGTAGATAAACTTTTAAGATTGTAGATCATCGAACCCTCGGAGTCAAGCTATTGTTTCCCGGTTGCTGATGGTTCTTATCGCATGTGCATCGATTTTAAGAAGCTAAATTCGGTTACCGTATTATATGCAGAACTAATCCCCACCATAGACTAAAACCTACACCTTTTTATAGAAAGTCAAATTCATCTCCGAACTAGACTTGTGAAAGGCATATTATCAGATTCCTCTGAGGAAGGAAGTGAAGAAATTTACTGCTTTCCCCACTGAGAAGTGGCTGATGCAGTTCCGTCGGCCCTCCTTTGGGCGGGTGACAGCTTGCAGTAACTATAATAGGATGATGAGGAGAATCCTAGAAGGCCTTCCCAACGTCACCTTCTATTTTGATAATGTCTTAGTGGCCACCCAAGATTGGGATCAGCACTTATCCAGCCTCCAAGCCGTTCTGTATAGACTCCGGGATCACAAATTGACAATTGGTCCCAGCAAATGCCACTTCGCTTTTGGTACTATCGATTACCTCGGTTTCAATATCAGAAATGACCGGTTAACTTCCCAGCAAGAGAAGATCCGGGTCATTGTGGATATGCCCCTGCGCGCTAAAAAAAAAAAAGCAGCTGCGATCCTTCATGGGCTCAGCGTCGTTCTATCGCCTCTTTATCTCAAAATTCGCATCTATTTCCGCCCCCCCCTCCTGTGAGAGCTACTAAAGAAGAAGGCCCCGAACGCCTCGATTGGACGCCGTTGTCGACTCAGGGCTTTAATCAACTCGAAGGAATCCTGGCATCCGCTCCCATCTTCCGTCTCCCGAACCTGGACAAACTGTTTGGCATTCGCACTGACGCAAGTAGTGATGGAATAGGATGTGTCCTCCTCCAGTATGGGGATAACGGCGAAAGTTTTCCCGTCGCTTTTGCCAGCCGGAAATTATTCGCACGCGAAGGAAATTATGTGGTGATTGAGAGAGAGGCGCTTGCTATAGTTTGGATGATCCAAAAATTTAAAATGTATTTAGTAGGGAAGGAATTCGCAGTGGAAAAATACCATAAACTCCTATCCTACTTGCGCAACGTCAAAAATAATAACGCTCGTTTAATGCGATAGTTTGTTCCTCCAGGGATTCCAATTCTACATTTTGTATATAAAAGGTTCGATAACTGTATAGCCGATAGTTTAAATAGAAACTCGTTAGACCCTCTTCCAAACAAATTCTGAGCCATTCCTTTTTTTTATTATTTTTTGTTCGTAAAGTAAATTTGTATATTTAACCGTAAAATACGGGAACGCGTATCTTTATTTTTTTATTTTATTTTTTGCTTTGTTTGTATATTGTGAATTCCTTTTATATCTTTTTATTGTTAGCTTTGTATAACTCCAGGATGACATTACCGTTGGGCAAGTGAGCCACATTTAAGTATATCATTGGCAAAAAGTATCTTTCGCCAACTGTGCTGTAGTATTATATAATCTGTATATACATACGAGTATGTACGGCACAAAAAAGGAAAAAATATCCAAACCCACTAGTTCCACTATTTTGTATTTTTGTTCCGTTTGAAAATTTGTTCCAAGTATTCTCAACCTTAACCTCTATTGTGACGCAAATATAAAGTAAAATCCCCCTTAATTATTCTCCGATGTCACTTCCTCCCCTGAAGTTCCATCTGGGGATGGAGGAATGTCAGAGAGAGAAAAAAGACGCACGCGGTAGTCTCTTTCAAAGAGAGAGAGAGAGAGAGAGAGAGAGAGAGAGCGAGAATAAGAGGACACACTTCGTCGACCCTTTTTAATCCACGTTAACGAGTCGTAAAATCGCGAAGGCCCGACTTCGCGGAAGACTGAGATGTGTTTGAGGGCACGAAGGGTCCCACCGTGGATCATCCTGCAATAGTGTGAATCGGGCAAGTCCACCTCGCTAGCAAAGCGTCTGTTCACTGGAACCCCCGTCCCTTCGGGCGCAGAGAAAAGCCGCTCTGTCTCACCCCTATAAAACGTCTGACGCTAGACTTGGACAGTAGTAAGTAACCGCCTGCGTCCCGAGTATCCGCGAGTATCTGCCTTCTTCCCGTACCCGTTAGTTTCGCGCAAGCCCTTGCAGAACCCGTCAAGCTCCGTATATTCTCTTAGAACTCGCGAAAGTCACCCTCGTACTCGTTGGTACCAGTTATCCCCAACGTGATGGGTCAAATTCTCGATTCAGTATTCTAAACCCGAAGGCAAGATCTGAGTTCATCTCGTGTAAGTCTTTTGTCAAGATCTATTATTGTGGACTCTACGCCGTCTCTAACAAGGCAGGATTGTCCGTTTAAGTGTGCAGTGGTTGACCCCGCCCAGGGGTCGAGACTCATGTACGTCTCTTATGTTTATACACCTTAATTAAAACCCTTTTAATTTTGTAAATATATTATATGCATAGTAGTAAAGTATATTTTTGTACTTCGTTTCTATTATCCCAGAACCTTCCAAGATAGCTAAGCATTGGCCAACCTAAACTACACTCTGAAACTTAATTGCACTCTGATTTGTATTTATAATTTTACCCACGTTCATAACGCACTAATCCGTTCATTGGCTTCTCTCCCTCAGGCAGAGGAATTTTGTAAAGGGTTGGGTTCTAACATCAACCTATGACAAGGAATATTACTATTTTTTTATTGTTTGGGTATGTGGGGGGCAAACCCCCACAAAAAACAAATGGTGAAGCATTAGGGGCAAAGACCACCATTTAAAAACTGTTATAAAAATGTTAATTTGTATTCGCGACGTAAAAAAAAAGAAAAACTAGAGATCTAAAAACAATAGTATTCAACTTTTGCATTCAAAGCTCATGTTTTGCTTTCGAATTAGGAATATTAACAGTTCGAAAGTGTATCAAAAAAGGTTACTTTTTATTCTCCTCTAGGTAGAACAAAAAAGTAGCTCGAAAAGTAGCCCCAAAATGTGGCCGCTAATCTTAACAATTTCCAAATGATTTTACCTATTTCATTTCGTGGTATTTCGTTCTTTAGATTTTCCTATATGTTCACTGCGCGGTTGTGAAGTATGATGTTTATAGGTTTTAGCTTGGCTCTCCGATGGAGTTCTTCCGAGGTTAATCGCTAGCGCCTTTCTGAGTTAGTAATGAACCTTGTTGCCCACTTTTGTAGCCTTTGAGCTTTGTTTGCCTGTCGCTGAAGGTGTGCGTAGGTATTATGGGGTATAGAACCTTAGGTCTGATTAGAGCCATATACACGGTTTTTTTCTTTCCCTTGAGAGATTTCTAACCCTATACAGAGCAGATAGCGTTTCCTTGGCTTCTGTTACTTTGTGACTTAGGTGGGAGGTGTATCCGTTTTTAATTATTTTCAATCCTAGCACTTTAACTTCCTTGGAGTATGGGTACATCTCTCCGTCCACACATACCACGGCTGTCTTTCTCCGGCTTATTGGAATTAATTAAAATTTATTTTTGTTGGTTTTGATTTTGTTTTTGTTTTGTAATCATTTAGGTTCTTAATTTCTCTAGCCGTTCTTTGCGCGATGTTCCGTGGGTTTTTTCGACTGCTGGAGATGACTTGCGTTATTTTGTCCTCTAACTGTACGTACATTGCGCATTCATCTGCCGGGTGTGGCAAGTCCATAGTGCAAATGGTATATAGTGTTGGACACAGGGATCCTCCTTAAGGGACCCCCACCTGCAACTCAAACTCTCTTCCTGTTTGTCCATTTATATGTACGAGTAAGACGGCTTTTCTCATGTCCAAGTAGCTGCATAATATTCTGCACAGGTTACTTTGGAGTTTAAGATCGTTAATCTTGGATTTTAGGCCGGAAAACTTTACCTTATCGAATGCCTTGGCAACATCACGGAATATGACGTCCACTCTGTTGCCTTTCCTGTTTCCGTGGCGATTTTCTCCGATATGTTTGCCAGCGCAGTCTCTGTTCCTCGCTCGCTCCTAAACCCGTGATGTTGTGGGTTGTAGAGATTTTGGTCCTCGAGGTGTTTCTTCAATCTCTCGTTTAGGATTTTTCCGAGGAATTCTAAGAGCGAGATGGGCCTGTAATAATTTTCACAGTTTTTAACGTCTGTGGAAAGTAACTAGCGTTTATACATGAATTAAATATCCTTACAATGGAACTATGCACGTTGCCTGGTGCATTGGTTAAGTGTGCTTTCGTTAGGCCGCTCAGAACCCGTGCCTTCTGCTTAAATGTTTTGATGACAGTCTTGTATTCCTTCATTGTGAAGGGGGCACCCTCCCCCAGGGAGGGTGCAATGTTTTCTCGTTGCGCTTCGAGATTCCGGGGAGATATATGCTCCTGTCGAGGCCTATGACACACAGATGGAGAAGGAAAAAGGCGAATAAGGTTACGATCAGACACTATGATGAATTCAAACAGGAGATAAAGGATGAAAATATCTACGATAACACCTTCCGATCGATACTGATGTATAAATATAGGAGCAATACACTGGGACTGAACTTGAGGAAGAGATTTGTGGGTGAACCAGTTATCTGTAGTTTGTGTGATGGTGATGGGGAAGAAACCTTAGGGCATTTCCTGCTGGTTTGCCTAAGTTTAGAGCATTTGAAACAACAAAAGGGTATGGTTGGAAGAAGGCTGGAGGAGCTGCTGCTGTATGGGCAGATGGAGGAGTCAGTGAGAGAGAGTATGAAACGGTATATAGAAACGCTGTGGGAGGAGAGGAGACGGATGATGATACTCTAATATTGTGAAGTCATACACCTCAAGTGAGATCACAACTAGCATCCAGTGACGATGCAAAGGCTAAACTGAAATATTAATCAGTAT
This sequence comes from Ceratothoa steindachneri, assembly GCA_963969495.1. NCBI lineage: Eukaryota > Metazoa > Arthropoda > Malacostraca > Isopoda > Cymothoidae > Ceratothoa > Ceratothoa steindachneri. Next base: position 148,648,285 of record OZ018321.1, on the reverse strand, counting down.
CAGTCCCTTTCATACTCAGCATTCTCTTCTGGTGAAATGGAGAATATTTTCTTCCAAAGGATTTAGAATTGCTCCTGGAGTTCGTTTGCTTGTTCCACTTCCTTGTTTTGTATCTTCAATTTTATACGTTCCTTAGGGCGCATTACCCCCTGATACAACAGCCATCCTCTTGTGGGTAAGGGTTAGATGATGGTGCACTTTGAGAGAGGAGTACTGGATGGGGGTGCCAACTGCCGCACGTTCTCCACGATAACAGTGTCTTGGTCCAAGGAGAGCTGAATAGTTGTTACTGGATGGGAGGGATCAATATTTAACCATCAAATAGTTTATTTTGCTATATGTACTTTAAAACAATCAAACTATCTCTAAAGGTCAGGTTGTATTTCTATTTTACCACTTTTATTTTAGCGCGTTCAACTGTCGAAAGCAATTTTTTATATGAGGCTGAAGATTAAAAGTTAACTGAAGAAGTCCATTTTATTTTGGTCTTATTTAAAATATTCAATTTTTTTACAAATTTGGGCCGTGAGCTTTCGCCTTTCTTCAAGCATCTTCAGACGGAAGTCTTCGTTATTGTTGAGGTGGCACTGATGGAAAGTTCTATTCGCGTTGCCTCCTTTAACGGCTAGGTAGGTGTTTGGTAGTCATGAGCAGCAAATAATGAATTTCGTTGATGATGTAACAAGTGGTGAAATGTGTAGTAGGTATAAAATAGTGGTGAAGAATATTTTTTGTTTGCTCTGGTGTATAGGGCATCTCTAGCTTTTTCTTTTTCTTCTTCCTTATCTCCAATCTCTTTCGGTACCGTGAGTGTTTCAGCTAACTTCTGGGTTGGTTGTTCTGGCGACCCTTTGTTTCCTTTATATTTTCTCTCTTTTACTCTTCCTTTTTCTTTCTTTCTTATATATATATATATATATATATATATATATATATATATATATATATTAACATATACATATATAAATATATTATTTTCTCCGCCGTAAATGCATTCAAGCCTTTCAAATATACATATCTTTGCTAACTCGTTAGCTATCATTTTTATTTTTAATTCTATTTTGTTTTTATTATTGTTTCGCCTGTTTGTGGGCACTTCGGCTCTTTTTTCTTTCTTATTTTTTTATTATTAATATATTTTACTTTTTTGACTTGGTTTAGTTGGGCACTTCTCCCTTTTTTATTAATTTATGTTATTTTATTTTAGTTTTGTTTTCATTTGATTTGTTAATTTGGGGACACTACGCCCCTTTTTATTTATTTGTTTACTTTATATTTTCTTCCATTTTGGGTACTACGCCTTTTTTATTTAATCTTATTTTTTTGTAGCCTTTCTTAGTAGATTTTTTATTCATTCTGTGGAGTCAATTCGGAATTTCTTCTTGTTTAGTTTGTAGGATCGTTTTGACTTATTCAGGTGTAAATTTCGTTCTCGTCTTCCCGGGAGCACAATCTTCCTCTTGGGAATAAGGCTCTCCTGGTGACACGTCCAATTAGAGGTTGTGGTATCTCTAGATTTGTGTCTATAAACAAGAGTATGTCTTCTTCTACCTTTTCCCAGCTCTTTCCTTCTAGCCTTTGGAGGACTACATTCAATGGCTTTAGTCCTGCTCTTGCGCGCAGTTCCGTCTACCGAATACGGTCCATCCTGCACGCACCAGCTATCAGCAGGGCAGCTTTGATCTGAACTCTTTGTATTTGTCTGAGAGAGATAGAACTAGCTGCCTGCATTACCACTGCCGAGTACACCAGTGTTAAGCACACCATGGCAGTGTATAGCTTCTTGATGTTGTTGGCGCTGAGGCTTTTGAACCTGTAAAGTTTTCCAAGTTCTCTCTTGGTTAGGGATATTCTATTGTTGATGTGCGTCTTGTACCCTGTTGAAGTGATGCGCAGACCCAGGACTTTACCCACGTTGGAATACAAGTAGAATCCATCGTCAACTATGACATCATTGCGTTTCCGACGGTTCACTGGAAGGATCTGGAGCTTTCGGTGGTTGGTCTTAATCTTCTACATTTTCTCGAATCGATTGATGTTTTCGATATCGGCAGCTGCCTTCCTTGCTTGAACTCCAGCGATATTATAGGAACCGGGGATGATCTGCGTGATGTCGTCTGCAAACTGCAGGTACATCACATCATCCCCGACTGGAGCAGGTAAGTCCAATGTGTATACAAGGTACAACAGTAGACTCAGACAGCTACCTTGTGGCACACCCACCGCAAGTTCGAACTCAGTTCCACTGTAACCCTCGATTAAGACTTGGGCTTTTCTCTCCATGATGTAATCACAGAGGACCCTTTCGAGGATCAGGTTTTGCTGGAGTCCTAAAATCTTGAATTGTAGACCTCTCTGCCAAACTTTATCGAAGCTCTTTTACATCTCGCATCACCACCTCTACGTATTTCCCCTCAGCTTTACAGCGGGAGAGTTTTTCGGCGAGAAGAGCGAGAGCAGTATCAGCCTCCCTTCTCTTCTGGGACCCGTGTTGCTGAGGGTTGTGGGATTCTAGCTCTGTTAGCTGGTCTTGTTGACAAAAGCTTCTCGTAGACTTTGCCTACGAACTCGAAGAGGGATATTGGCCTGTAGTCCACTAGTTGATTCGGGAGGGCTTCTTCCCTTTAAGTATAAAAATGATTTTGGCCATTTTTAAACGGTCGAGGAAGTAGCCCGTATTCAGTAAAGCGTTGTAGATATTAGTAATTCCATGAATGATTTGCTGGTGGGCATGCACCAAGTTGTTTTTAGTGATGCCCGTCCAGCCTGGTGCCTTCTGTTTAAAGTTTTTCACTCTTGCCATGACCTCTTCAGTTGTTATTGGTCCACCATCTCCCTCCCTTCATCAACATAGTCCTGTGGGTGTGTTCGATGTATAATCCGATTGAAATCTTCAATCAGCTGGTCTTCGAATTCCTGGTCGAATTTCCCATCGTCCTCAGGTGTTATTTAGAAGATTTCCTTCCATAACGTGCGGAACCTCTTTTCCAGGGCCGCCGGATCCTCCAAGTAGTCATCGCCTTCCTTAATGCAGGATCTTTCTATACTTGGAAGGCTTTTTAGTTTTCTCGCTAGTCGCCAGAATTTTTCGGGGGTCACCTCGCTGTCTATCCTGGCTATTAGACTGTCCCAGATTTCAGCCAGTTGTTGGTTTATAGCATGCCTAAGTTCTTCCCTCAGGCGTCGTAGCAGCGAGCTTCGTTCCAGATTCGTACCTGCTCTTCTGATTTATTCATACACCTCCCTGTGCTCCCTAGCGATATCTTTCAACTCCTTGGTCCATCTGGGTTGTGGAGGAGTTTTTCACCATTTCATAGGTACATACGCGCGGTCAGCCTCGGAGACGAAGGCTGTTATCCTCTCCAGCTCCCCGTCGATCTCCTCTGGAGTTGCTTCGCTTAGGTCCACTGGTTATAATCCGCTAATGATTTATCTGTAGCGTTCCAAGTTCGCCGAAGCGTAGCTTTTGCGAAGAGGGGCCTGAAGCTGGATCAGTGCGAGTGAGATGGTGGTCAAGATTGCTATATGGTCGCTGGAGAATATTGGGCCTGGCTCGCTATAGTAATTCAGGGGAAAGCCGTCACTTGTTATGATTATGTCTGGCTTTGTTGTGTCCGAGAGGTGATATAGGTCGGAAAATTCAGTCCTATCTTCTGAATGTTCTCCGTCGCATAATCATTTCCAAGTTATGTCATCTGTTGTTCGTGGTTCCATAGTTAGCCGATATCACAAGATTACCCACTAATGTGTGCAATTCTACGGCCACAAAGGACTTGTGAAATCCGATGATTCCGTTTCTTCCCTCATCTTTTGTTTTGGGGTGTTTGCCAATTTGGCAGCAGCCTCCATTTCCTTTCTTGCCTCTATTCTTGGATCAGTTTTTTTATTCTGTTCCTTTGGTTTTGTCCCTTGTTTTTTCTTCCCTTGCGTCTGTTCAGTCATTTAGTTGAGAACCATTTGAAGTTGAATGACATCCCCTGATGGGATGTCATCCGGGAACCACAAATGGCTCATGCCGTTCTTCGCGAACATCTGGTTCAGTTCTCTGGCAAATGACCCTGGCTGCTTTAGATTTCTAACGTGTTGATACAAGATGTACGTCAATATTTTTGTTGATTCCTCATTCTGTATTTGAAATACGTTTTCTTGTTTCTGTTTCATACTAAGCCGCATTTGCGACCTGCGCATAAGTTGTGTTTACTCTTTACTTTGTTACATTTTTTCTTTATTGGTTCCTTTTTCATGGCGTAGGCCATTGCCATGGATCGGTAGCCTTGCCTCCAGATCGTGCACTTCTCGTGAGCGCTCTGGCAGTTCTTTCAATGATGTCCAGGTTCGCTGCACTTAGAGCATATCTTTTGGGGCGCCTGGCATTCTCTTGTTACGTGAGCCTCCATTTTATAGCAGTTGAAGCAGAATTTGATAGGGTGAAACTCCTCCCTCTTAATCTGCTCCCCACTTATTTTGGCATTAAAAAGCAAGAGGCCGGCCTCCTTTGCTTTCACGGCCATGGATGTGTCGCCAAAAGTGATTTTAAACACGTGTGTATAATCGGTGTTTTCATGTTTATCTTTAAATTTGACTATCTCTGTCACTTTCGGCCATTGCTGATTTTTCATAATTTCGTTTTTGATTTCATCCTTGGAATGTTCACCATTCCAGGGGTCTAATCACCTGCAGATCACGCTCATGTGTGTTTTAACCTGCGTAGGGGATGGTGGGTTGCAGGCCAATCTCGCGAAAGACCTCGACCACCTCTTTTTTTACCATGACCTCCACATCATTCTCCATTTTGCATATAGTTACGTACCCGGTGGGGAACTCGAGCAGCCTGATCATGGCGATTTTTAGTTGTCTGTAGACAACCTCAAATACTTTCTCCTTGCTCGTTCTGTTTTGACCACTGATCTTCAAACCTGCTTTTCTTGGCGCCTCTAATTATGTCTATCACAGAGAACGACATAGTTGGAACGAGGTTAGATGAATGGCAGTTCGGCTCATTTCAGCTTCCTAACCCCAGTGAGGGGGTGTGGGGAAGTTTAGTTACCTAAAATCCCCGTAGGGAAAAGTGAATAAAAATTCGCCTCCTTTATCGGCGAAGAGTTTCTTCTGAATAAGCCTGATTTTTCCAAAGTCCGACTGACAAATCATGAATTTGGTGTGAAGGTGAAAGAAGTAAAGTGAGATAGTTATTCTAATTGCTGTTTTCCTAGTCCCTTTATCTTTTTATGGTTATTTAAGGCATTCTTGCCTTTGTTTTTGTTTCTTTCTTTGCTTTTATTTGTTTTTATCTTATCTTGTATTTATAATTATGCATGCACTGCTTGTTCCGCTTGCCGTAGGTGGAGCCTACTGCTTGGGAACCGCTTCTGACTATAGTTTTTGTTCTGTATTTTAGATCTCTACTCATCTCCGGATGTTTCTCTTTTTCCATATTTTCTTTGCCCTATTTTCCAGAGTTAAGTTTAACGGGTCAATACTCGCTATTTTTATTAAGTCTCTAGTCTCTAATGCCTAATGCGTTTTCTTTCTATTCTTGTTGTCTTTGCAATTAAGTACGTTACTTTATTGTGTATCCTTTGCAATTTCTTCTTATTGGATTTTGAAATAGTGTGCAATGGGACCGGTGGGTATACTAAGGCTGATTCTATGAATGCTTTGTATAAAGTTCTCGTTCGTTTTATGCTCATATTGCTTAATGTGTGTTGCAGACTTAGGCCGTCTTTGGCTTTGGCTATCATCGCCTTTGTATGAGCGTGGTAGCCTCTTGAGCCAACGTGCAGTCCTAGCACACTTCCCTCTGTCGCGTAGTTATATTTTGTGCCGTCGACGGTGATTTGGTCATTTTTGAGTCTCGTTATTGGTATGATTTTGAACCTGTGGATGTTGGTTTTTATTTTCCATCGGTTTTCATAATCGTTTATATTTTTTATTTCTCTTTCGGTTGTTCTGGCCACCCATTTTGGGTTCGTGGATCTTGATTGAATTATTTAGCTGATGTCATCCGCGTACTGGGTGTTTAAGTAGCCCGGTGTTATTGGGGGGGAAGATCAGCCGTGAAGAGCTCGTAGAGGGTGGATCTCATGCACCTCCTTGTGGGACTCCAGTCTGCAAACGGAAGGACGGTCCCACGCGGTCCTCGATGGAGACCTTGGCTTTCCTATTGGTGACATAGTCAGCCAACATTCTCTCCATCTTAATGCCGAGACCCAGTTTAAAGAGCTTATATTTAAGTTCTTCAAACCAGACCTTGTCGAAGGCCTTCTTGACATCGCGGAGGACCACGTCCACGTATCCCTTTTCTGCTTTAGCTTGTGCTATTTTCTCTGTTATTATTGCTTTTGCCGTGGTTGAGTCTCTTCCCTTACGGAAACCAAATTGGTGCACGTTATATTTTCCGTTTTCTTCAAGCAAGTCAACTAACTTCTGATTCAATATCTTTTCGAGAACCGTACTTAGGAAGTTCAAAAGAGATATTAGCCTAGAGCCTGAGACCAGGTGAAATGGCTTCCCCATTTTCAGCAAGAAGAACATTTTTGCAGTCTTAAACCTCTCTGGGTAAGCTCCTATGTTAATATATGCATTGAATAGGTCGGTGACTGCTTTAAATATGTTCACTGGAGCTTTTTCATAATTATATATTGTGAGGCCAGTGCTCCTGGGGGCCTTTTGTTTAAATGATTTAATGGCACTTTTCAGTTCTTCCTCTGTTATCTGTGCCCTAGTCCTTTGTTGTCATTGTGCCATAATCTACTCTTCTTTCTGGGGTAAGTCTGTGCCTGTTATTTTGTATGAATGTGTTTACTCTTTCTGCGGTTTCACCGTCGAATCGTCGATTGTCCTCTTCATCGATGGAATAGACTTTGCACTAGGGCTCCTTAAATTTGTTTGCTGTTTCATCAATATTATTTAGGTATTCTCCTTGTTCGTTCTTTATTTGATTTTTCTTCCTGGGATGTCTACCATTTATTAAATGTATCAATTTCCAGGAATTTTCGAGCTCTTCCATATTTTCTATTTTGCTTATTATCTCGTTCCATTGAACTCTTTGTTGTTAATCCATGAGATATATCATATCGCTTTTTAGTTGCTTTACTTCTTTAATTTATTTATGAGTATTTTCGTTCTATATTTCTCGCTTTTCTTTTCATCTCCTCCGTCCATTTTGGGTGAGGGAGCGTTCTATATTTTATTCTTGGCACGCATTTCGCGTCTACTTCCGTGATGCTCCTTATTAGTGTGTACGTAAATTATTCCAGCTCCTTGATGTTTTTGTCGTCCAGTTCAGGTTGAGCCTAACCCTCCAGCATTGCACTATATCCTTTCCGGTTTGCCATTCTGTAGGATTTCCATGGTCAGATTGGAACTTGTATTGGATTTTGGTTTACGGTCACCAGAATGCCAATGTGATCAATACATGGGGCAGGGACTGGCTCCATATGCATGCTATAAGTGAAGTTGGCCCTAGTTAGCACAATGTCTGGTTTGGTTGATGCTCTCTCGGTTATATAGGGTCTTTCAATAAGGTCGCTCGATATTTAAATGTAAATAAAACAAGTGGTGTGTGATATATGCACTCAATTTATTTTAAATTTGAAAGTACATGTTATGGCATTAAGTGTGGAATATGACGTCGTTCAAATGTCCGCCGCGGCTTTGCTTGGTGAAATGTATTCGGGAGGCCCAATTTTCGATGACTTTGTTGCATAAATCTGCCTGAATTTGCTTGATGATGTTCGTTATGTTGACTTTGAGGACATCAACTGTTTGCAGATATTTGCATGGACCTGCGATTTAAGGTAGATCCAAAGAAAGTAGTTTAATGGCGTTAAATCGCATGATTTCGGTGGCCAGTTGACGTCGCTGGTGCAAAATGTCTATCGTGGTATGCGCAGTGTGGCACGTAGCACAATCCTGTTAGAACCATATGTTGTTAGTATCCATATTAGGCATATAATAAATTTGAGGCCACAAGAAGTTGCTTATCATCGATTTGTAGGTCTCGCCGTTGACGGTTATGGCAATCCAATCTTCGTTCTCAAAAAAATACGGACCGATGAGTCCATTAGACGAAAATCCGCCCCAAACAGTGACTTTGTTGGGATGCAATTGCTGCTGGTGTATCTCATGTGGATTGTTTTCGTCCCAAATCCGACAATTTTGCTTGTTCACAAATCTATTCATCCAAAAATGGGCCTCGTCGCTGTGGCGAGGATAGAAATCACGTAATGCACGGAACGTTTGTCGAACGGAGCACTGATTTTGATAATAACATTTGATGATTTGCACACGCTGTTCAACGCTATAACCTTATATCCTGACTTGCCAAGTACTACTAAACAGTTCACAGTGAGGTTGCCAGATGTCTCTTTAAAAACATGGCCACTATCGCCTGACAAAGCTCGAGCGTCCTTGTTGAAAGATCCTTTATATGTTCGGAATTCTGATCCTCCTTGTTTTAGGATATATCTGGCCATCAGGAGTTCTAAGTTTTGTCCCGCAAGGTTTTTTGTCCTGGGGGGGAGGGTAAAACGCCCCTCACCCCTGAGCTCCGGTTTGGAGTGGTAGGTTTTTAACAACCTGCTTCATCCCCATCCACACCTTCCTCACATATTCTTTATTATTCCTTTCAATGTATATCGTTTATACGTCGAGCATAAGGTGGAACCGCCATACCGATGGGCTGCCAGGCCACTAGGCGTGATGAATGGCATCAAATGGCGGCAGCTGGTTCTGCTGTCCCCGTACTCACCCCTCGCAGAGCGCACTACTGCGTGGAGTGATTAGCGTTTGCATCCCGTATAACTATAGGGTCACCATGCCCAATGATGAAGACTCTAAAAACACCCGATCAACAATCCCTTTACCATCGACAGAGCTGCTTAAGGGCAGTGCCACCGAAAAAAAGAGGTCCCCTCTCCCAAGTGCTTTCACAGGGAACCCTCTAAATCTCTCCGACCAGAGAGCAGGTTTACTCCTCTCCTATGCCTACGGGTGTCGGGGACTCCCCCTCCCCCCTTCTCTGGAGCTGCCCTTGGGCGACTCTCTTTTTCCAGCGGCAGTCCCCCATTTGCTTTCCAAGGGGACTGCCAAGAAAGCGGGCAGGAGACCTATAATTGACCACCCTGGGTGGGAGAGGCATGATAAGACCAACCCACTTAGGGGGGCAAAGGAAGAAAGGGTCCGTTGGCCCGTGCCCTCCAAAGCCCTGCGGGCGCGAATATCAAGCTTACAGTTAAGGAGGGTCACTATACGTGCACCCCTCTCTCCTTCGACGGATGATGGGTCGCTGGCCCAAGATGACACCACCAAAGGTACCTCGAATGGGATCCGTGATGTCTTGGGTAAGGGGGCCACATGGAGGCCCCCTTTGAGATGGATATGGTCCCTGAGGTAACCCAGCCCCAGACGGTAGGATCTTACATGGGCTTGAACCCAGACTCGGTGCCAAGCATGGAACACGAGACCGCCCCTGTGCAACTCCTCTTCAGACGGGTGGGCTCGCCAAAGTCTCACAAGGAGAGGAGGGACCTCTATAGATATAGGGCCATCGTGATATGAACCTAGATAGATATTTCACAACAAACCTATATCTATAAGTTTTTGAAGAGAGAGAAATATTGAAGGATTAATCGTAAACAAGGCTAGAGCAGCTGAGCTGGCGGCGAATTTAGGCGTAATGGCTGACCGCGAAATCGTTAAGGGAATAGATGTAATACAACGAGGATAGAAATATATATATATATATATATATATATATATATATATATATATATATATATATATATATATATATATATATATATATATATATATATATATATATATATATATATATATATATATATATATATATATAGAGAGAGAGAGAGAGAGAGAGAGAGAGAGAGAGAGAGATTTCACAAAAATGGAACATAGTTAAAATAATGAGTTGAGGAATAAGTTCTTGTGGTTTTATCAAATTTATTCATTACCATTCACAATTTTAGAAAAACTTCATTTTTAATTGATAACGATATGCAATTTAATCAATAATGTATTCTCCGTTGTTATTTATGACTTCTTCCCAACGTTCAACTAGTTTTTCGATGCCTCTGCAATAAAAATCTCTGGACTTTGACTCGAAGAATTCGTCTAACCAGGTTCTTAATTCCACATCAGTATTGAACGAAACGCCGCGCAAATTGTTGGAGGGCGATCGGAACAGATGGAAATCCGATGGACCCAAGTCTAGCGAATATGGAGGATGCGGCAGGATTTCCCAATTCGGCGTTTGGATGGCGTCTATTGTCATATTGGTAATGTGAGGACGAGCATTGTCGTGTTGCAGAAGGATTCCATAACGTCGATGACATCGCTTTTCAAGAATAGCTTCGGCGAGTCGATACATTTGTTGAACGTACCCCATCGAATGAAGGTAATTCACCACAGTTTTCTGATCACACGCCAATTATACAGCCAATTCTCTAGTCGATTGACGAGGATTTTCATGAAGAAGGTCGTTCAATCGATCTTCATCCAAATTAATGGGGCGACCAGAACGTTCTTCGTCATTAAGATTGAAATGACCGTTTTTGAAACGTGAAAACCACCATTGCGCTGTCCTTTCTGATAAAGCATTTTCTTCGTACACAGCACAAATATCGCGACAAGCTTTGGCTGCGTTTGCATTGTTACCGTCTCGATTGAAAGTGAATAACAACAAGTGTCGAAATGCGCCTTTCTTTCAACTTGACATTTCATTTTGAGGGTGCAGAACAAAAATTAAATTAACACAACTTTTAAATAAACCGCAATGACTTATTACTCAACTTCAAGACGTAGCCAAAGCAAAAGCCTAATAGTCTACGCTGTTAAGAGACGTAGACTAACCTTTGCAAATTTTTCTCTCATTATTTATTATTGTTTCTTAATATGTGCACAAATTACGTGAACAAAACTTAAATCAACACAACATAAAAAAAATGCAAGAACTTATTCCTCAACTTAATATAATGATTGAATTTGAGTTTAATTATACAAAAAAATTCGTCGTGACTAAGTTTGGTGTAAGGTAGTGACAACGATGTATAACAGGTATAATTGGTACAAGTAGATAACAAGGTAAATATTGGTTAAAAGGTAACTAGGCAACAAGGTAGTAACTAGTGTGTATGGGAGTCTGGAATGAGAGGACGAGGAATTAGACTAAGCATGATTTGTTTGGAATTAAATGATTAACTGGAGAAGGAATATTTACTCACCTTTACGATGGGAATGACGAAGCATGAGTGGAAATTTTTGTGTTCAATGCGAGACAGCTGAAAGCCTGTTAGTTTGTGTGTTTGACTAAAGGAACTGTTGCCAGAAAAATGTATCTTAGCCACGGTTTTTGGATGGTAATTATTTATTACAAAAGATATATCGAAAATACATATACAACAAAAATTTGAGATTTTTGATTGATACATTAATAATAGGATTGTTTAAGATGATTGATAATTTATACATAAGTAAGTTGAGATTTTACATACGATTTAATAGAAATTGTAGAAATTAAATGGGAAAATAAATGGATATTTTTACATTGAATTTAAAAAGGAAAGTATGCTAATATTTTAGCACAAGACACATTACGTTAAAATGATATTAGGTAATGGTAATATTTAAATTAATGCAATGGAATATTGATACATGTAATATTTTATAGGAATGGCAGATGGCATTGCTATACCTCCTCCCACGGCTGATAGCCCTGTTACCTCAGGGACTTTCTCCATCTCGAGGAAGGATCTTGCTGACGCCGATCAATCCGACCTAGGGTTTCCTTCCGGCGGAGGAGCGAAGAAGGTGCATTCTTCTCCTTCCTCTCCTAAAAAGAAAAAAAATCGTGAGACCAAAATGACTAAAGGCTCCTCTCCCTCTATGGGAGCCGCAGGGACCGACAGGGCCGCTGCTCTTTTGGCAAGCGACCAAGCGAAGATTGGCACGTCCGGCCCCGGAGCTTCCCGAGACGGGAAGTCCCTGACTAAGACCAAAATTGCAAGTGCGCAGAGCGTAGCCTCGATTACGTCGGGGCCCCTCATTCAGAGGGTACCTTGCATTTTCGAGCCCACTGGCTTCAAACGTTTCCTCGTTTTTCGCTCCACTGATGGCAGCATGTTGGTTAAGGGCAACATGATCCATCAGAAGAGAGCTTTAGCTAGCGTCATTGGTAAGAGAGCCGAAGGTGACCCGTTTCTAGGAGGAGAGCCTTCTGGCGAATGCGTTGAATCCCTCCGAGGCGGCCATGATTAGTGCCCTTCGGACACTTGATGGCACGCCGGTGAGTGTGACGCCTCCACCGAGTCGTTAGACTCACAGGAAGCAAAACCCTTGAAGATGGTCGTGAGGGCATCTTCCTGGATTCCTAAAGCTGCCTCCTGAAAGGAGGAAAGCACTAAAGGACCTTTGGCTCCTTCGCCCACACTCAGTAGTAGGCTGGGTAGCTCAGAGACGGTGGGTCCTCCTAAAGAGGCACCCTCGCCTACGAAGCCGCACCGCCTGCCTAAGGTTTTCGAGTCCAACCTCTGCGGATAAGTCCTCAAGGCAACAGCGCCTTCAGCGCCCTGTCCGTCCAACAGGGTCGGAGTTCTGCCTCCGGGAAGCGTACGGCCATTCGCGTGAGGGTCTTCTGTTCGAAGAGGGAACCCGCATCTCTTGCGAGCTAGGCCTCGAGTGCATATTTCTTCAATGGAATTGCCGCAGACTCAGGACCAACTGAGAGGAGCTGTGGAGGCTCGTTTCTTGCCGTTCCCCGTTAGCTATCTTTTTGCAGGAGACCATGCTGGGTGCGTGCCCCATGCCCCCCTCCCAGGGTATAAGGGTTTTGCGGCTCCCCCACCATGGGTTGAGGGCCTGGCGGGAGGATGCGCAATTTACACCTGGAATGATGTCTCCGTTCTTCTCTTTGCTTTAGATACCTGCTTTCAGGCAGTAGCTGTGTAGCGGCACCTAGATAGGAGGTATAATGTTATTTCACCGTACATTCCACATCAGCCGAGGGGTGGTCAATCACCTCCATGGCGGTTTCCACTTTCCCATTCAAATATAATTTTCTGGGCCGCTGCCACCCGAGAACCCGCCCCAGTGGTGCTTGTCGCGGGTGCGGTGGTCCGCATTTCAGGACTCCACCTCCTATTCTGCAGGATAATGAGACCGCAATCTCTGAGACCCCGCGTCCGGTCCGGAATCCTTCGCGACCGCTTTCTCCGCATTCTCTAGCCGGGATGCTGCTCCCCCAGCATTTAATGTGCGTCGTGATGTCGCGGAAAGCCGCCGACTCTAGTTTACCTCCACTAGTGGAGAAGCTTTCAATATCAAATTTACTCTGAGTTAGTTGCGTTTTGCTCTCGCTTTGTGAGCAGACACCGGCCCTGGTCCAGATGATGTCCCGTACTATATACTTCGACACCTGGGTGAGCGAGGCACGGCCTATCTGTTATATTTGTTCAACAGGATCTGAGTAGGGGGTATCCTCCCAGACTCTTGGCGAATCGCTCTTGTGGTCTCTTTTCGCAAACCGGGAAGAGATCACTCTACCCCGGCCGTATTCCGCCCTATCTTTCTAACCTCCTGAGTGTAAAAGTTGATGGAGAAATTGGTTAATGTTAGATTACCCTTTTTTCTGGACAGCGGAGGCCATTTGTCTTCGGCACAGTGCACCTTCTGCAAATTCCACTCCACATCGGATGCTCTACTCCGACTGGAAAATGCCGTCTGCGAGGCATTTCTTCATAGACTTCTCTACGCCACGATGTTCTCGTTCTTCGATCTGAAGAAGGCCTATGATACCGCATGGTGATAGAGGATCATGGAGACTTACACGAGATGGGGGCGAAGGGACGACTTCCAATCTTTATATCTGAATTTTTGCGAGAGCGTCGAAGCTCGACTACAGATGAGACTTTTATGCATCCGTAGCCGAGCGTGCAGTTATTTGTAATTTGCATATTGTTATTTGTTTTTTAATATAGCCTAGTAATAGGCTGGGTCGAGTACGGCAACTTATGCCCAAGTACGCAGTTGCCAGATTGGCTCCTAAATTAAAAGAAAAGAAAAAATCGGAGATGGTTATTATATCCGGGTCTAATTGGCAGAAGAAGTTTCTTTATTGAATGTTTTTATTTTTCCATCCATCTGAATTTAGATGGAGGATTTTTAATTTTATATTGGTGTGTTCCATGTTGTAATAAATTTATTCATTTTTTCTTGTTGCTCCTTGTTTTGGTTTTGCATTCTTCCATTTCCCGTTTGTTACCTTTTTGAAGCTCTCCTCTTTGATCAGTTTAATATCAGTGGGGTAAAATCTAATTTTGTTATCTTCTATTAATTTTTAATGGAGGATTCATCATGTTGCGTGACATAGGTCCATTTACAAGTTCCTTTATCGATGGCGTTTTTATATCTATTGGCTTGGCTCCTTTTGGTAGGGGATTTGCCTCGTGAACGAAGACTTTGAGTTTGAAGTATCTTACTTCGTACTGGCAGCTCTCGATATCATTTTCCATTTCGGAGTCCACGGAAGTCTCCGTCTCTGTAGTTTCTTTTTTGTTTTGCTTCTTTGTTTTCTTATGGGTTTTCTTTCTCATCGTGGTTTTGGTTTCTTTTTATAAGTTGTCGGTGTCCTTTCTTTCTATTCTTCTTCATTTGTGTCTCCTGATTCTTTGGGTCATTCTTTATCTGCTAATGTGACCTCTACTTCCAACATATCCTTGACCTGCAGCGTCTTCCCGGCACTAACGCCGTAAATAAGTGGCAAAGGGAGGTGGGGGTTTCCTATGCCATTTTTATCTAGTAGTACATAAGTTTAATATATCAGCAAATGTCCCTGTTTGGGCTATGTTGTGAACATGAGCGAACATAATGCACGCCAAAATGTCGAGGCTGGTTCCTTCATTCACATTTTTTTTATCTTTGGTTCTTGTCTCTCTTTGATCTCCTTTAGTGTAGCTTTTGCTACGCTGGCGTATGTTTCTTCTATGTGTGTGTTTCTTCTCTTTCTTCTTGTTCCTTTCTTTCTTTTCTGATTTTTCTTTTTGGACAGTTAACCGCCATAGTCTTGTGCGGGCCCTGCGTTTAATTCATTTTTTTTATTGTTTCGTGCATTCCCGGAATGTATGGCCAATTTTGTTGCATTCCGAACATATCTTGATGTCTTTTCGGGGGCAGTTTCTCGTTACATGGTCTTCAATTGCGTAACACTGAAAACAGGTCTGCACATTGATGAACTTTTCTATCTCTATATATTCCGGTGGTATCCGCATTCAGAAGGCTATTATTCAGTGGTTCATGGCTTTATTGGCCATGTCTGATGAGGCGCACACTAGCTTAAAAACGTGTGTCTGGTGGCCAAATTTAATGGGTTCCGTGATCTTGAGAAAAAGAAGGCTATCTCTTTCTAATTCTTCTTTAATTTCCCCCGTCGTATGTGAGCCGACGTACAGATCTACCGATTGGCCATTAATTGTGGCTGCAGTTTTGAGCTCAGGCATATTTTGCTCAGAGCTCTGAGTCCATCCGTTGACGCCAGTCGTTTCATATCTTCTTGTTTGTGACACAGGGCGATATATCCATTTGGCACCTCTATCGGCTTTGTTATTGTAATTTTTAGGTCGGTGTACAGGGTTCTGATTAGCAGTCCTATTTCCGGTTTGTTTCTTCCTGGTTCGGTTCGTAGGGGGTAGTTTTCTATACTCCATATTTGCGTGTGTGAAATGGGGTCCCTCCCCCAAAGATCACATAGTCCCGCCTTAACTAATTTGGCTGTCAAAAAATGAAATGATGATGGATGAATGGGTGGACCCGGCTGGGCTCCTCTCGAGGGAGAAATGTGACGGACTTTTTGCTAGTTAGCGCGGAATCAACCATCGCTAACCGGTGGTGCCGCCTCCTCGAGGAAATTAAAAAACACGGTTGCTTCCACCATGCACTTAGACGGTTGTATGTCCCTCAGTGGTCTTGGATGCCCCCACAGGTGGAGTGGTTAGACTTCAATGCAGAGGTTAGAAACCGGCCCATTGTACGGGGGATCCTCTGTGCGGGTGGGCTAATCCTCAAACCTTCCTCCTCCCTTGCCCCCAATTATGCAGTTGCAACTGCACTGAATAGTTGGGACGAGGTTGAAATGACAGCGTCCACTAGTCAAGGCACAACGTCCACTAGTCAAGGCATTGGGCCCAGGGTGGTAAGAATCAGGCAGTCATGATTGTGGTGCTGACCGACCTAAAAAAATTATTATATCTCTCTTGTCAGAACCTCCCTAAACGGGGGGCTTTTTTTGGTATGGAAGAGGAAAGGTTGACGGAGACTATAGATGAAAATAAAAGAAATGAATAAAAAGGGATTAAATTTGAGATGAGTGAATCTTCTTTCTTCAGTTCTTCTTCCGTATTCTTGCTTCCGAGATCAAAGATGTAATTTATCTTCGAAGGGTAAACGTTGAAAATTGTACAGGTAAAAAGTGCCGTATTATTCCTTTCGCGATCAGAAATGTAAATTTTCTTCGTTGGGTGAACGTTGAAAAAGTGTCGGGCGTCTGCTTTACCAAGCTTAATGAGAGCGGTGTATCAGATATCTAAGCGGCGAATTCATGAATTTCGTTTTCGTTCTTTGATGCCTTTTATTGGTTGGAGTCAGACTACAGTTGACTTTTCTTTTAGCAGAAAAGGAGTAATACTCGCTCCGACCTGGTTTGCTGTGTGTTCAGGTTCGGGCACATCTCTTTGATTAGAAGAGCCTCCAGAATCTTCACCAAGCAAAGATCTGCGTTTTTTTTCTGAGGATCAACTGAAGAAAAAGCGAACAAACTAATATCCGAAAACAACAGTATCCCCAATCAGATCCAACTCTTTCCTATTAAACCTAAATATGTCTGTGGATACATCTACGGAAATGTTGACTCACATAAGCAAAATAATCCCCTTCCCCTCAATCATCTCTCAAGTCCCAACGCTGACGTATAACCCGCCAAATGTTTGAATTCAATTATTGCCCCATTTATCTCGTCAAAGTCCTCGATAAAGTCGACCAATGATTTCGTTGATATTCATCACAGTTCCCCACCAGGCAGCATCCCAGCTTCCCTCGATGTCGAGTCTTTTCACCAATGTGCCAATAGAGGAAACCATCGAAATAATTCTAAAGTCTGTCCACGTAAACACAGAATTGCCTTCCCACGAATAGAACCACAAATATGAAAGCAACTTTTAAGATTATGTACAACGAGCTCCATTCGGAAGCCCAGATGGCAAACTCTACCTTTAAATTGATGGACGAATGTTGTCCCCATTGGGCTCTACTATTGCGAGCTTCTATATGAGAAACCTAGAGGAAATGCTCTTAACAAAAATTACTCCAGTTTTGTTGATGACATATACCTTACAACTAACGACGAACATCAATTACTATAACTCAAATGAACCTTAGAATCCCATTCCGTTCTCAAATTCACATACGAGTTGAGTGCAAACCTCCGTATTTCCTTCTTGGATGTAGACGTAAAACAGAACAGCGACGAAAAATATACCACCACCGTCTATCGAAAAGGAACTGCGGTCGATGCCTTAACGCCAAAAAGGAGTGCACCGAGAAATCTAAAAAAATCGGTAATGAGCTGATACATAAGAAGAGCTATCAAGAACTGCTCAACGGGCAGCGCACTTGACGAAGAATTTCGACGATCAAAACAGATCCTAATAAACAAAAGCTACTCCAATAGAGAATTCGACAAACTATAGAAGAAAATTTTCAACTCAAAGTTTGAAGTACAGGGGAAAAAAGAAGGATAAAAAATAATACCACTTTACTACAAGAACTAAATGACGGATGCTTACAAAACAGACGAATGAATACTAGAAAATATCATAAAAGGTAACAGTATCCAAGAAAAAGTCAATAAGTTATATCTACGAAAATATTATAAAAAGAAAAAGGGCAGCAAGGTACTAATGAAAAACAACCTCCGTGAAAACAAATCCATCCTAAAGTGTATAAATGAGGTATGCAAATTTGAATGCCCCAATGAGAATTGCAAGCCTCATAAAAAAAAACAATATACCGGGTGTCCCAGAAAAAAAGTTAACCGTACTTTGAATTAGTATAACTCAAGAACTATTGGAGATTTTGGTGCCCTGTCAAAAGTATTTTATTTATCAACTATTTATCTGTCGATCCTGGAAATATCATTAAATTCCCTGTCATGATATTGATACACCAATGGGTTTAGTGGAGGCTATCAAAAATATGTTTGCGCATGTAAGTAAAATAATGAAGCGAAGCTTAGGTAGGCCCTTGTGGCTTTTGTCATCCGTGAAATTATTATTATGTGCACTTTCAAGAGAAGCATAGGCAGCCTAGGTAGGCTAGGTCACTGTGCGATTCTGCAAGCAAAGCCTAGACCATTTTACAGTGGTTTTTCAGCCACGCTGTGGTATGGTCTCGTCATTATTGCTTGCTAAGCAAATCAAAGCGTTTCTGTGTAAAAGTTTACTTCAGTAGAACCTTTTTAATCATGCGGTTAACAAAAGATCACCGCATATTTGTAGTCACAAACTTTATTAAGACTGGCAGTATTAAACAAGTACAAGATTCATTTGAACAACGTTTTCCAGGTAGGCACCCACCAAGTAAGCCCACAATTTGGAAAAATGTTCGTAAATACCAACATGAAGGAACATGCTTAAATCTAAATAAAGGTGGTTCGGGTCGTATGAGAACCATAAGAACAACAAAAAACATCGAAAATGTTCAGATGACACTTCTTCAAAATCCACATGTGTGAGGGAACCCCACGTGGAAGCTCTTGAGCAGACGGAACTTCCACGCGCTGCAGAATGTCTGGTTAGGCCTAAATTGGTAAGCCTAACCTTCCGCTTCCACAAGCGGTAGCCTCGAACCGCGTCCCCCACGATTCACCTTTACGCGGACTAGAATATCCTCTGCAAGAAAATTCGAAGCCCTTCGAGAGTAGAGCTGTTTCCCGCTAACTCCCCTCGGGAAGAGCCTTGGACATAAATGGTGTTCGACTCCCATGAGGAGACACAGAGTTGAGAAGTCTCGCCTAGACCCCAGAAGAGTCCCCATGGTTCCAAGTCAAGTGCTAGCAACAAAGCAAAGTGACAGCTGGACTATTTTGTGTATTTGGAATTAGCCCCAGCCAGGAGGTAATTCCACTGAACGATCGCCCCCGAGTGATTTTCCCGACTTCTCCCATCAACTCCTGTCGAAGCCCTCCTTATTTCGGGTAGCTGAAATACTCTCCTCTGGACCGGAAGTTACCCCCCCCCCCTTGTTTTTGGAGAACCGTCATCACTCCAATCTCCCGCTCAGAAGTTCCGAACGGCCACACCTCACGTGCAGAAGACATCCGTAAGCCCCCCCCCCCCGTTCAGTAACCCAATTGAGTTAATTCACCCCCCCCCCCATTTGAATAGTCTCCTCCTGTAATACCTTAAGTTCTAACTTCATAGTCTCTTTTAAACTACAATACCCCTTTCATTTACTGATGTAATTTTACCCATCAATTCTCTCATTAATTTTGTGTAAATAAAATTATATTTTTATACATGTCTCTTTAAATAACCTTGAGCTTTGCCATTGTCCATAAT
This sequence comes from Ceratothoa steindachneri, assembly GCA_963969495.1. NCBI lineage: Eukaryota > Metazoa > Arthropoda > Malacostraca > Isopoda > Cymothoidae > Ceratothoa > Ceratothoa steindachneri. The sequence goes on along the minus strand of OZ018321.1, from coordinate 148,628,660 downwards.
TTACCTGACTTTGTTGCACTTTCTCGCTACTCAGCCCGTCTAAACTCGTGGTTTACTTTCAAGTTATTGGTCCCCTCCCTCATATATATAATATGGTATTGATATAATGTAATGTCATACCACGACATATATATATATATATATATATATATATATATATATATATATATATATATATATATATATATATATATATTAATATACATATTATATAAATCTGGTGTCAAGTGTGTTGGGGTTTTTACGAACCCGTGTCATTTTAATTTCGACATTAGAAGTTCCCTTGTTATTCACGTATATCTCTTTTATTTTAATTTTTGTATTGTACTGGCAGAAGGCAAGTTCAAGTTATTTGAAGAGCAGTGGAACGTAATCTATTTAGATTTTGTGTTGGACCCCAGGTAATTAATTTTTTTTATTGTGTTCGAATTTTGGAGACTCTCCTGGTTATTAATCCAAAAGAGTTAAGGTCTTTGGTGTCCTAATTCCGGTAGGACCACTTTAATTTTTCCCCCGCTTAGAAACAGCAGAGGTAGGTAGCTGTATCTTTTTTTTTTTGTGATCCAGGCCTTTACAAATATTCAAGTATTCGTTTCGCGTGGGTAGTGTCGTAGCTCATTCGCGTATCAGTGTTCCCTCAGTTAACTGCGTAAAAATTTAATCCTTTGAAAAATTCAAGAGTCAGGGTGAAATGTTAGGTCTTTTGGGCAAAGACCTGCTAAATTACGTACAGGAAGAAGAAAGGAACGAACGGGCAGAACGAAGGGAATTGGAGATGGAGAAGAACAAATTGAAGATGGAGATGGAGATGGAGGAGAACAAACTGAAGACGGAGATGGAGGAGAGCAAACTGAAGATGGATATGGAGGAGAACAGACTGAAAACGGAGATGGAGAACAAACTGGATATGGAAATGGAGATGGAGAAGAACAAAATGGAGGAGAACAAACTGAAGATGGAGGAGAACAAACTGAAGATGGAGGAGAACAAATTGAAGATGGAGGAGAACAAACTGGAGATGGAAGAACGTGAACAAATTAGGCAGCATGAGCTGGAAATGAGCCGAAATCAAATAGATTCTCAGTCCATCGGTTCCCGGGCTGAAATTCCCCAAACTCCTTCAGTCCACCTTCCCGCTTTTAATGATGGAGAGGACTTTGGGTCATTTTTTGCCCATTTTGAGAGAATCTTTCAGATCAATAGATGGGATCTCGAAAATGATGGCGTCGCTCGCTTACTTTCCCTCCTAAATGCCAAGTTAAGGGATATCTTCGTATCCCTTCCCCCGGAAGCAACTTTGGACTATTCCACGTTAAAGTCCGAATTGTTAGACGCTGTTCATATGAATAGCGAATACTACCGCTCCCGATTCCGTCAGGAAAGGATCCGCCCTGGCCAAACATTTAGACAACACGGGTACATCCTCCAAAGAAACCTTCAGTGTTGGCTGGATGCGTGCAAGATTCCCTAAGTCTACCAGTCCCTTCTGGACGTCTTCCTTAGGGATCAGCTTTTAGCTGCCGTGGCTCCCGAAATTCGCGCCTTCATTAAGGATAAACGTTGCGCCACTTTCAAGGAGTGCTTGGAAGAGGCCGATGTATGTGCGGGTAGTCACGATTTATACCCTATGGATGTTAAAAAGGCTCCCCAATCACCCACTAAAACAAACTTTTATGGCCCTAAGACCCCCCCTAAATTGGTTCCAAGATTTACCAAAGCTCCTAGTCCCTCGAAGCCAAGAAACTTCCACCCATCGGAACACCGAGACGTTAAGCTCCTAGTTTCTTTCCCCCGGTTGTGCCGTACCAAAAGAACCCGATCGTCTGCTACACCTGCGGAGTTCCGGGCCATTACCGCACGAACTGTCCTCAAAACTCCCGATTCGCAAACTCTCAGTCCCACCAAGTACACCAAATCAGGGCCGCCCTTGATCCTCCTCCGTCGCCTCAGAAGACTCCCGAACTTCCCTCGCCCGCCCAAGACGCGGTCCATCAGGTAAACTTTCTCCTTAATGAGAACAACCCTGGTGGATTGAAGTTTGAGAACGGAACTGTGAACGGTCGCTGAATATCCACCCTCGTCCGTGACACCGGGTGCACCTGCATTATAGTGTCTTAGGACCTACTTCCCCCTGTTGGGCCCGACCACAAGAAATTTGCGGTGGTTCACGACTACCTTTGCCGGGCCAGTGGTTTCCCAGTAATTCGTTGTCACATCGAGTGTAACTATATGTCCGGTTGGGTCGAAGTGGTAGCGGCCCCAATCCGGTTCTGCTCCGTTTGATTCGGTCAGAACCCCGTAATTCACGACCATCCAGTGGCCCAGCCCATGATTACCCGTGCACAGGCAGCCCTGGAATCCCGTGCACCTGTTCCCCTGAAAACCCCTATCGACCCGGAGTTCCAAACCCTCCGGAGCGATAAGTTTTCCCGCGCCCGGAAGGAGTGCGCAACTCTCCCCCCTTTGGGAGAAAACTAAAGCCCTCGAGCGTGAGTCCACCCGAGGTAACAAACGAGTCTCGTATCCCGTGAAGAAGGACTTATTGAGAGGTTTGAGACCTAATTGGACCTTAAGTCACGAGAATGGAAATTCAAGCCTGGCGCGAAGGTGCTGGTGCTACTTCTCACGGGAAGCAACAAAATCCTTAGCACTTGAAAGGGACCGTACCCCGTCCTCGAGGCTAGAGGACCCGTGGATTACCTTACCATACTCCGGCGGGAGCGAAGGTTTTCCACGTAAATTATATATATATATATATATATATATATATATATATATATATATATATATATATATATATATATATATATATATATATTACCCATCAATTCTCTCATTAATTTTGTGTAAATAAAATTATATTTTTATACATGTCTCTTTAAATAACCTTGAGCTTTTCCATTGTCCATAATTTACCTGACCTCGTTGCACTCTCTCGCTACTCAGCCCGTCTAAAGTCGTGGCTTTCCGTCCCTTTTGTCGGTTCACTTTCAAGTTATTGATCTCTCCCTCATATATATAATATGGTATTGATATAATGTAGTGTCATACCACGACAACATGTATCAGTCAGAAAGAATAGGTTACAATTGTCAAAGTCGTCATTTAACCGCATTATTGGCACATGACTTAAAATATCATCCCTATAAGTTGCATGCAAGACACCAGCTTCTTAAAGTTCATTTTCCTCGTCGTAGACAATTTGTTGAATGGCTTCTCCATAAACCTGCTCGTTTCTTGGAAATCATTGTGATTGGTGACGAGGCAGCTTTTTTCATGAATGGAAAGGTAAATAGCTATAACATTCGGCAATATGCGCCGCTGAACCACCCCCCAGTATTCAACTTTGACACACGTATTTGTCAGCAGTAAGTGTCTCTGTGGATCGGAATATGCGGGAATGGCTATCTTGTTAGCCCATTGTTTTACGAGAATAACTTGAATGGTGCTGCCTACCTGAGCATGATCAACGAAAGGATCTTCCTGGAACTCTGCCAGATTTACAGCAATCAATTCAATAGACTTTGGTGGATTCAGGACGGCACACCAGCTCATAGACAGCTTACTGTACGAACAAAACTAAGAGAAACGTTTGACAACCGCATTGTCAGGTTAAATCATGTAATTAAATAGCCCCCAAGATCCCCTGACTTAACACCGTTCGATTATTTCTTAGGGAGATATCTAAAGAATAAAGTGTATGCTCCTTCACCACAAAGCATCAACCAGTTAAGAAATAATATCACACGTGAAGTTAATAGACTTAAGGAAAATCACAATTTAATCAAAAAAGTTGTTCAATCAATGCGATCAAAGGCGCAACTGTGCTTGGAAAGAAATGGAGGACATGTGGAAGGAAACGATGCTTAGAAAATTATAAAATGAATTTGTATTACCCATATAAAGAGGTGTTTTGTTAAAAATGGATTTAAATATATTTGTTGATTTTAAACTTCGAAGTTTCATTATTTTACTTCCTTGCGCAAACATAATTTTGATAGCCTCCACTAAACCCATTAGTGTATCAACATCGTAAAAGGGAATTTAATGAAATTTCCGGAATCGACAGATAAATAGTTTATAAATTTGTTTTGTTTTACAGAACTCAAAAATCTCCCATAAGTTTTGAGTTTTACTAATTCAAAGTACGGTTAACTTTTTTCTGGGACACCTTGTATATGTATGACCACTATTACCCTCAGCCGACGCCTAATGATGCACTTGCAAGAAGGAGGAGTCAAAATACACTACGATGAACAACACAACGAACAAATTACAAGAAAGATTCTTGTTGAAAGCACTACCAACCTCAGAAAAAAAAAATCGCGCATCCCCGCCGCCTGAAGAATCTGGAGGCTCTTCTAATCAAAGAGATGGTCCCGAACATGAACCCGTTAGGAGCGAGTATTGCACCTTTTCCGCTAAAAGAAAAGTCAACTGTACCCTGACTCCGACCTATTAAAGGCATCAAAGAACGAAAATAAAATTTATTCTTGCTGCGCACAACCACCAAACAACTACGTTGCCGCTGGAAAAGGCAAAGCGAATAAAACCTTTCCATCAGTGCCGCCTCCACAATAACGAAGACTTCCCTCTGAAGATAGCTGAAGAAAGGTGAAAGTTCACGGGCAAAATTTGTAAAAAAAATTGAATATTTTAAATAAGACTAAATAAAATGGATCTTCCTCAGGGATTTTTTAATTTTCAGCCTCATATAAAAAAAAAACTGCATTCGACAGTTAGAACGCGCTAAAATGAAATCTGTAAAGTCGAAATACAATTTGGTCTTTTAACAGAGATGCTAATCCCATTATACAACGATATATATATATATATATATATATATATATATATATATATATATATATATATATATATATATATATATATATATATATATATATATATATATATATATATATATATTAAACCACTGTATAGGAGCATAGAATTTATTTACGTGGCTAGTTTCGGTATGAAGTTTACCATACCCTCTTTAGTCGTATACTGAGAATGGAATGGTAATAAGAGTCGCTACACAGCCTCAAAATCCCGAAAACCAGCCCCGGAGAAAAAGGATCATTAATCAGGGGGTGTGGTTCTAAGATCATTAACTATACTTGCTACGATCAGGTTCTGGAAATAGGAGCTACATTTAAATTGACCACCCGAAAGATTGAAATTGGGAATTTCTCCTATTAGTATCCATTCTACCATTCTTCTTTTGCAGAAATCTTTACAATTATATATAATTTGGGCCATTGAATAATCTATTTGGTGGTTGTAATTGCTAATGGGGTTAAAAATACTGGATGTAGTCCTGCTTCGCCTGACATCACCTTTATGTTCAAATATTCGGGGTTTTTTAATGTTCTCCCAGTCTCTCCTATATTGAACGAGGGAAAGTTAGTGGATCACATGGGATTACATATAAACCTGCCTCATTTGGCTCATCCATGGGCTTAGACGAAGGGAAAGAGTTGAGGATGGACTAAGGGTATTTAAACGTGGCTTGACCTGGAGAATAACTGTTTATTCCTTTGAGTAGGAGAGAAAATGGGAGGGATAGACAATTCGTGCTAGTCAGTTTCATTTTATCCTTGGGGTGGTAGTATGTAGATTTAGCTTTAGATAAGATCTCAGAGATAACGTGGAGGTAAGAATTTAGTTCAATGAATCTGCTGGTTGTATATGTAATCTGGTCTTCTAAAAAGCAAGGATCACAGGTTCTAAGTACTCTCAAGAACATATCTGTTAGAAAGGCTTTTTTAATTCTAGCATCATGATGCGAAAATATATGAATGCAAGAGTTAGAATGGGTACGTTTACAGTAAACAGTGAAGCTAATTTGGTCAATGACTGAAATATCCCAAAGATGAAAGAAGATTCCAAACGTTGGCTTTATTCAACTGATATAAACAATTAGAGAATATAAGTATACAGATAAAGTAATAAATATAATAAACATTCTCGCATTTTCGCGCACACAAATAGGCACGCATAATACAGAGAATGAATACACTCTCACATGAGCACATACACAAATATAGGCACATGTACGTTTCACAAACAAAGAATTATTAATTTCAATATTGATAAGTCATAATGTTGGTTTCACGAACCAAAATAAAATTCCATGTAAAGGGAATACAAATGATAAGGGTTGTTAAGGGAGCACTGTTCCCATATTGTCAATATTTCTCCTTTGCATTAAAATAAAAATTAAACAACCTAGTTATATTTCTCCAAATTATTGTCATTCTCTCAATCACTTGCTTATTTTTACCACTAACTAAATCATTTTTATTTTCATTACAGATAAATGAAGAAACTTTAAACGAATTTATAAAAAGAAACGTAAGAGTGAAATATAGTAATTTTGAGTTAATAAATATAAAAATAGTGTAAAAATCTACAGGAAATAATTACAATCTTATCTTTTTAATATATTTATTATAAATCGAGTTTAACTGACAAAAAAAAAGGAATATGATTTGGGGCGCTAAAATAGTAAAAACGGTGACATTTGGCAACAATTTATAGCTTATTAAGCAAGTTATTCTTTGTCCTGATTTTAATAAAATTGTTGTATTTATTCCTTTTATTATTATAAAGCAATTATAAAATTTGATAGTTATGTAAGAATTGATCAAATATGTTAATGTAAGTTGAGAGTATAGAAATAGGGTCATCGTGGCATGAACCTAGATAGATGCTTCACAACAAACCTATATCTATAAGTTTTTAAAGAGAGTTATTGAATCCTAAAAAGGCTCGAGCGGCTAAGCTCAAGGCGAAGCTAGGCTAAATGGTTGGACACGAAATCGTTAAGGAATGGATGAAATACAGCAAGGATAGAATATATATATATATATATATATATATATATATATATATATATATATATATATATATATATATATATATATATATATATATATATTAGAGATTGGAAAAACAGATTATAATAAGTTGAATTACGTTAAATTAGGCAAGGTTGAACTTAAGTTGAAAATTGAAAGTAACTTCGCGTGACGAGATGAAGTGTGATGTATAAATTTTGTAAATGGATGTTGAATGTTGAAAATGATTTTGATGTAGCGAATTTAATCGATTTTCTGTAGCGAATGTAATAGGTTGCTGTAGCGAATGTAATCGTTTTGCTGTAGTGACTATAATTAGTGAATTGGGGCTGTAATGAAAGTGTGAATGGGAATTAGGATATCTCTCTAGTATGGGGTGATTTTAGAGAATAAGTGAAGAGGGAAGTCTTTAACATACCTTAATATGGCGGCGACGCGAATACAAGTGAGCGAGTTTTTTCGCGTTAATTCACAAGTGGTAAAATGCGTGTGTTTGTATGTGCGTGAAATTCTAAGAGATATAGTTTGTATCTGTGCGTTAAATGAAATCAGTTTCTCGTCACGTAATGATTGAATTGCAAAAAGGTATGCATAAATAATTGAATTATTGGATTAACAAAAGTTAAGTAAAATAAATGAATTAATTATTAAGTTATACATAAATTACATGAATGATTTAATTGACAAAAGTTAAGTAAAATAAATGAATGATTTGTTAAGTTATACATAATTTATATATTTAAGTTTCTCAAGCGGATTTTATTATAAGAATGCCCAGAGGGCATTGCTATAATACTATCCCCCTTTTCTTTTCTATTTTGAGATTACAAGTCCGAGTACCGACGAGGCCTCCTGACGACGCGGCCGGAGCGCGTGATGACAGTCTCATTGGTTTGGCTGCGAGTACGAGGACACAGATCCGCTCTGGTGGTGCCAGTAGCGTTGGAAGAGGCACCGGCACGAGAGAAGGTCGGTGGAGTGAAGGTTATCCGCTTGTTGGTTCCTTCCGAGATGGCCTCAAGCGGGATGTGGGAGTCTTGAGTCGTGTTCTCCGCTGATGGAGTGACCACTGGGGGCATATTTGCTTCTGACTGATCACTCCTGCCGACGAGGTCTCCTGCAACACAAAAGGAGGAGGTAGCAAAACGGAAGGTGTAGTTGGAATGGCAGGGGTGGTTAAAAGAGTGGGGTTGAGGTTGTTTGGGGGACTGCTGTACCATAAGGGGGTATAGTATGAGGAAAATGAGGTGAAAGTGGTTCTAGATGAACATTTTCGGTATAAGCGGGTTTCATGGTGTGTTGCCATGGCACTATGTGAGTGCAAGAGAACTGATGACGTGATGTCATAGCTGTGTGTGAATGACGTAATGGCATGTTGTAATAGTTTGTGTGAGTGCTGAATAGATTGATGGTGTACTGCCTTAGCACTGTATGAGTGCTGAATGGATATATGGCGTGTTGCCATAGCACTGTTTGAATGCTGATGAGTCGGTGGCGTTTTGCCATAGCACTGTATGAGTGCTGAATGAAATGATGGAGTGTTGCCATTGAAGCTGTATGAGTGATCAATGAATTGGTACGATATGAAGTGAGGATTGAGCGTGGGTCAAAATGCAAAAGTGAAGACCTACCTGAATAAGTGAAGTGAGGTGCAGGTGGTAGATGTTGACCCGTTTATCGTTTGTCCCTTGAGTTGTTAGTTTAAAAGGATATGAATGAAGAGTTGAGGCTGAATTTGAAGGATTGTCAGAACTTGAAGATTGGAAATTTGAGGATTTGGAGAAAGTGGTTGAGTTGGGTGAAGTGAGAACACTGGAGAATTCGAGGAATGAAGATTTGATTGAGGATTTGGAGAGTTTGGTGATGAAAAGTGAAGATTAGAGGAGTTTTGAGATAAAGATTGATGTGCGAGGAGTAGAGAGTTGAGATTAGCTGGAGTTACTGGTTGTAAATATGTGCAAGGCTGTAAATATTTTAAGGCTTGTGCACCATATTTGTTATGATACCAGCACCACTGAGGTGGTTGAGAGGGAAAAGGAAACGTTATGCTCCGCGATACTACTTAGCGCAGTATGTGAAGAAGGAAGCATAACAGTGGCTACGAGGCTGTGTACAGTGTACAGCGTTGTACCCGTACCTTTGATGATACTAGCATAGACCCTGATGGTGTGGAAGGTTATAATAGATGAAAAAATAAGGTTGAAAATTTTGCTGCCTCTCACCTTTTGCATTGGGATGCTTTCGTTGGTTTCTCTTTTGTGAACAAGAGCGGGACTTGCGCCTTTGATTCCCAAAACTCTACCTGTGCTTGCTCTGTGATCCCTGGTGCAGCATTAACCTTTGGATGTTGGCCTTCATCCTACGTATTGAGGCATCGAGTGACCTCGATAAAGAAGATGGAATCTCTAAACACGCGGCCCGGTCATCAGAGGAGATTGACGTTCCTCGAACCTGAGAAATAGTAATATTATTAGATGGGCTGTTACCCTAATTCACGTAGGGATTCATAAATAACCTATCGGCGGCTATGGCTATCACCTCTATATCCGAGGGGTTTGAATTTAAAATAAGCGGCCTGATTCCCTCTAGGACTCCCCTCATGAAAATCTAAGTGAGGAGAGGGTTAAAAAGGTCGGTTTGCGGACCTTTTACCCTGATAAGGTCCCTTCGGTGTTTTAAGAAAGTCAAAGGACTCTTATCTCCCATTCCTTGGGTGTTTAGGAGCTAGCCATGGTTGTCTACTTGGGACCTGCCGTACTTCGTATGAAATGACTATCTCAGGTGGTCCAGAACGCCAGCCTGTTCCCCGTTAATCAAAATCTCCCTAAATTCAATGAATATACTCATGGGGAGAGTGCATGATTGCAGCATTCTTTTCTTCTTCTGTATTGCGCTGGGACTTGAGTAGAATGGACGATACCTCCAGCCATACTATGGGATTTGAAGCATCAAAAGTGGGCAGCGAGAGATATGCTAGGGCTGTCTGATAGTGATGCGATCTAGAGATGAGGGCCTTTCACCCAGGGAGCCGCTTACGGAAGTACTTTGATGGTCCATTATAGTCGTTACTGTGTGTACACGTGATGGATGAATGGAAGTGCGTGTATATGTGTGTGTGAACTTCAGTCACGCGAAGGAACGTAAAATTGAAAAAAAATTCTCCGAAATAAGAAACTCACTCGTTGTATTTATGGGAAATTATGAATTTAAATTAATATGAATTATAGTGATTGGAATAATGATGTTTTGGATACAACGTGATACCAAAAAATTGAAATGCCTGAAAGAAAATGGGCGATCTTGGGATTAGAAACTAACACGTGTTGAGAATAGACGCTCAGAAAATGAACGCGTGAGTAAGTGACTCAAAAAATATGAAACTATGTGACTTGGTTGAAAATTTATATTTGATTTTATAATTAAGAATGGATGAACGTACGGAAGATAATTAAACAAATTATGGGCACCAATTTATGGTTATAGGGCCATCGTGGTAGGAACCTAGATAGATACTTCACAACAAACCTATTTATGTTTCTTTTAGGAGAGTTATTGAATCGTAAAAAGGCTCGAGGGGCTAAGCTCAAGGAGAAGTTGGGCTTAATGGTTAGACAAGAAATCGTTAAGGAATGGATGAAATACAACGAGGATAGAACAATATATATATATACATATATATATATATCTTAAAGTAGCACGAGAGAATGATGAAATGAATCCATTAAACCACATTGAAAGAGAAAACGGAGTAATTTTTCCCTGCAGGCACACTGAGGCAGCTAGCACCGCTTTGATTACAGTTAAAAGTATGCCGTTAGTACACTACGCTGCGCAGAGAACCAAAAAATTCTCTGAATAGAATAGCTTTTAAGGAACATTTTCGCCAGCTCGAACGGAGACTATGAAAGAAATAGAAAATTAATTGGGAATTCAAAGAATAAATGAGGAATAGGCAAACGCGTGAGATATACAAATGTATATATCTCTCAAAGTAGCACGAGAGAATGATGAAAATGAATCCATTAAACCACATTGAAAGAGAAAACGGAGTAATTTTTCCTTGCAGTAATATTATTATTACCTTTTTTCGAAAAATCCGAAAAAAGGAACCGATTAAATATATAAACTTATTATAAGTGGTTCTTAAAAGATCGCATTCATGTATTCGAGCTGCTTATGTAAAGAGGGAGATGGAGTGCGTTTAAGGATGAATCCGTTTATTAAGGAAAGACACCTGAAAACGATTCAATACGTTCCCACCGAATAAAATATACTGAATCCAACTCCATGATTCCTTTTGTTTTTGAGGAAATCTCCGATCACTATACACAAATACTACTACGCAAGAAGAAAGCGTTCTATTTTTGGAGTCATAGCTTTGTGAGGAAGCAACTAGGCAGACATCCAGCTGAATCAAGAAATCCATTTGGCTGCCCTAAGCGTGGTACAGTGTTTAATGCGAGTCTTTACAGGATCTAATATTTTCAATATAACGCTCAAAAGGCTTTCTAGGTCGAGTAGAGCGACGAAGAATAGTTTCAGGGAGAGCAGCTGGAGTAGGAACATCATGAGATGTATCATTTTCGATTGAACAGTCAACAAGTTTTCTATATCGAGTAGATCGACGAGGGATATTTTCAGCGGAGGCTTCAGGGAGAGCAACTGGAGGAGGAACATCATAACATGATGAATTAGGATCTCGTTCAGTTTCAACATTTACAGGAGCATCAAGAAACGGAAAGGGGGATTTTGTATGGAAAATAAGACTAGGAATATCTTCGATATCGTTTAACTGGCTCTCTCTGGCTGGGGCTAAATCGTGGATAGCCACCGTATTTTCTCGGCCGTATGGAAATCTGACGTGTGCAAATTTAGGATTGAGTTCGATTAGTCTCATATCGCGTACTAAGGGATCGTCCTTATTCCGTACATGTTGATTTGACCTTACTTTATCAGGTGAAGCAAGCCAGCTAAGTATACTCATTCCCGTCCTGATCTTTCGAGAGAAAAAAAAACGTTCGTGAGGAGTTGCGTCCGTCGAAGTACATAACAAAGAACACAAGGAAAGAAAAGCATCCGGGAGGATGTGTTCCCAATGAATAATGCTCAGGTTTCTAGACTACAACGCCAAGGTAACAGTTTTCCATACAATTCCTACATAGTGCTCGCATTGTCCATTCCCGGTAGGATGGTAAGGTGTTGAAAGAATCGTTGGAACCCCTTTCTACTGCAAACATGATTTTATTTCTTCAAACATGAAAACAGTACCTAAATCTGAATGCACGTACCCTGGTAACCCGATAAGAGAAAACAACGTAGTAAGACACTGTATAGCAGTTGATGAAGAAATATCCTTACAAGGAAAAGCAAAGAGAAAACGCGATTATTCATCTAACAGAATTAATAAATACTTATTGTGAGAAGAAGATAGTAGTGGCCCTTTAAAGTCCAGACTGATACGATCAAAAGGAAGCATTACACGGATAAGCTCTTGTCTCCCTGGGCGATAATATCGAGATTTTAACCTTTGACATTTAATACGTTTTGCACCCTGACACCGCTCACGTAACGCCATCTACACGATAAGGCAAGTTTCGCACTCGAATAAAATGTTGAAATCGTGTAATCTCTGGATGACAGAGAGCTTTATGAAGCTCGAAAAGATTATTGTGGATCATGCTTGAGCATAAAGTGAATGATAGGGCGTCAACAGCTCTGTTGAGCGAACCAGGACGATGCATAACTTCGTAGCAAAGGGGCATCAATTCTAAACGCAATCTAGCAATCTTTTCGTTCTTTATTTTACTCTTATCACGTGAATCGAACATGTAGGATCCAAATTTTTCATCTGTAATTAAAGTAAATTACGACTGCGAAGAAAATGACGCCACATTTTGATCGCTTCGACAATAACATAGGCCCTTTTTCGACAGAACAGCGATTTCTCTCGGAGGAATTCAAGGATCTCAAAAAAAGGGGCAAGAGTCGCTATTTAAGGCATCAGTTTCCAGTGTAAACAGTGAATTTTCATCTATTTTTGTCTTAAAAGCGTTAATAAGAGCTGATTCTTATTCATCGATTGCATTTGTAGCTTCTTCAGAAAGCGGAAACTGGCAATTAATTAAGGGACAAATTTGCTAAGAAAATCCTGGAACCCACTGTAAGTAATAGGCAAGCAATTTGACTAGTCGAGATAATGATTCTTGGCTGGTTGGTACTGGCATATGCCTGGGAGCAGCAAGGCGTGAAGGATCTGGGCGAAGTTCATTCTGACGAACCTGATAGCCTAGAATACATATAGTATTAGTTGAAAAGGTGCATTTTTTTAAGGTCATTTTATGTTTCTCAGCAGCTTCGAGAAACATAGTTAGGTTTTTATCATGTTCCGCTTGCATGCGGCCGCAAATAGTAATAACGTATTGGTAAGCATACATGTCTTCAATATCATATTTACGAATGAAATCGTGCATAATTCTCTAGAAGCATGCAACACCGTTGGTTAGACCAAAACTTAAGCGTTCAAACTGAAAATGCCTCCCATCTCTCTCAAAAGCAGTGTAAATTTTATTGTCAGGGTGAGGAGGAACACAAGGATAAACAATACTTAGGTCAATGGTGCTACATATCGTATAGGTCGAAATCTTACTAACCAATTCTTTACCATTAGGTAATGGATACACATCCAACAAGTAAATTTGTTAATCGTCTGAGAATAGTCAATTACTAAACTTTTTCTTGATTGCTTAACACAACATGAACTTGAGCTCACCAGGGAGAGGTGCTCGGTTCGATGATGTCTTTCTTGAGTATGCGTGCTACTTTAGAACGAATAAATTCAGAGTCAGACGTTTTAAATTTGCGTGACTTCGTAATGAATGGGTCTGTAATCAGATGATAAGTTGGTGAAAACTCTTGGAGGATCCGTAATCATAGAAGCCAGAGAGCACTTCGAGGTCTAATTGAGGACCTCCGAAATTTAGCTTAAAGGACGACTGTTTACATAAGAAGGGGATTTCTAAAATAATGTCAGCGTAACATTCAGATAAAACAAGTAAACGTACTGTCCGGTACTCACGGCTTCCGACTTTTATGTTAACCTCACAACATTCCTTGATAGATGCTCAATTTGTGGAAGCCATATATATAGTGCCTTCATAAGGTTTAAGATGAAAATTAAAGGAGTTCACAACATCTTTTGGAATGAAGTTCTCTGAACTGCCTTTTATCTAGAAGAGCCGTGAGAACACAGCCATTCACCTACACTTCTAGAGATGACCTTTTCAAAATTGATGGCACACTAGCGAGAACGGGATTAAAGGTTAATGCTGAGACTTCATTTTTAGAAGTCTCGTTCTTTTTTTGATGATGAAAGCCCATTAATAAAGGCATCTTGGATCTACTCGTTTCTATACGTTTCGGCATTCACAGCCTTAAAATTGCAATCTTAACTGAGTGTCTAAAGAACACGTACATATTCATGAATTGTTTCACCATCTGATTGTTTACGAGCCGCGAGCTTATGTCGCACGACGACCTCATTGGCAGGTTGAATGAAGGCTCTTTTGAGAGCAGGAGAAGAGCATCGTCGAAAATAGTACATTAGGAAATTATCTCAAACTTTTCAAGAGAAACTGAATTGGCTAGGAACCCTAAATACGAAACGCTTATACCTTTAATTGACGTTATATACTTCGAGAAGACAAACAACAGTGTTTAAATACACGTGCAGCTTCTGGTGCAGTTGGAAGAACAGGACCGGCCCAAACCTTTATGGCGCCCTAAGCAGAATTTCATTTGGGGCCCCCCATACCACTGCAGCCACACTAGATGCTTGATCATTTCATAGGCTACACTGTTAGTGTAACATATCCACTATCATCTGTAATATTAGTTGGTTTAGAATTTAGATCATACTGTCATTCATGTATCATTCTGGCTATTGCACTTTTACAATATTGAGAGTAATCTATAAATGTGGCATATTAATTTAACTATTTGTAAGTAACGTAACAGAAAGCATTAGCAGACAAGACACTACATTTTTATGTAATACATGTAATACCATTTCATTTATATTTCTACTCATTATTTTTCCTTTATTTACAAATGTTTTATCATGACGTCTTGACATTTCAAGCGTTCGTGGGGGCCCTAAGCGACCGCTTAGTTCGCTTATGCCTCGGGCCGACCCTGTGGAAGAACCCCGAGCGATCGGGACGAAGACCACGTTTTATTCTTCTTAGTGGAATAAATTGAAGTAATTCAAAGGTGAAAGAAAATGCCAAACTTTGGCTTTATTTTATAGGGGTATATGTTACCAATTTATAACAGTGAATTACCAATTTCACCAGTTTATGGCGAGTTGGTTACCAGTTTATAGGTGAAAGTTGAATGAATTATAATCTGACTCTAAAGATGATTCTTCACGGGTAGTTACCAATTGATATGAATGAGGAATTATATAACTCCAAAGATGATTCTTCAAGTGTATTCTTATAGTTGGCTGGGCTTATTAAAGGTTTACGGGTAATCGTGGTAAAGAAGGACTTTGAAAAGGACGTGGCAAAAATATACTTTTATTCTAATAAGGGCCTATTAAAGAGACAAGCGGCAAGTCAAAAAGTACTTTGCGTGGTATAAGCAGGCTTTCTTATTCAACGCGAAGTTATTGAATTCTAGAGCGACAAGACTTGGGCGAATTAAAGGGGGCTCCGTAACGCTAATATGGGAGTTCTTAATGACAATGACTTAATAACAATTATAATGCTTAATTAATAATAATTATTCCAATTGCTCGCCTATATATACCGTTTTATCTTCTAGGTGGCATGGCCTAGAGTCATCCGAAGGACGAGCCTTTTATCATCGAAATCCTAAGTTTCCACCCCTAAGGTGGAGCTACCGAACAACTGTATCTGTCTGATTTACTTACATATCCCAAATAGTTTTATCTATATTGCTTGTCACACCTCTGTTACAATTTCCTTTGGTCAAAGTCTGTATATGCCCAGCTGCTTTGTAGACTCCCATCTTCTTATAATTCTATCCAGATACGCGAATTGTTTGTTTATTCGTTTCCTCTTGTTGAATTAGGTATTTTGACCTTTTATCCATTTCTCGCTTTTTTTGTATTTCCCACGCGTTAGGATTTAATGAGACCACCGCGCGTCCATTTTGTAGAGTTTCTTGCTGTGCCCATTGAATCCTGCAATTTAGTGCCAGTAGGCTACCTATTATATAACACGCTCCATACCTTACTCCCCCGCTGGTAATGGAGTTATCCAGAGAATAGTACATAATAGATATATAGGTAGATTAAATACATATTCACTACATAATTATGCATACCAAATGTTTGACAGCATTTTAAAATACGCACAGGGCATCAATATTTTGTATGAAAAATGGACCATGCATTTTCCTGGCTCTCCCACGTTTGCTGGCCTTGTTGCCCCCACCTCCCTCTTTTGTTTATTTGAGCGCCCCCAAACTCCCTAAGGCGTGGGCGAATGAAGTTTCTCTTCCCCCTACCCTAGGTTCTTTCCCGCTTTCGAGATTGTCCCAGTCACAATTCTCCTTGGTCTCTACACACCAACATATCTCCTTAAAACTCCCGACAAGTTCCGTTTCGTTCCATTCAAAGTACGGTCCAGTGGTTTCGATGGTAAGATCTCAACTCCGAAGCTACTCAAGGTAAGTACACAATTTCTCATTCCCGGGAGACCGGACCTTGTTCTTCAAGTTTTCCCTCTTTTCATCTCTTCCCCGCTTCATGTACCTTTCCAAATTGTGAACTCACGAGAGTTCTCTTGGCTGACTTCGCTAGAGAATCTCCCCTTAAAAGACTATCTGCAACTTTTCAAAACCTTACTCCTATTTATCGGTTTCTCTTTTCCATGGCCTTCAGCCACCCCCCTTCTTTGTTAAAAACCCTTCAAGCTAAGCGTTGGGAGTGACAACTTACACAAGTACATACATCTTTGCTCAAAAGCGGCCTATTCATTGTGCCATATCTGCCATATTATACAATAATAATACACATATATACAATCTCATTTATAATTTGGTCCCGTCCTTTTTGATTGTTATATAATTATGATTGCGACATTGTACCAATACATAATAATGCACGTAAGAAAGCTATATAGGCAGCGAGGCGTGTATATATTTATGCTTCTTCCTCTTTCAATAAATGCGTCGCTACAATAATGTGTACAAAAGGATTCAGAAATATATGAACGAAGGATCCCTGGCAAACGCCTTGTCGTTTTTTTCGGTGCCGTTACAAGGATTTATAGAGTTCCCATGTGAGGGTTCAACAAGAAGCCTATTCTGCCTTGCAACGCACATTTATTATTACTTACGAAAACTATACAATAATATTTTTTCAAAGATATATAACATTACTATTTTACATCATTATTTATATGAATATATTTTGTACATATATATTATTACGCAAGGAGTTATTTTTATTAAAGAACACCGCTATATCTTTCATTTTAGATTATTCATATTCGCGTGCAAATTATAAACCTTTACAGAATTCACATGACTCTCATCTGTGAGGCTTATACTGAATCTATTTCGTCTTGTAATGGACGCTACAAAGCTTGCGTCTGGGTAACAAAACATCTCACTTTTAGCTGGACTGAACTTAAGCATACTGAGTTAACCTTTAAATTAATGCATACACGGACTATGTACACTTAACAGGAGTTAACTTTATATCAACAATTAACCGACTTTGTACATTATTAAATTGCTCGGAGTGATATCATTCTCACACTACTGGACATATAAAAAAAAATACTGAATTTGGGCATTTAAATTGATCATCACTGGAACACAACACTTTATATGCTTGTTATTAATAAGTTTAAAAAAACTGTACCCGAACGTATGGCGTGAGTTTCATCTGGCATCATCTCGTTCCAGTGTTGATTGCAGTGGTCCGGCGGGTAGAAATGCGTCTTTCCAACACCCTCACTGCAGCTCCTTTGAAAGGGTAGACCAACGATGATGGAGTTCGCCAGGTCTTCTTCTTCTTCTTCTTGGGCTTAGAGTGGGCTTGGGTTTGGCGTCCTCGTAAGTGGCTGCCATATCTCTCCGTCCTGTTTAGCGTGGGTCCGATATAATGGCCACTGAGAGACAATCGACGGTCTCAGAAGGCAGTGAGGCCAATACATGGAAAATTTCCTCTCCTCCTTCTTTATCCAGAGATGTGAAATTGGGCCTCTACAATTTGGAACCAACCTGCGACTGCTGTTTTATTGAAAATGGACGGCTTGATGTTGATAGCGTTTACGAAGTCCCTCTCATCTTGTCCTGTCTGACGATGGCTTCATGAGTCCATTTCTTTGATACCTTCACTGTCCAGTCGAAACGAATGGTCACCAATTTATGGGGGTATATCACCTTGTTTGCGGTGTAATCGAGCTAAAGAAGGACTTTACGAAAGGACGTAGCAAAAATATACTTTTATTCTAATAAGGGTCTATTAAAGAAACAAGAGGCACATCAAAAGGTACTTTGCGGGTGACCAGCAGGTTTTCTTATTCAACGCGAAGTATTGAATTCTAGAGCCACAAGACTTAGGCAAATTAAAGGGGGATTCCGTAAACGCTAATATGACAACGAATTAAACTTAATATCTTAATAACAATTCTAATAACAATTAATAATAATTCTTCCCGTTGCTCGCCCATATATGTATACAGTTTTATCTTCTAGAGGGCGTGGCATAGACTCGTCCGAAGGACGAGCCTCCATCATCGAGCTCCTAAGTTTTCACCCCTAAGGCTGAGTTACCGAACAGCTGTGTGTGTCTGATTTACTTACATATCCCAATAGTTTTATCTATATTGCTTGCCATACATCTCGGTTACAATTTCCTTTGGTCAAAGTCTCTATTTGCACAGCTACTTTGTAGACTTCCGTCTTCTTCTTCTTGACTCTGTATATTGACCTCTTATTCTTTTCTCGCGTTCACCCTTTTTGTATTTCTCGTGTGTTAGGATTTAATGAGACCACCACGCGTCCATTTTGTGGACGCGCATTAGCGCTGACACATAATGCCAACAATGAAAACATTCTCACATAAGCACACACACAAATATAGGTACATGTACATTTCACAAACAAAGAATTATTAATGTCAATAAATATGTATAAGTGGCATAAAGTTGGTTTCCCAAACCTTGGAGTCCAATTAGTAGAGGAACTGCAAGATCTTCATTTTCATACATTATCGTCAGTCAGATAGTAATAAATCCATTTCATACTTTTATTTAATATTTGAACCTAATAAAGAAAGAAACACAGGTTAGTTATGAACTTAGGCCCAAACTAAATTATAACAATGACTCCTTTTCCCCATTATACTTTAAAATTGATGGTGGGATGGAGGTCATTAAGATTTTTAAGGAAATTGTCGAATGAATTGAAACTTTTTATGGGCCAAATCGATATGACATCGTCTACATACCTTAACTATACAAAATTTAGATGTTGAATAACAGAAGGGAGTAAGATGACTTCAAAAGTTCCATTAAAAGGTTACATAATCTGGGCGATACGGGATTGCCCATGCTAAGTTCATATTTTTGACGCAAGAAACACATTTCACTAATGAATACATTGTCAGTAAGATATAATTTTACAGGATTTATAATTTTATTTTTGCCTAGTGGGAGGTTTAATATCGAGGGCTTCATTGACTGGGACATTGGTGAATACGCTATCTACATAAAGCTAACTAAGTGGTACTTCTCTGTTATTTTAAAATTTTTTTTTTAAGGAAATCAGAGGAATGGATTATATATGTGAGAAGGAGAGGTCAATCCAACGGCGTCAGCGAGAAGGGAGGCAACCGCATCGAGAGTCTGTATACACTCGAGTATACATCTACACGATGTAATGGGTCGGATTATTGACTCGCATGTATATATATATATATATATATATATATATATATATATATATATATATATATATATATATATATATATATATATATACATTAACTAAGACAAATTTGTAAGCCTCCTTTGAATCCATCGCTTTGCCGCTTTAGTAGGTATATAATAACTAAAGTGTGCATCTTCCTTAGTAATTACGAGTATGAAAAAAGTTTTGAGTATGATGAAATATTTGGCATGTCTTGATTTTAATTATTGGAGCTACTTTTCAAATATATTTCGGTAATGATTGTTCTTTCAATTTTAAAAGTATGAATAATGAAAGTTTAGCAAAAAGTATAAGGCCCTCAGTGGCTATTTCTTTGAAACAACTTTCAAATATTCACATCTATTTTTTGACATTGTCCTGCTAAAACTTGAAATTACGCCAATTTTCGGTTTTGTTTTGTTCCAAACGATTATAAATAAATCAAAAGTTTTTCCCTTATAATTAGTTATTTCAAATGTGTACAATAATATAGAATACATATAAACTTCTCTAGACGATATATTTCCTTACGTACGTAAAATTAATCGACCTTATTATATTATTAAGGAACTACTTTCTGTTGCATAACCCATTTTTTTTTTACAATATTCATACGCATTTTATGACGCAGCTACCCTTCTCACAAAGAAGAAACAGCTGATGGCTAACAGCTGATCGGGTCGAACCAGAACTTGTTTGTGACAAAGGCGCATTTTTTTCATTTGTCATCTTATTTATTTAAATAAAAATGTCAGAACCAGCATCTTCGTCTACTTCAGAAGCTTCTCCGACGGAAGATAAAAGTTGCGAGGGAGTGCCTGCTAAAAAAATTAAAATAGAATCGAGTCTATTATCCAAAGAGATTGAGACAAAATTAGAAACAAGGCTTGGTGGAATTTTATGTTGTGCTGTCTGCTTGGATCTTCCACGAGCTTCTGTCTTTCAGGTGTGGCTCTCTTTGTTTTGTTGAATTCACGATAGAATATTTCTTTTAAGAATTTATTAAGGGTTTACATGGACTGACTATAACCCAATTTAGCTAATTATTTTAGTTTAACATGTTAATTCAAAATTACTGTATTCCAATACAATCATGCCTGCTTTTAAAAAAAAAATCGTTTTTTTTTTAATGTTTATTTTATGAGATACACACTTTAAATTACATCAACTCGGTAATTTCCAATAAAAAATATTTTCACAAATAAAGATAAGAAAAAACAATTAAGAACTAAAAACTGCAAGCATCCATTTGGGTGAAACAGCCAAGACATTTTTCCACCAAAACCCAAATCTCAGAACTCTGATTTGTATTCTATCAATTAGATCAAAATATGAACAATATATCCAAAAATGTTCCCAATCTATAAATTGGATCAAAATTATCCATATACAATAAATTGAACCTACCATACCTAAACTATATGTCACCACACCGTACAGACACCAAAGTCACTCACAGTAATGGCAAACCAAGAAATGGGCCAATTCTTGACCTGTGGTCATTTTAACCAGAGAAATTGACCTGCCTGAACATACGATCGCTGGGGGGCCTGAAAGTCAACATCCTGTTCTATGACACCTGCCAGGATCTGTTCCTCTACCAGCATGTAAACCAGTTTACTCGATCTCGACGAAGTGACACCCCTTCCATCCTTGACCTTGTCTTCACGAAAAATGAATTGGAGATGGACGAGATACACAGCCAGCAGGCCACCCTTAGCCAGCCGCTCCACATCAAAGCGGCTCGGTAGGGCAAACCCCCTTAGGGGGGAGAGGGAAGCCAGGCCCCTTCGGTCGCTTCCCTCAAAAGACCTGCTGGCAAAAATATTAAACCTTGCCGGGGTCAAGGCCTGTGCCTCCCCACTAAAGACTTATGACGCTGCCAAGGGGACCTGCGATGTCCTGGGAGGGGATGGCCAATTGGAGGCCCCTCCTGTGATAGACATGGTCCTTGAGGAAAACCAGCCTCAGAAGGTAGGGCCTTCCATGGGGGGGAATCCGGGCTTGGCGCCAAGCACCGAACCCGAATCCGCCCCTATGCAAGGTCCTCATCAAACGGCTGTGGATTCTCAGGCAGGACAAGGAGGGGAGGGATCTCCTCCGGATGAATCCCCTGCGCCCACCGGGACCTTCTCCATTTCAGAGAAGGACCTGGCTGAGGCCGGTCCATCTGGCCTGGGGGCTTCTACCGGCGGGGGTGAAAAGCGGGTTCATTCCCCGCCCTCCTCTCCTAAAAAGAAGAAAAAGACAAGAAAGACGAAAAAGACTCGGGGCTCCTCTCCATCCGCGGGGGCTGCGGGGACGGATGGGTCTGCTGCCACTTTGGTAGGCGACCAAGCCAAGATCGGCACATCCGGCCCCTCTACCCCCTCGTGTGCGGAGCCCCTGACTAAGACCAAGAGTGCACAGGGCGGAGCCTCGATGACATCGGGGCCCCTCATTCAGAGGTTACCTGGCGTTTTCGAGCCCGCTGGCTTCAAACGCTTCCTCGTTATTCGCTCCACTGATGGCACCATATTATCCAAGGGCAACATGATCCATCAGAGGAGAGGATTAGCTAGTGCAATTGGTAGAGAGCCGAAGGTAACCCGTTTCTCGGACGGGAGCCTTCTGGCGAATGCGGCGAATCCCGCCGAGGCGGCCAAGATAAGTGCTCTTCGGACACTTCATGGCACCCCGGTGAGTGTGATGCTGCACTCTACCATGAACTTTGTAAAAGGAGTAGTTTATGCGAGGGAACTCGTTGACTACTCCATAGAAGACATCACCCTAGAGCTGGCCGACCATGGGGCGGTCAAGGTCGAACGTGTGATGAGAAAACAGGGAGGGGCCTCGAGACCCACCCCTACACTCTTCGTCACGTTCGACTGTGACAAGCTCCGTGAGTCGGTGCGTGCCGGTTGGTACCGCTACCGCGTGAAGGCATTCGTGCCACTGCCGCGGCGGTGCTATTACTGTCACCGCTTCGGCCACACGAATCGATCATGTAGATGTGCAAAATCGGGGTCACCCGAAGTCTGTGTAAATTGCTCCAAGGTCGCACACGATAAGTCCAAATCGTGTGTGGCCAAGTGTGTCAATTGCGGAGAGCCGCACCCTGCTTCTTCGAAGCAATGTGGTGCATATCTCCTTGAGAAAGAAATCCTGGCCATTCAGGCCCAGGATTGACTCTCATTCCGCGAGGCTAAGGACTTGGTCCTGGCGCACCCGGCTCTGCCTGGGACGTCATATGCCTCAATAGTTAGAAAAGCACCCTCTGCTCCTGGCCCATCCAGGCCAATGAGCACGGTTGTTTCCGCGCCCATTCGGAGCCCTTCTGCGGGCTCTACTACACCCGGGCACTCCCCTGGTAGAGCTGGCGGCA
This sequence comes from Ceratothoa steindachneri, assembly GCA_963969495.1. Lineage (NCBI taxonomy): Eukaryota > Metazoa > Arthropoda > Malacostraca > Isopoda > Cymothoidae > Ceratothoa > Ceratothoa steindachneri. Next base: position 148,605,485 of record OZ018321.1, on the reverse strand, counting down.
AAAAGGGTTCACACCCAGCCCCGGCTAATACCAGGGCTCCCCCCTCTTTCCCCAGCGTGACCGTTTCCCGTAAGGCGAAACGGCCACGCGCCTCCACAGAGTCGTTAGACTCACAGGAGGCAACACCCCTGAAGATGGTCGCTAGGCCATCTTCCGGGGTTCCTAAAGCTGTTCCCCGAAAGGAGGACAGCAACAAAGGAGCTTCGGCCCCTTCGCCCACGCCCCGAGGTGGAGCGGGTGGCTCGGAGACGGTGGTTCCTCGAAAAGAGGGCCCCCCGCCTCCCAAGCCGCAACGCCCGCCTAAGGTTTCGAGGCGGAGGGAGGAAAAGACTCGCATGGCGAGCCCAACCTCCCCCAATAAGTCCTCGAAGGCGACAGCGCCTTCAGCGCTTTGTCCGGCCAACAGCGCCCGGGGTTCTGCCCCGGGAAGCGTACGGCCATTCCCGTGAGGGTCTTCAATTCGAGGAGGGCCCCCGCGTCTCCTCCGAGCTAGGCCTGGAGGGCATATTCCTTTAATGGAATTGCCGTGGACTCCGGGCCAACTGGGAGGAGCTGCAGAGGCTCGTCTCGTCCCGTTCCCCGTTAGCTATTTTTTTGCAGGAGACCATGCTAGGCGCGTGCCCGCTGCCTGCCCTCCCGGGGTATAAGGGTCTTGCGACCCCACCACCGCGGGATGGCCGGGCTGGGGGATGCGCGGTTTACACCCGGCATGATGTCTCCGTTCTTCCTTTCTCTTTAGATACTTCCTTTCAGGCAGTGGCTGTGCAGCTGCACCTGGATAGGAGGTATACTATCATTTCTGCGTACATTCCACCGTCAGCTGACTTCGACGCGGGGGACTTCCGCCGCGTCGTGGCACGGTTGCCGAGGCCGTATCTCTTGCTTGGAGATCTGAACGGCAGGCATCCTCTCTGGGGAGATTACTCCATAAATCCCAGGGGACAAGTCCTTGCCGATCTGATCGAAGAGCTTGAGATGGGTGTCCTAAACGTGGATGAGTTTACGCATCACTGTCCGAGAACCGCTTCATTTTCTTGCCTTGACCTATCTTTGTGCTCTTCAGATGCACAGCCTGATTTTGATTGGGGGGTGGTCGATGACCTCCATGGTAGTGATCACTTTCCCATTCAAATATCATTTTCAGGGCAACTGCCGCCTGAGAGACCACCTCGGTGGTGCTTGGCGCGGGCGCGATGGCCTGCATTTCAGGAAATGACTGAATTCTCTATCTCAGTCGAGGAGTTTAGGTCGGTAGATGAGGCCGTTGAGTTCTTCTCCGGCAACCTCATCGCCGTAGGCCTGACTACTATTCCTAGGACGTCTGGCCGTTTTGCACGCCGACCACTCCCATGGTGGTCGGCCGAGTGTGAGACGGCCCTCAAACAGAAGCGTTATGCCTACATGCGCTATAAGCGCCGCCCGAACGATTTCATTGTCGCTGAATTTCGTCGGGCTAGGGCTAGGTTCCGGTATATTTCGAAGCATGCCCGCTGCTCTTCTTGGCGGGCATACGTGTCTTCTTAATGGGAAGACCCCTTTAGCTGAGGTTTGGAAGCGAGTCAAAAGGATTCGGGGCAAGTTCTCGCAGGACCCCCCTCCCGTTCTCCAGGAGAATGGGACCGCAATCTCGGACCCCGCGTCCGTGGCGGAATCCTTAGCGACCGCTTTTTCCGCATTCTCTAGCCGTGATGCTGCTCCGCCAGCATTCAATGCACGTCGTGATGTCGCGGAAGGCCGCCGGCTGGACTTTACCTCCAGAGGCGGAGAACCCTTCAACGACAAGTTTACTGTGAGTGAGTTGCGTTCCGCTCTCGCTTCGTGCGCGGACACCGCCCATGGTCCGGACGATGTCCCGTACGCCATGCTTCGACACCTGGGTGAGCGAGGCATGGCCTTTCTGTTAGATTTGTTCAACAGGATCTGGGTGGAAGGTCTTCTCCCAGACTCCTGGCGAATCGCTACTGTGCTCGCCTTTCGCAAGCCGGGGAGAGATCACTCTACTCCGACGTGTTTCCGCCCAATCTCTCTAACCTCTTGCGTGTGCAAGTTGATGGAGAAATTGGTAAATGTTAGATTAGCCTATTTCCTGAACAGCGGAGGCCATCTGTCTTCTGCACAGTGCGGCTTCCGTAAGTTCCACTCCACGTCGGATGCTCTGCTCCGACTGGAAAGTGCCGTCTGCGAGGCTTTCCTTCGTAGACAGCACTACGCCACGGTGTTTTTTGATCTGGAGAAGGCCTATGATACCGCATGGCGATATGGTATCATGGAGACTCTCCACACGATGGGGGCGAGGGTACGCCTCCCAATTTTTATATCTGAATTTTTGCGAGATCGTCGATTCCGCGTACGGGTGGGGGGAGCCCTCTCCGGCCCAAAGGAGCAGGAAGAGGGTGTCCCGCAGGGAAGTGTCCTCAATGTCACACTCTTTGCCCTGAGCATCAACGGCATCACCTCGGTGCTGCCGGAAGATGTTCTCGCTACGCTCTACGTGGACGACCTTTCGATCTCTTTTGGCGCGGCCCAGATGCCAACTCTGGAGCGTCGACTCCAACAGGCATTGAACCGCGTCTCTCACTATGCCGAAGCGCACAGGTTTCGGTTTTCTTTGGCCTAGACTAAGGTGGTGCACTTCTGCCGCCATCCACGGCTTCACCCCGACCCAGATTTGTTTCTTAATGGGGTGCGCCTGGATGTGGTTGAGTCGCACCGTTTCCTTGGTCTTGTATTCGACCGACGCCTCACCTGGGAGGCTCATATTCGCAGCCTTAGGGTCTCTTGTACCCGCGCCATGGACATTCTCCGTTCCGTGACGTTCAGCGCTTGGGGCGCTGATAGGGCTACCGCCTTACTTTTTTATCGATCCTTTGTTCGCTCGAAGCTCGACTACGGATGCGAGTTTTATGCATCCGCAGCCGAGCGTTTATTGCGGAAGGTGGATTCGATCCACCACACCGGCCTTCGCCTTGCGACCGGTGCCTTCCGCACTTCCCCCATTGAGAGCCTGTTGGTCGATGCTGGGGAGATGCCACTCGCTCTGCGCCGCGTGCAGTGCATCACGCGCCTGTACGCGCGAGCCCGGCGCCTCCCTCAGTCGCCCGCCAACAGCTCTCACTGCATCCGCAGCTGATCTCGATGGTGCCTATGCCGCCGAGAGACGCCAGTCATACCCTAAGCCCTTTGGGTTTAGGGCCAGGAAACTCCTTCGAGAAGTAGATATAGCTCTCGGGCCGGTGGCGCCCCTGGTTCTGCCCAGGACGCCACCCTGGAGGGTACCACATTTGGCTATTTGTCGCCACGCCTCTGCTCCCAAAGCTTGTACTGCGCCGGGAGTATTGCGTTCGACCTTTTTGGAGCACACATCGTGTCACGCTGGTACCGTGCCAGTGTATACGGATGGCTCCAAGTCCCAAGAGGGGGTCGGCTTCCACGCCGTATCCCCTCTGTTTGAAGTCAGCGGGGCTCTACCAGGCGCTGCGTCTGTCTTCACGGCCGAGCTGGTGGCAATACACCACTCGGTACGGGAGATTACGCGACGTGCCCGGTTCGGAGACCGGATTGTGATCTATAGCGACTCACAAAGCGCCCTAAGTGCTCTCGGGGCATTGGAATCTCCGCATCCCCTGGTTCGCGATATCCGTGACGCCACGGTTTTGGCGAGCCGGGCAGATGTCGAGATTATCTTCTGCTGGGTTCCTGGACATGTAGGAATTGCGGGGAATGAGGGCGCCAAAGAGTCCGCGAGGACTCTGCGACCGGACCAGCGTTTCGCTCTTCCTCACACCGACTACATGGCAGGAATACGGGCAGCTCTTCGGACTGCTTGGCAAAGAAGATGGGAGACGGTCGAAGGGAACTTAAAGTTGCGTGCCATTGCGCCGCGACTGTTCCCATGGACCTATCCCCCAATGCCGCGGCGGCTTCAGGTTGCTTTCTGTCGTCTCCGAATCGGACACACTCGTGTGACGCATCGCTATCTGATGGAGCGCTCGCCTGCGCCCTATTGCAACGACTGCGTCGTCCCCCAGACTGTTCGGCACATTCTTGTCGAATGTCCCAGTCTGGGTGATCTTCGCGCACGACACCTGTCCCGGTACCGGGATGGGCGGGGTCGCTACCGCCTGTCCCTTGTTCTCGGGATGAGTGCGTGTACTTTGACTGGTGGACTTATTGACTTTTTGGGGGAGGCCGGCCTTCTCCCTTTTATTTAACGCGATTTAATTGTTGTTGTTGTTTTTGTAATTGTTTTGTTATTGCTTTGTTATTCCTTTTTATTGTTTTCTGTTTAATTTTTTAAAGTAGCCTAAATTAGGCTGTTTGTTTACGGCAACTTATGCCTTAGTCGGCAGTCGCCAGATAGCCCCTTAATTTAAAAAAAAAAAAAAAAAAATGGACCAGATACAGTACAAGTCACCAATAGGGTCAAGTGACCATGCGGTACTGGTCTTTAATTTTAAGTTAGACGGGAACAACAGTGTAAACAATTCTGCTTCATGGAAATACAACTTCTTTAAAGGTGACTATGTCAACATGAATCAATACCTAGACCGGATCATAACATAACATAATTACACGGATGACAAAAGCCACAATGGCCTATCTAAGGTCATCCGACTCCGTCAAAACCCACCCATAAAAAGCACCATCACCAGGGGAAGACAAAATCAAAGTCCCCCACAATATAATATAACGGATGACAAAAGCCACATGGGCTCATCATAGGTCATCCGAGTCAAGCGGCCTCTTTTTCAAGGCACCCAAACTCCCAGGAAAACTACATCCAGAGGATTGCATTCAGAAACAAGGGTATCACCAATCAAGGCTTGTCAAGAACTAAATCATGCAGCTATAGATATATACAAACAATATTAATATATACAAAACTTAGGAACCATCACAACCTTCCCTTCCCATCCCATAAACTCATCCAACCTACTCTTAAATACATTTAGATTTGGACTACCTACTACCCTCTGTGGCAATTTGTTCCAGAAGTCTACCACTCTATTGGTGAAAAAATATTTTCTTAAATCCAACCTACACCCTTGCTTTTTAATTTTCAAGTGGTGACCTCTAGTCTGATTTCCATCATCTAACTCAAAAAACTTGCTAACATCCAATTTGTCTATCCCAGAAAATTTTTTAAAGAGCTCAATCATATCCCCTCTCACACACCTCCTTTTGAACAAGAACATATTTAATACCCTAAGTTTATCTATATATTCAAGGTGCCTCAGGGAAGGAATAATCTTTGTTGCCCTCCGTTGCACTGACTCAAGAAGGTTAATATCGTGTCTAAAATGTGGGGACCATGCCTGTATACAGTACTCTAGATGTGGCCTAACATAAGAGTTAGAGTTTAAGAATAACCTCCTTACTTTTGTAACTGACATTTCTCTTAATAAAACCCAGCACTCTATTTGCCCTATTTCTTGCTTCAATACACTGCTTAGAAAACCTTAATGACTTATCTATTACTACTCCTAGATCTTTCTCATCCTCTACTGAGCTCAGCCAATGCCCATCCATTTCATAGTTAAATTCTCTATTATCTTTTCCCATGTTAATAACTTTGCACTTATCAAGGTTGAAAGTCATTTGCCACTTATGTGCCCAGGATAACAATTTATTTAAGTCCCCCTGCACTTTAAAATTATCATCAATATCTTTAACTACAGCTGCTAATTTGGTATCATCCGCAAAAATTGACACTTTATTATTAACTGCCTCCCCAAGATCGTTTATATAGATGACAAATAATAATGGACCGAGAACTGATCCCTGAGGAACCCCACTGATAACATCCCTCCACACTCTGACTTTACACCATTTAGCACTACCCTTTGCTTCCTGTCTTTCAGCCACTCAGCTATCCAATTTGAAACACCCCCACATATCCCAATCATTTTTAATTTATGAACTAGTCTCCTGTGTGGTACCTTATCAAATGCTTTACTAAAATCTAAGTAAATTATATCTACATTCTCTCCCTTATCTACTTGATCTGTTACAAACTCCAGAAAGTCTAGTAAGTTAGTCAAACATGATCTACCTGATCTAAACCCATGCTGAGCATCGCTGATTAACCCCTCCCTCTCTAGATGTTGGCAAATCCCTTTTTTAACTATTTTCTCAAGAATTTTACAGACTACAGGAGTTAGGCTAACCGGTCTAAAGTTATTTGGATCCTCTTTACTACCCTTCTTGAAAATGGGGACTACATTCGCTCTCTTCCAATCATCGGGTATTTCTCCATATTCCAATGACCTAGTATATAACTTGTCCAGAGCTATTGAGATACTTTCTACCCTTTCTTTAAGTATCCTAGAATGAATATTATCAGGGCCGGAGGCCTTGGTAGTATCTAAATCACCTATTAGTCCTTTTATCATCCTCCGATCCACACAAATGTTAGTAAACACCTCTTTTCCTGACCTATGAGTACTATACATAGGACTATTTATTTTCTCCTTTGTAAATAATGATGCAAAATGACCATTTAGTACCTCAACTATTTCCTCATCAGTTTCTCTCACAACCCCTTCATATTTGATAGGTCCTATTTTAACTCTGCCACACTTGTTATTAATTTTATAGTAACTAAAGAACTTTCTAGGATCTTTGTTGCTATCCTGAGCTAATTTAATTTCTGACACCCTTTTGTTCTTCTTTATAATCTTATTTAACTCATTCCTAGCCATTCTATAATCACTTAAATTTTGAATATTATTTTCTACCTGTAATTTTTTATATGCCCTTTTCTTCTCTGAAATTTTTCTAGCTATCTCCTGATTCCACCATAATGGTTTCCTACTTTTGTTCCTAATGGTCTTCATTGTGATACATTGTTCTTGGACTACATTTATTATATGCTTGAAAGTATCCCACATCCCATAAGCATTTTTACCTCTGAATTCTATATCCCAGTCTACCAAATTTAGCAAGCTTCGAAGTTTTACATAATCTCCCTTATGAAAATTTGGAACTTTTTCAGGATTCTCAGTTATTTTACCCTCCTCAATTCCCAAGTTAAAACGAACTATCTGATGGTCACTATTTCCCAATGCTTCCCCAACAGTCAATTCTTGAACTAAATGATCACTGTTAGAAAGTACTAAATCTAATATATTGTCCTCCCTCGTTGGCTCATTAACAAATTGATTCAAAAAATTATCCTCAAAGCATTCTATGAACCTGCCACTTGTTCTATCCCTACCCATCATATTTTCCCAGTCCACAGAGTTTAAGTTGAAGTCCCCAATAATAACTGCATCTGTTTCACATCCCTTACTTATTTCCCTTATCATTAGTTCATCTATATCATCAGTCTGCCCAGGTGGCCTGTAAAAAGCTCCCAAATGCACCATTCTATTTTTACTGAACCTAATATCTATCCAAAGTGACTCAACTCCATCCTGCTTTATTGAAGTATTTAAACTTGAAACAATGTTGTTTTTTATATAGATAATTATTCCTCCACCAATCCTACCTGTCCTTTGACTAATGTACATATTATAGCCCTGTAAATCAAATTCACTTATAGTGTCACTAAATTCTATTTCATTAACCCATGATTCAGTAACGCATAATATATCTATATCCTCATTGCTAATATAACTAAATAGCTCATCCTTCTTGTTTCTAAGACTACGAGCATTTGTATAGAAACAATTTAACCCCCCTATCCCTGAAGCACCTCTTGAAACTTGAATGACCTCACCTCTATCGCCTTGGAACCTATTTCTGTTATCTGCCAAGTCCATTCTACTTTAAGAACATAAGAAAAGGAGACTGCAAAAGACCATTCATGGCCTACACTTAGCAGCTCCTGTTCCAGTCAACACACAAAAGATTTCTTACCAGAGAAAAGTCATCAACATTGTCACCCTTACAGGAGTTCGTCAGATCTAATCTACAATATACATAAAATGCATACAGAGGATTATGTCCATTCATGCAACTGCAAAATATAATCTCCCCACTCCTTAGAAAAATATATACATATGTACATAAAAAAAAAGAAGAAAAAAAAGTCAGTCCCATCTAGCAGCTTCATCCATATATTTATCTAATCTATTCTTAAAACTACCCAGAGAGGAGGCTTCTATCACATGTCTAGTGAGCCTATTCCATTCATCTACCACACGATTTGTAAACCAATTCCTCCCAATCTCCTTCCTAAACCTATACTTATCAAGCTTAAACCCATTGCTACGTGTCCTGTCATGTTCACTAAGTATAAGAACCTTACCCAGATCCCCTTTATTATATCCTTTTACCCATTTGAAGACTTCAATCAATTTCCCTCTGACTCTTCTCCTTTCCAATGTATGTAGATTTAGTTTTCTGAGCCTTTCACCATAAGGTAAGTTCCTTAGCCCACCAATCATCTTTGTCATCCTTCTCTGCACAGACTCAAGCAAATCAATATCCTTCCTATAATATGGTGACCAAAATTGTACTGCATAGTCTAGATGAGGCCAGATACAGTTTTAGAATGACTTCAGCACTCTTATTGCTTACACTCCTCCTAATGAATCCCAATATCCTATTAGCTTTATTCTTAGCATTTAGGCATTGCTTTCTAGGATGAAGGTCTGAACTTACCAAAATACCCAAGTCCCTCTCACAATCGGTCCTCCCTAAAATTCTCCCATTTAATTTATAACTATTCAATGGATTATTTCTACCTATACTAAGTACACTACATTTGTCTATGTTAAACTTCATTTGCCATTTCTCGGCCCAATTGGACAGAATGGTCAATTCCTCTTGCATTACAACAGCATCAGAATCAGCCCTAATGGCCCTACCTAGCTTAGTATCATCAGCAAATTTACTCAGGTCACTACTTATACCCATGTCAAGATCATTAATATAAATTAAGAATAGCAAAGGACCCAAAACAGATCCTTGCGGAACTCCACTGCTAACACACCCCCACTCAGATTTAACTCCATCTATACTAACTCTTTGCTGTCTGTCACCAAGCCATGACTGAATCCACCTAAAGTACTTTCAGTACTATAATGTCCTCTCATAATTCCCTGACCACTATTAGTATCTAGTTTCCCGCCCGCAAAGACCTAATAACACGATCATACTCCTCCCACAACACATCTACCCCCCTCCTACTCAAATGTAGTCCATCCATCGCATACATTTCTTTCATTCCAACAAACCTATCCCACACATCCACAAACATGACACCTTCCATCTCACACATCCTCCTCACATAATCATTCAGCCCAATTGCACGAGACATCCATTCTACCCCAACATCCATTCTTGGAAGCACACCTGTCACAACACCTTTCATTCTACTTTCTTTCACCTTTTCAATCAACCTCTTGTACCTCTCACGTAACTCACATGCACCCACTTTCTTCACATCATTCACTCCTACATGTGTAATCACAACCGCATCCCTTGCACAGCCAGACACCAGCTCCTCATACCTATCAGACAGATGTCTCACTCCAGCACCCGGCAAACACACCCTCAAACCATTCAATCTACTTGCATTCAACTTCCTATCTAAATATCTAACTCGCGAATCACCCATCACAAGCACTTCAGTCAGACTCCTATTCCTAACCCCCACAGACTTAACTCCATCCCCACTCCTATTCTCATTCAAACTACCAGTCACTCGAACTCCACCCCCACCCCCATCAGTCATATCACTTCCAGTTACTTCCTCTCTTAGGGCACTGAATCTATTAGTCAAGCTAATAGGTTATGTGTCCCTCTGACTCACACACCTATTCTCCCCCTGGCTAACCACCTCAACAGAGGCAACCCTATTCTCACAAAGAACAGGAGAAGCCTCCCTAGCTTCATGTTTCCTAACCACTCTCCACTGTCCCCTATCCTCACTAGGCCTATTTCTAACTAATCTATGGGGGCTAACTTCACTATCACTAGAACTATCATATCCTACCTCCTCCACCGGCCCTCTACCTTCACCTGAAACATCTAACTGGCCTACCTCACCACCTAACCTATTCCCAAATCTAGGCCTAACACTAAGTTCCCTCCTGAGCTCAGCAACTAACCCCTCCAGCCGACATATCCTGTCCTGGACCGAACACTTTAATAAAAAATCAGTGGAGGAAATGTGGGTATTCTTTTTATCCACTTACAACTCAGCTCAGGAGGGAACTTAGTGTTAGGCCTAGAGCTGGGAATAGGTTAGGTGGTGAGGTAGGCCAGTTAGATGTTTCAGGTGAAGGTAGAGGGCCGGTGGAGGAGGTGGGATAGTGAAGTTAGCCCCCTTACATTAGTTAGAATTAGGCCTAGTGAGGATGGGGGACAGTGGAGAGTGGTTAGGAAACGTCAAGCTAGGGAGGCTTCTCCTGTTCTTTGTGAGAATAGGGTTGCCTCTGTTGAGGTTGTTAGCAAGTGGGAGAATAGGTGTGTGAGTCAGAGGGACACATAACCTATTAGCTTGACTAATAGATTCAGTGCCCTAAGAGAGGAAGTAACTGGAAGTGATATGACTGATGGGGGTGGGGGTGGAGTTCGAGTGACTGGTAGTTTGAATGAGAATAGGAGTGGGGATGGAGTTAGGTCTGTGGGGGTTAGGAATAGGAGTCTGACTGAAGTGCTTGTGATGGGTGATTCGCAAGTTAGATATTTAGATAAGAAGTTGAATGCAAGTAGATTGAATGGTTTGAGGGTGTGTTTGCCGGGTGCTGGAGTGAGACATCTGTGTGATAGGTATGAGGAGCTGGTGTCTGGCTGTGTAAGGGATGCGGTTGTGATTACACATGTAGGAGTGAATGATGTGAAGAAAGTGGGTGCATGTGAGTTATGTGAGGTGTACTAGAGGTTGATTGAAAAGGTGAAAGAAAGTAGAATCAAAGGTGTTGTGACAGGTGTGCTTCCAAGAATGGATGTTGGGGTAGACAGTTGGCTGTCTGGCTTTGTTCTGGAAGGTTGAATTACAGGAAGCTCCTGATTCTCATTGTAAGATTGGGATATAATACTGATTTGGGTGTGTAGTTTTTCTTGTATTTATTTAATACATCAATCACTGTGTAATAAATACATTAGTGATTAATACTTTTGGGGAAGATAACTGGCAGCAATCCTGAGCAAGAATTTTTTTGGTGAGTGTTAACTTTTTCCTTAGTAAATTTCTGAGAGTATGGCTGTTTGTATAGATGGTGAGAGCATGCTGTTTGACAGTAGTGTGTATATGGTGTGTGATGCATGTGGAGTTGAAAGGAGAGTGAATGTAACTGAATGCCGTGTGTGTTTTCTGGAAGGGGAGGTTGAGTGGGGAATGTAAGAGGTTGAATGATTTGGTGTTTGAGGTGAGAAGAGATGCAAGTGTGCGATTGAAGGGTGAGATTAGTGCTAAGAGGGTGGAAGATAGGGCTAGGACTGGGAACAGTGTGGAAGTTGTGAGTGATGATGAATGGTGGGTGAAAATGGATAAGATAGATAAGTTAGGACAGGTTAGGTGTGTGAATGAGAGGGACATAGAACCTGTTAGGTTGACTAACAGATTCAATGTCCTGAGAGAGGAAGAGTGTGAAAGTGATTTGCCTGGTGTGATTGTGGATGAAAGCAGGATGGGTGGTAGTGTGACTGAGAGCAGGAGGGAGGGTAATGTTAGGCCAAGACAGAATAGGAGAATGACTGAGGTGCTAGTGATGAGTGACTCTCAGATTAGGTATTTAGATAGGAAGTTGAGTGATAGCAAGTGGAAGGGAATGAGAGTTTGTCTGCCAGGTGCTGGTGTAAGTGATGTTTGTGAGAGGTATGATAGGCTGGTTTCTGGGTGTACAATGGATGCAGTTGTGATTACGCATGTGGGAGTGAATGATGTAAAGAAGGTGGGTACATGTGAGTACTGTGAGCAGTATAAAAGGTTAGTTGAAAGGAGTAAAAGCAGGGTAAAAGGCGTTGTTTCTGGTGTGCTTCCGAGATTGGATGTGGGGGGTAGAATGGTTGTCGCGTGCAATTGGTTTGAATGAATTTGTGAAAGGACTGTGTGAGGAGTTAGGATTGGTGTTTGTGGATGTGTGAGGTGGGTTTTACGGGAATAGGAGGTTGTATGCGATGGATGGGCTCCATCTTATTCGGGCAGGTGTTGAGGTTCTATGGGGGGAGCTGGATAGTGTGATTAGGTCCTTACGGGTGAGAAACTAGAAGCTGTTAGAGGTAAGGGAATAACAGGAATAGAGGGCAGGTGTAGGAAATGGAAGGGATGCAGAGATAGAGGAATAGCTAGGGGGAAGGGCATACTGATGCGTTATAAGGGGACTAATGCACAAGTGAATGAGCAGATAACTAGGAATAAAAAAGCACGATGCAATGAAGATAGGAATAATACAAAAACCTTAAAAATATACTACACAAATGGTCGGAGTATAAGGAATAAGATAGATCTCTTAAGAGCGTTAGCGAGTGAAGAGAATTTTGATATAATTGCGATAACAGAGTCATGGCTTGATTTGGCAGGTAATCACTTTAAACCTGAGGTAGAGATTGAGGGCTTTAACATGTTCCATACAGATAGGAAGAGAGGAGGAGGGGTTATTATTTATATTAAAGATAATCTCCAGTATTGTGTAAACAGTACAATTAAATTAGATAACACAGTCATTATGGCTAAATGTAAAGGAAGGTAAAAACAAGCTTGTCATAGGATTATTATACAGACCACCAAATCTTAGTAAGGAAGCTTCAAATCTTCTGTGGCAGGAGATAGAACGGGCATGTAGAAGTAAGCATGTGTGTATAATGGGCGATTTTAATTACAGAAATATAGACTGGGAAGCTCTTGTCGGTGATCAGGAGGCTGAGGAATTTTTGAATGTTGTCCAAGATAATTTTCTGAGGCAGATTATTAACGAACCCACTAGAGGTAATAATATACTGGATTTAGTTCTGACAAATAGGGAAGAAGTTATTAAGGATACTGAGATTGGAGGAAATTTGGGTAATAGTGACTATTGTGAAATTAGATTCAAGATGAAATGGAATGGTATTGATAGTAGCATGAACAATGTTAAAATTCCTGACTTTAGAAGAGCAAATTATAATGGGCTAAGGACTTACCTGGAGGCAGTTGTACAGAAACCAGGCAATGAAATCAAATCAGGAATAGATTCAATGATATCAGTTAGTGGAGACAATAATCACCAAGAGGAAGAGATTACAATTGAAGAGGAGTATGAAAGAATAATTGAGCAATTAATTACAGGTCAGATGATTAACATTCCATATAAGGAGATTAAGACTAAAAATAATGCCCCAAAATGGATGACAGATAAAATTAAGCATTATGGCATTAAAAAGGGCATTTATAGGAAAATAAAAAATGGAGAGGATCACTTAAGGCAGAGATATAATGAACTAGCAATAGATGTTAAAAAGTTAATTAGAGTAGCAAGGAGAAATTATGAAATTAAAGTGGCAAATAGGGCAAAGGAAGATCCTAAAAGTTTTTATCAATTATACAAAACTAAGGTTAGAGATAAAATAGGTCCACTTATAGATTCCAATGGAGAATTAGTGAGTGATAGGGACTCAATGGCTGAAATGCTAAATGACTTTTTTCTCTCAGTATTTACATAGGAGGATACTCTAAATATACCCGAGGTGTCAATGATCTTTCAGGGTAATGATGAAGAGAAATTAAAGGATATCTTGATCACAAAGGAGATAGTGACAAAGGAAATTGATAAAATCAAAAGTAATAACATAATTTCATGGATGACAAAAGCCACAAGGACCTATCAAAGGTCATCCACATCTGTCAAAACCCACCCACAAAAAGCACCATCACTAGAGGAAGACAAAATCAAAGTCCTCCACAATATAATATAACAGATGACAAAAGCCACAAGGGCCCATCATAGGTCATCCGAGTCAAACAGCCTCTTTTTTAAGGCACCCAAACTCCCAAGAAAACTACATACAAAGGATTGCGTCCAGAAACAAGGGTATCACCAATCAAGGCTTGACAAGAACTAAATCATGCAGCTATAGATATATACAAACAATATTAATATATACAAAACTTAGGAACCATCACAACCTTCCCTCCCCATAAACTCATCCAACCTACTCTTAAATACATTTAAATTTGGACTACCTACTACCCTCTGCGGCAACTTGTTCCAGAAGTCTACCACTCTATTGGTGAAAAAATATTTTCTTAAATCCAACCTACACCCTTGCTTTTTAATTTTCAAAACTACCATCAGAGAAGAGGTGGCACAGCTGAGGAGAACAGATGGGTCTCTAACCACAACAAACTTAGATGCCTGTCAACTCCTAAATGAGGAATTCCAAAAAGTTTTTTAAACAGAGGATGACAATATCTGGAGGATTGCAAGAGTTTTTGAGAGGGGGAAGGACTGAGGACATTCACTTTCACAATAGAGGATGTGAAGGAACTTGTGGATAACCTTAAACCAGCTTCTGCCCCGGGACCTGATGGGGTGCACCCTACTATCCTGAAGGAATGCAGCTCCAGTCTGGCTGAACCACTGTGGATGATATTCAGTAAATCATTAGAAACTGGCATCATCCCCATGGACTGGAGATCAGCAAACGTGATAACAATCTACAAAAAGGGAAACGAAGCTGATCCCCTAAACTACTGCCCAGTGAGCCTGACTTCAGTACCCTGCAAGCTTTTTGAGAAGCTGATAAGAAAAAAAGTAATCGATCACCTAGAGCAGAACAACCTCTTCATGAGACACCAGCATGGTTTCAGAGCGAGAAGATCATGCCTCATCCAGTTACTGGAGTTCTTAGAAAACCTGGAGACAGCTGTGGAAGAAAAGGACTGAATGGATTTCATCTACCTTGATTGCAAAAAAGCTTTTGACACAGTTCCTCACAAAAGATTGCTTGCCAAGCTCCAGGCAGTTGGGATCAGAGAAAAGGTGCACTACTGGATCAAAGCTTTCCTTAGAAATAAGAAACAGTGGGTCTCAGTAAAGGTATGCACTCAACTTTGGACTCTCTACCATCTTAGATTGTAAAGTATTCCAGTAATCTACCACTCTCTTGGTAAAAAATATTTACTAACATCCAACCTGCACCTCTGTTTTTTTAATTATAAGTGGTGAGTCACCCCTAGTCCTATTACTAGCTTCCAACTCAAATAACTTGCTAAAATCCAAATTATCCATCACAGAACAGATTTTAAAAAACTCAATCATATCTCCCCTCACACATCTTCTCTCAAATGAGAAAATATTTAGTACACTCAGTCTATCTTCATATTCAAGGTGTTTCAGGGAAGGTATTATTTTTGTTGCCCTCCTTTGTACTGACTCTAGCAGGTTGATGTTATGTCTAAAATGTGGTAACTATGCTTGTATACAGAACTCTAAATGTGGCCTTGCATCAAATTCTGGGCCCACTTCTTTACCAATTTCCTGCTTTCTTAAAGTCATTACTCTAATTTCATTATTACTTTTTATTACCTTGGTCTGGTATTTGATTTGACCGACGCCTTACCTGGGAGGCTCATATTCTCTGCCTTTAGAGTTTCTTGTACCCGTGGCATGGATCTGTCAATGCTTTGGGAGATGACACTCGCTCTGCCACCAACAGCTCTCACTGCATCCACAGCTGATCATGACTGCCCATGCCGCTGAGAGATGCCAGTCATACCCTAAGCCGGTGGGGCCCCTGGTTCTGCCCAGGACGCCACCCTGGAAGGTACCATCTCTTAACTATTTGTCGCCATGCCTCTGCTCCCAAAGCTTCTATAATGCCGGGAGTATTGTTTGGCCTTTTTGGAAGACACTTAGTGTCACGCTGGAACTGCGGCAGTGTATACGGATGGCTCCAAGTCCCTAGAAGGGGGGGGGGGGAGGGTCAGTTTCCACGCTGTATCCCCTCAGCTTGAAGTCAGTGGGGCTCTGTCTTAAAAGTTTCGCTGGTTGCAATACACTGCTCATTACAGGAGATAACACAGCATACCTGGTTTGGAGACTGGATTGTGATTTATAGTGACTCACAAAACGCCCTGACTGCTCTCGGGTATTGTAGTCTCCACATCCCTTGGTTCGCAATATTCGTGAGCCACAGGTTTGGCGAGCCAGATGGATGTTCATATTATCTTCTACTGGGTTCCTGGTAAGGAATTGCAGGAAATGAGAGAGGCGATGAGGGTGCCAGACCAGCGTTTCACTCTTCCTCACATCGGTTACATGGCAGGAATATATGCTGCTTCGGAAAGTAGATAGGAGACAGTTCATTGAAGGGAACTTAAAGTTGCGTGCCATTCCACAGCGACTGTTCCCATGGACCTACCCCCTAATTCTGCTACAGTTTCATTTTCTTTCTGTCATTTCGCACTTGGACACTCGCGGGATGCACTACTATTTAATGGAGCGCTTGCCTGCATTGTCCCCCAGCCTGTTCAGCATATTCTTGTTGTATGTCTCAGTCTGGGTAATCTTCACTCATGTTACCCTTCCTGGTACCAGGATGAGCGGGATCGCTACAGCTTGTCCCCTGTACTCAGGACCTGTTCATGCACAAAGACTTGCAGACTATACAGCCTTTTTTTTTGAGGAGGCTGCCGCTCAATGTTTGCTGTGGAGGGGGCCATACCCACGACCCAAGAACACACTTCCTTCTTGTTGCCTTTTTGCTTTCTTTTTTTTTATAGTTTTTTTTAGTCTTTGTCTAACTTTTTATCTTTAATCTAGCCTACTAGTAGGCTGTGATGTCAGTACTACAGTCACCAGATGGGATCCCAGTAGAGGAAAATAATGGCTTGCTTGACAGTGAAAGTGAAATTGAGAATACATGTTATCAAGCTTGGACCTTTGTCTCACCACATTGAAAATTGTCCATTTGGGAAAGAGTAGGGAAATATTTTTATAGCAAAATTAAAATATGCACTGTTGGTATATTAGAATAATAGCGGGCCTCAAATATACATTGTTTTATGGTTGTGTTCTGATCAAAGTAGTACATTTTTATTAGGTACTATTCTGAACCAGGCAATTTTTCCTCTATATAATTTGTGTTCCTTTATGACTTTAATTTCCTTTTGCTTTTCAGTGTTCCAATGGTCATTTAATGTGCGCAGGCTGCTTTACCCATCTTTTGGCTGATGCACGTATTAGAGATGAAACTGCCACATGCCCAAATTGTAGGGTAGAAATATCTCGTTCTCTTGCCACACGAAACCTAGGTATTTTTTTATATTTGAATTCTTAGATTTCTTGTTTTCTTGGGAGCTTAATCATAACTGACTAAAATAAAACTTGCAGTGTTGACTGTACCGGGTGTCTCAAAATTGAGTGCGTATTTTGATGAAATTGAAAACTTTTATGAAAAATAGTTGTTGAATTATGTTCATAATGTTCAAATTGTGCTCTGCACTAAATTGTAGTGTTCCATGTACAGGGTGTACAAAAATTTTAATTTGTTTTTCACTCCTTTTCAGAACCCTTTAATAATGAATACAGACAAGCGTATTTTTGTTGTTATAGCTCGTATCAAAGGAGCGATATTTAATGAAGTATAAGAAAAGTTCCAAAGAAAGTTTAGAAGACCTGGACCTACAGACAACATGATCCAAAAAGATTGACCCCCCAGCAAAACTGAACAAATTCAATAAAATTGTTTGAAAATGAACAAAGAACTTTGGTGAGGAAGGCCAGTCAGAAAGTGATATGCCCAAGACAACAGTGAACATAGTCTTGCATTCAACACTTATGAAAAGCTTATCACATTCAATTACTGCACTCCCTTAATGGAGAAGATTATCCAATTCAAGCAGCAAGGTGCGCAGAATTTGTGGATCAAATTGAAAATGAAAACCTATCAGATAACATCTCATTCAGTAATGAAACGACTTTCCACACATGTAAAGTTAGTTGACACAATTGTTGTATCTGGTCAAATAAAAAACCAAGTGGTTTCATGGAATGGAAAAGAGTCTCCAAAAGTTAACGTGTGGCTTGGAATAGCCAAATTTAAAATTTATGGCCCATTCTTTTTTCATGAAGCATTTGTGACAGGTAACATCTCCCTTGATATGTTCCAACAGTTTTTAGAACCACAGCTTGATGATAGCATTGTTGATAGTGTTGTGTCCCAACAAGATGTTGCACCATGTCTTTATGCTCTAATGTCCGAGATTACCTCGAGGAGCTAGACCTTGACCTCCACATTCTCCAGATTGAACTCTCCTGGATTTTTTGGCATGGGTTTTTTTATCAAAGCAAAAGTGTATCACCAAAAAATTAGTAATTTAACTAAACTTAAAAAATGCATACTTTCCAGCAGTGCTGGACATAACTCCCGAAATACTCCACAATGTTTTTCACAATGCTAAAGATCAATTTGAAATTTGCAGACATGCACTGAGCACATGTTGAATAATTTAAATAAAGTTTTTCTTTTTGATGAATTTCTATTGAACCGGAAAAATAAACATCAATTTTTTTCTTTTTAATATCCATTAAGAAGGGATTATGAAAAGGATTGAAAAATAAATTAAAATTTTGGGACACCCTCTATATGGAACACTATAATTTTGTGTATAGCACAATTTGAACATGAATATAATTAACAAAAATTTTTCATAAAAGATTTCAATTTTATCAAAATATACACTCAATTTTGGGACACCTGGTATATATTGGGTAATGAATATTTTTACCTGGGTTGCCTAGTATTTTGATATTGAATATAGTTTTTAGTTCTTTTTTTGCACCTTAGTTATCAAAATTTCTTTGTCTTGAAACAAAGATGATTTGCATAGTAGTATTGCCTTCAAACATCACTTGTTTATTTTCTGTAGTCTTTTCTTAAAATAAGTTTCAGGTTAAATATATAAATTTGTCATTTTATCTAATGATAAATATGCAGGGTTGCCATGGTTTGTAGGACATCAAAGTGATTTTTTCAAATTTGTGCATATATATTGAAGACTTTATATAGTATTATTTACTAGTTCTGTTTTATTCTATCATCTTGTATTGTTCTGAAATTCATATTAAAGAAGTAACCCTTCTTCGCTTTTTCCACTCTTGTCATTTCAATTCCAAATTAAATAGAAATTATTTCTCCCTTAAAATTTTGAATTATTGAAGTAACTGCCTGTCAATGCATTTCACTTGTCGACCTTATCACAGAACTGCAATATGCAGTGTTAATTTTAAGTTCATTCCAGGTAGATTGGAAGTGAAAACAATTTTTTTACTTAATTTTGGATAGAAGCATTTTAGACAACTTCTAAGGAACATTCTTTTAAATTATTATTGCTTAGTTTAAATAGTTGTAAGGTAAACAAATCAATGATAATAAGATTTGCCAGATATAGCCATTCAAGTTTGTCTTAATGACTAGGTGAATTTCAGTATCAGTGATATTCTTTATTTAAATAAATTGACTATAGGGGCCATTTACCCATTTTGGATGTTGTTGAAATTGATTAGTTGTGATTACTTGAAAGGATTTCTATGAATTGTTAGGTTTATAGCTTTTTATTTTAACAATAAAGAATTGGGTATCTATGACACGATATTCCTATGGCTTCTTCAAAAAACTGGGTCTCCATTATTATATTTTTCCTTGTCTTATACTTGAATTTTTAATAACAACATTAATAGAATATTATTATTATTTATTGGTTTTAGTAGTCATGCAGTGAACTCTCCAACCATATTATTGGAGATGGTGCTTTTCCCTCTGATATTGATAAAGGTTCTGGAGTTTCACCCCTAGCCCCTTGTGTATAGTTGCCTCAAGGCGACCCTAGTCTAATGGTAAGCACCCTTTTACTTTCTCAAAGACCCACTGGAATCTTTTGGTAGAGGGAATTTCTCTTATCCCTACAGGTTTGTATGTTAACCCCTTTGTAGATGTGCCTCTTGCCAATGCTGGTCTCCCTTTGTTTTCTCAGGGGCCTGCCAAGAAAGGGCAAGAGTGAGATGTGCTGCCTTGGTTCCGCCTAGCCCTGGTGGCAAGTGAACCATTGTTTTAACCCACACAGAGGGGTAATATGAAAGGTGGATGAGGTCGCTAGAAGAATAAATAGGAAGACTAATATGGTAGTTTGAGTTTTTAGGTAGGAGTTTTCCTCCCCAGATGCCTGGGATGAGCGAGTGAATGAGGAGATAGGGATACAAGTGGGGGAGCCGATGGACTTCCATCATACCTCCCATTCATCTTCTTTTCCCCCAGGATTATTTTACAGCAGTTATTGGAAGACTGGATGTTTAAGATTGTTGGTGTTGATAGACTTGACCAGAATAAACAAAAAACAGCTGAATAAGTGAGTAGGAAAAACCAGAGCTACTGCATTCTCAGTCAGTTGGGTGTGAAAACTAGGCATCCTCAAGCAGTAGTTGAACCATTGCGCCTCCCAGTTCCCCATAAGCTCAGAATGCTCTACCAATACCATACAAAAGAACCTAGGAAGAAAGCCAGCCCCTCTCCCCCCTCTGTTTTATATCAGTTCTGGCCAGTTTTATATTGTCTGTACGGTTTATTGAATACTAAGATTGAGAATATATATATTTGGTGGTTTTGGGTGTGAACTATCTATATTTTTGGTATATAGTTGATTATTTTTTCATATATATATATATATATATATATATATATATATATATATATATATATATATATATATATATATATATATATATATATATATATAAGGAAGTTACAATTTAAATTAAACAATGCAGCCCTCGCTGTTGACTTTAAGGGTATACCACATTCATTTTTTCAACTTTTTACTACATCTATCATATATGAAATTAAAGCTCATTAAAAGTCCTTTTATTCCTCCCAAAATCATAATAACCTATGGCGCCCTCAAACTCAATTCATGAGCAAACGTATACACATATGATTGTTATCATTTGAAATCAGTTTTCTTTAGTTCCATGAAAGTTTGTGTTAATGGTGGACTAAAACATATATTTTTCAGATAAGATCAACTACAGGTTTTGTTCTCAGTTGGAAAAGGGGGTTTTAGGTGAATAGTAGTGGTGTTCGGAATGCCTTGGAATTTAGTTCAATGTATATTCAAATGAGGCTAAAAATATAAACCAGTTCTCAGGCGCGCTTCATTATCCTGTCTTGATTTATCCTTGTGCTCTCCCAATGTACATGATTAATATACCTAGGGTGGACCCCGAATAATCTGTAAACCTGAGATCAAATAGGTTGGAGCAGTTGGATATGGGTTATACCCCGCCCCCATCCCCTCCTTTTTTTCTTTTCAGTGATCACAAGTGTAGGAGTTTTTGTGTTGGCAAGTTTTCATAAGTTAAACAACATTAGTGATTTTATCTCTATTTCTAAATATGGGCCCCCAGGCAGCTACACCTTTGTGATGGATGTGGCAACCTCTGCTTTCTCAGAGGCTCCTCCAAGGGGGCAAGGCGTTTCTCCTACATTCCGGGCGTTATCCATTTGTGGCAGCTTTCCCTTTGCCTTCTCAGAGACCCGCCATGAACACAGAAAGACAGAGGACACAAGGCCTCGGGTCCCACCCCTCCTGTTGTCAGGCGAGCCACCATAACCCCCTTAGAGGAGTAAGAGGCCATGCCTTTCCCTGTACCTAGCCAGGATACCTTGTTACCCCCCGAGGTTTGTGATTTTGATGGGAGCTAGCATATAACTTTTCCATATGCAGTCAGTATGCCCCAGTGATTTTTTGTATGAGTTCCCCTTTGGCATACCTGACCGGGGGGGGGGGAGGTATGTCCACCATTTGGTGGGGTCTTCCATGAAGTCAAACCTTAGTACGCTCCTGCGCAAGGCACTACTCAGGTGGCACAGGCCTCTGAGGTATCGCAAGGAGAGGAGGAACCCTCTTCCCTGCCTGGTGCCCCCTTGACAGCCAGGATCTCCATTTTGAAGAAGGATCTTGTTGAGGCTTGTCCATCCAGCCTTGGAGCCCCTTCTGGGGGGTAGAGACAAGTGGATTCACTCAACACCATCCTCCAAACCCCATAGGGGGAATACTCTGTGTAACCTGCTCTACACTTGGTACCTAGATGAGCTGCGTGTTCTCCTGGCCTGAGGGTAAATTAGGGAAGCCCTGATATCACTGGGTTGACTTGAACTCTGTTGGGGTGCTTTCCCACTCAGCACTGCATTACCTTTTTTATTTGTATTAAATATTTCATTATTAGCATTATTATTATTTGATGTTAGTTAGTTAGCCAACACCAATCCTTCCATGATATTGGGAGGATCTCCGTCCGACCGGATAATGAAATTTATATAAGGTCAGTATGACAATCTCTAGTTGGCCTGATGGCCCCAGGAGCCAGGCCTCTTTTGGGGAGAGGTGCCAGGAAGTATTATGTTTTGACACCAAACAGCGTTCAGGTGGAACCTCATCACCTTGGGGGAGAGGGACCTGTTCTGCATCAGAGGTATGTGGATATAGATACCCATCGGCAGGATTCCTTGGAACAGAGAGTGTGTTGTGTGGAGGCAGGAGAGGAAAGAAAGCAATGTTGTGATCGGTTATGTGTTAGGTGTAAGATTTACCCACTCTAAAACAGGGTGAGCACAGCGCATCCACTAATTGGTAGCCAGATCTCTACGTGCACTGACGTTTGTGTTTGCTCATGCCAGGATTTGGAAACGAACCCGGTACCACAATGTTAGGAGGCCAACCTTTTCCAGGGATTGAATGCAAACAGGGTTGGGCCAAAACTGACAACTCTAAAAGTTATAAACGGATTTTGATATAATTTTACTGAGGTGTTCCTAAGGTATTTCTTAAGCTAACTTATGAAATTTATGAAACTAAACTCAATATTTTTTAGTTATATGGTTCCAAATCCATGGAAACTTACGTAATGCTTGATAATTTGTAACTTACTATAAATGCTTCCTATTTTTAGTTTTTTATTTAATATCTGTTGCTGTTATTATTTATATAATTTTTCAAATACTACAGTGTTTTTTTTCTTTACAGGAGACAGAAAAAATTCCCGACAGTTTCTGTTATATATAAGGGGCAGTCAATAAGTTTTGTGAATCGGTAGGGCAAAACAGAGGAAGGAGGATAGCTGTTTGTGGGGGTCTTATGACAAGTCAGGACCTGCAGCGGCACACTCCTGCCTCGTCTATTTAAGAAGCAGTAGCTGATCGCAGATTGTCAGTCACCAATTTTTCAACAATGGAGAAGGTTGAGCATGGTTGCAGTGTACACTGACACCGCCCCTTCCTATGTAACCATTGCTCGCTGGAATATCGAGTTCTGCCATGTTTGTGAGTCCCTTGAACATCACCCCTGTCCAGGATGCCCATCAGACATGACCAATGAGTACAATGTGGCCCGTGTGGAGATGATGATCCTCAAAAATCGACGGGTGAAGGTCGAAGAAATTGAGCAAGAACTTGGAATATCACATGGAAGTGTTATCAACATCATCCGCGACAATTTGGCCATGACCAAGGTCTCTGCTGCCCGTTGGGTCCCTAGAAACCTCATGTCCCATGATCGACTTCAATGTCGTCAAAGTTTGGAGGAGTTGCTGCTCCTGTACAACCAAGACCCGGTGGGATTCAAGCAGCTCAACCATCCCCCTTACAGTCCAGATCTGGCCCCTAGCGACTACTTTTTATTCCACCAGCTCAAGGCTGCACTGCGTGGATGCCAGTTTGGGGATGATGAAGATGTCCAGCTCACCGTCCAGGAGTGGATTGAACAGCATTCGGGAGATTTCTGGTTCTCAGGAATTCGAAGCCTCAGGGACAAGTGGCGCAAGTGCATTGAAGTCGAGGGTAGTTATATTGAAAAATAATAAAACACTTTATCCCATATCTTGTTTCCTTATATCCGAATTGCAAAACTTATTGACTGCCTCTCGTATGTGGATCAGTTACATTAAGACAATACAAGAGACATTTGACTAAACATGTGAAGAAACTTTACAAGCTGTACTTTGGATGTAAAGTAGGTGACCAGGGCAAACGCTGGGCACCTCACATATGTTGTGTAGGTGTTCAAGTTCCCTTTGTTCCTGGGTGAAAGGCAAAGGGCCTGGCCTCATTTTTGGCGTACCAATGGTCTGGAGGGAGCCTAAGGACCATTCAACAGATTGTTACTTCTGCTTAACAGATATTAAGGGTTGGTATTCAATTTCCAGAAATGTATCAATTAAAAGGATAAAAATAAATACTATGATGTACTTTCCCTATTTCTGCAAGTGATCACAGCTAGTAATATCCATTTTTAGTCTGATTTTGTTTTATTTCACTGCAGGTCACAATAGAAAAGGCAAGAAATCTATCATGTTTCCAGATCTTCAGTCTGCTATTTGTCTATGAGGGGTGCGGCGATTTGCCTTCCTGGCCACACTACTTCCTCATTTTCCCTACAACCTCTCCCACAACTTTCTCTGGTCAGCTTCTAATTTCACTAGATGCCAACCAGCTTCCTTTCACCCAACTATCTGATGGGGGAGGGGGACAATGTCCCCTCACTCCTGAGCTTTAGTCTGGGGTGGTGGGTTTTTAACAACCTGCTTCATCCCCATGCACACCTTCCTCACATCCCCCTTCATTCTCCCTTCTATCTCTATCAATTTTTATGCCATGCCCAAGGTGGAGTTGATGGGCTGTAGGAGTGGCCTCAAATAGCAGCAGCTGGTTATGCCGGCCCTGTGTCCACCCCTCGCAGAGCGGGTGATGAATGTTTGCTTCCTGTGTTAATAATAGGGTCCCATGCCTATATATGAAACTTCTAAAACAAAATTTTTCCTGTACCAATCAAAATGGAGGGGACCCTACAAAACTCTTCAACTGGAGAGGAGGTTTACTCCTCTCCTTTGCCTACAGGTGTAGGGGATTCCCCCTCACCTCTTTATCTAGAGCCACCCTTGGGTGATTCCCTTTCTCCAGTGGTAGTCTCCCTTTTACTTCTGACTCAATAGGGCCAACCCTCTTAAGAGAGCAAGGGATGACAGGGCCTGTCGGCCCCTGCCCCTAATGTCCTGCATCCTTGCATGACCAGCTTTCAGGGGGTCAGTATATCTGCCCCCTTCTCTTCCCCGATGGATGCTGGTTCACCAGCCAAAGAAGAAATGACCAAAGGCACCTCAAATGGGACCTGTGATGTCTTGGGGAGGGGGGGGCTGGGATGGACATGGTCCCTGAGGCGACCTAGCCCCAGATGGTAGGAACTTCCATGGGGTCGAACACGGACTCGGTGCTAAGTACAGAACCCTAGTATGTCCCTGTGAGACCTACTCCTCAGAGGGCGCATGTGCCTGAGGGCTTACAAGGGGAGGAGGTATCTTGGTGAGCCCAGCCCATCTGGCCTAAGGGCTCCTACTGGCAGGGGGAAAAAGCCGGTTCATTCCTCACCCTCATCTCCTAAAAAGAAAACGGACAAAAAAAAGACTAGGCTCCTCTTCTTTTGCAACTTATGCCCAAGCAGGCAGTCGCCAGATGGGCTCCCTCAAAGAAAATCTTTAAAAAATCAAGTGCTATTCCTGTTCCACAGCTGCCCTCTGATCTACTAAGCAATGACACAAACAACTCAGATGATTCAGAATCTCAAGATACACGATGTGTGGCACAGCTTGAATCTGACAAAAAAACACACCCCATCACCCAACTGGAACTCAATGATCTAGTTCGTGATCTAACACTTACTAAGCAAAAGTGAACTCCTGGCCTCACATCTCCAACAATGGAACCTGTTGGGATGAACATGTGTGAATTACAGTATTTAGGAAGCATTCTGCAGATCTACAGCAATTCTTTACTTTTGAAAACGACTTATTGTAATGATACCAGAGGCCTTTTCAATGCCCTTTATCTGACCTATGAACAAAATGAGTGGAGATTCTTCATAGATGCATCCCTTTACAGCATAAAAGCCATTCTGTTGCACATTGGGAACACCATGCCTTCAGTTCCAGTTGCTCACTCAGTCACTTTAAGAGAGACATAGAACCTTGCTTTTATTATAGACAGCATAAGCTACAAGGAGCATGTTTGGCTAATTTGTGTGGACTTGATAGTAGTAGCCCTACTTAATGGGCTACAAACTGGATACACCAAGTTTATGTGCTTCCTTTGCAAGTGGGACAGTAAGTCTAAATCAGAACATTATGTACGTTTAGAATGGTCACCTCATCAAACTATGATGCCTGGATGCCATAATGTAATTCATGAGCTACTAGTTAAGGAAAAAATTATTTTGCCACCATTGCATATAAAACTAGGCCTAATGAAGCAATTTATCAAAGCACTGCAACATAACAAGCCATTATTCCAGTACCTCAAAGCATTGAAATTTGTTGTACAGTGTTATTAGTATATTATTATTATTTAATATTATTTTATCATTATAGCTAAACACTCAAACCTCTTTCTTCCTGCACATTGTACCAAGAGTCTTTTGTCTATGTACAGAGTTTGGTTTAGTAGCCATGGTGACTTTGTGGACTGTATGCCATCCTGGGTTCACCTAGCACCAAGGTATGATAATAATAGGAGATCATTAGTAGACCCCCATATATCTACTCTTTATTACATACCCTCCTACCCCTTTCCAAACATGCTTTTTTATCCACCGAGGTTCTGGTGCCTGGCACACTTTCATCCTCTTGTGACCCTTAGTTGAGTGGCAGTGTATACCGCAAGGTCCATACTTGCCGTGAGGGTCAAAAGCACAATGACTCACAAGTATTAGTTATGAGGTATGTTGGGCCATTAAATCTGCTCAACTTCTTCCAGTACAGCAATTATCTGCAAATGATCACATTCTGGAATTTCTGATCCTATGGATATACTTCTCCTAACCTCCCAAGTCATTGGGAGGTCAAGGTAACTACTTTCCATGAACCCTTTCATTTTTCCTAATACTATGGTGACAAGTGATAAGAATAGTGGCATTACAAATGGGATGTACTTCCAAGCATGGCCTCACCCTCTCTAGGTATTGGGGAGGATAAGGTAAGGTAACACAATTTATCCCTTTGACCTGAGGAGGGACTCCCATTTTATTGTCCATATGCAGTTAAGGGGCTTACCCTTTGCCGTCTTTGAAGCTGCTCAGGGGCTCCTCCAACCTTCTTCTACTGGATAGGTTTACTCCTCTCCTAGGCCTACAGGTGTGGTGGATTCCCCCTCACCCCTTCTCTGAAGGCATGATTCATACTCCCTACTAGTGGCAGTTCTTCCTCATTAACTATTACAGAGGATTGCAAAATAGCAGGCTGGCAGTCCAATATTGACCACCCACCAGGAGTGGCTCAATAGGTCCTGCAGTCCTTTATTTACAACTTAGGGGGTTGTCAGGCTTGCTCCCCTCTTTTCCCTGGTGGATGTCAGTTTGCCAGCCAGAGTTGACAGACAAAAAGTACCTCAAACGGTATCTGCAATGCCTTCGGGGAGAGGAGGAACCCCTCCGAGAGTGCTAAGATTAGTGCCCTTCAGACACTTAATGATCAACTGGTGAGTGTGATGCTGCACTCTACCATGAACTTGGTTAAAGGGGTGGCTTATTCAAGGAAACTCTTGGACTACTCAATAGAAGACATGACCTTAAGAGCTGGCCGACCATGGTTGAATGTTTGAAGAGAACTAGGGAGTAGCCTAAAGGCCCCTCCCAGCCCTGCCTAGGTTGTGTAAGTTGTTCCAAGGCTGTACACATGTCCCTATTGTGTATGGTCAATTGTGGAGAGCCACAGCAAACTTCATCAAAGCAATGCAGTGCTTATCTCCTGGAGGAAATCCTGGCTCTTCAAGCTATGGATAGTCTCTCATTTCAAGGCCAAGTCCTTGGTCCTGGTGTGCCCTGCATTGCATGGGACATTTTATGCCTCAATTTTCAAAAAGGCACCCTCTGCTTCAGTCAGACCTATGAGCATGGTCGTTTCTGCCCCCATTTGAATCCTTCTGCAGGTTTTACTCACACCTGGCCATGCCCTGGTAGAATTGGCTTCACACCCAGCCTAGGCTAGAACCAGGGCTCATCTTCCCTCCACTAAAGTGACCGTTTCCAGTAAGATGAAACAGCCATGGGCTTACACCGAGTCATTAGACTCACAGGAGGCAACACCCCCCAAAGGTGGTTGTGGGGCCATATTCCAGGATTCCTTAAGTTCCCTCCTGAAAGGAGGACAGCACCAAATAAGTTGTGGCTTCTACACCCACACCCGAGTCTGGACTGGGTAGAATTAGAGACAGTGGATCCTCAAAAGGAAGGACACCCGCCCCACCCACCTGAAGGTTTCGAGGCGGAGGGAGGAAAAGACTTGCATAACAAGCCTATCCTCCACTGATAAGTCTTTGAAGGTGACATCACCTTTAGCACTTTGTTCAACCTCTGAGGAGGGTTGGCCATTCCTGTAAGGCTAGTCTCTTCAAAAGAATTTATACATCACTGCTACATTTTCCTGTCTTGACTATCTCTGTATCCTCCAGGTGGACAGTCTGACTTTGGGTGGAGGGTAGTCAATGACCATGGTAGTGATCACTTTCCCATTCAAATATCATTTTCTGGACTGCTGCCACCTGAGAGTCTACCCTGGTGGTGCATGGCATGGGAGTAGTTTTCTGCATTTCAGCAAAGGACTAATTTTTCTGTCTCAGTCGAGGAGTTTAGGCTGTTGAGTTCTTCTCCAGTAACCTCATCGCCATGGGCCTAACTACGAATCATAGAGCATCTGGCTGTTATGCATGCCGACCGCTTCCCTGGTAGTCAGCCTAATGTGGAGCATCCCCCAAAACTGAAGTGTTTGTACTACATGCCCTATAAGCACTGCCTGAATGATTTCACTGTCAGTGAATTTCATTGAGCTAATTTTGTATGTTTCAAAACACTCCCACGACTCTTCCTGGCGGACATAGCCTCTTCACTTAATGTGCCCCCCCCACCTCCCTTATTCATGACCACTTTCTGCTGCTGCACGTCGTTATGTCGCGGAAGGCTGCCAGATAGACATTACTTCCAGAAGCCGAGAACCCTTCAACAACAGGTTCACATCGTGCTCTGACACCCCCACTGGTCCAGACGATATCCCGTACACCATGCTTCGACACCTGGGTATCCTCCCATATTCATGGTGAATCGCTACTGTGGTTGATTTCAGAAACCGGAGAGAGAGAGCACTCTAGTCTAGCCTGTTTTTGCCCAATCTCTCTAACCTCCTGCGTGTGCAAGTTGATGGAGAAATTGGTAAGTGTTAGATTACCCCTTTTTTCTTGACCGCGGAGACCCCCTGTCTTCTCCACAGTGCAGCTTCTGCAAGTTCCACTCCACATCGGATGCTCTGGTCCACCTGGAAAATGCCATCTGCGAGGCCTTCCTTCGTAGACTGCTATGCCACAGTGTTTTTCGATCTAGAGGGAGTCTATGATATAACATAGTGATACAGTATCATGGGGACTCCACGCGATGATGGTGAGGGGACGCCTCTCAATCTTTATATCTGAGGGGAGCCCTCTCGGCCCCAATGGAGCAGGAATAGATGGTCCCATGGGCAAGTGCCCTCAATGTTACACTCTTTGCCCTGAGCATCAACAGCATCATTTCGGTGCTGCCGAAAGATGTTCTCACTCTAAGTGAACGACCTTTTGATATTTTTTGCTGCAACCCAGATGCCAACTCTGAGCGTTGACTCCAACAGGTATTGAACCGCGTCTCTCACTATGCCGAAGCGTACAGGCTTCGGTTTTCCTTGTCCAAGCCTAAGGTGGTGTACTACTTATGTCACCATCCACGGATCCACCCTGACCCAGACTTGTTTCTAAATGGGGTTTGTCTGGAAATGGTGGACTTGCACCATTTCCTTGGTCTTGAATTAGACCCACGCCTCACCTGGGAGGTTCATATTCGCAGCCTCCCATCACATTCAGCCCCTGGGGCGCTGATAGAGCTACCGCCTTACTTTTTTTATCAATCCTTTTAATTCGAAGCTCGACTATGAATCTGCAGCCGGGCGTGTATTGCAGAGGGTGGACTTGATCTACCACACCAACCTTCACCTAGCGACCAGTGCCTTCCGCATGTCCTCCATTGAGAGCCTACTTATCAATGCTGGGGAGATGCCACTCGCTCTGTGCTGTGCTCAGTCCATTATTCGCCTATATGCACGAGCTGGATGCCACCTTCAGTCGCTAACAGCTCTCACTGCATCCTCCGTTGATCTCGATGGTGCCTATGCCGCCGAGAGATGCAAGTTGTACCATAAGCCCCTTTGGTTTAGTGCTAGGAAACTCCTCCGAGAGCTCTGTATAGCTCTTGGCCCTGTGGTGCCCTGGTTCTGCCCAGGACTCGCCCTATTATAGGGTACCACCTCTGACTATTTGTCACCACTGTATATGGATGGCTCCAAGTCACACTATATCCCCTCTAATTGAAGTCAGTGTGGCTTTGCCAGGTGTTGCATCTGTCTTCACCGCCGAACTGGTTGCAATACACTGCTCGGTAAAGGGAGATAATGAGATGTGCCCGATTCAGTGACCGGATTGTGGTTTATAGCGATTCACAAATCTCCCTGAGTGCTCCCAGGGCTTTGGAATCTCCGCATCCCCTTATTCATGATATCCATGATTCCATGGTTTTGGCTAGCCAAGCCGATTATCTTCTGCTAGATTCCTTGACAAGTAGGAATTCCGGGGAATGAAGACACCAAAGAGTTCGCGAGGACTGGGTGACAAGACCAGTGTTTTGCTCTTCCTCACACCGATTACATGACAGGAATACAAGCAGCATTCCAGGCTGCTTGGCAAAGAAGATGGGAGACGGTTTAGGAGAACTTAAAGTTGCGTGATATTGCACCGTGACTGTTCCCATGGACCTACCCCCTAATGCCATGACAGCTTAAGGTTGCTTTTTGTAGTCTCTGAATGCGACACACTTGCAGGATGCACCTAGGGGTCACAAATTACCAACAATATTTTTAGTGATATCGAGAAAATTTTTGATTCGCGGTAAATTCTCGATAAATTTCTAGTTAAATTAACTGTGTTAGCAATTTTAAAAATCATGTATATAGAACTTTTTAATGAGATGCTTTGCCATATGGGATATTTTCTGCTGAAGCGCTGTGTTCATTTTAAAGAAAAAAAGGATGTAGAATGAATGGGCTTAGGATACCACATTGAGAGCCTATTGCTTAAAAATTGTACACATCATGAATTGCAAATAGGACAAAAACCCCTAGTAAAATTCACGTGGTGTAAATATCTAGGACCCACACATTAATAAACAATCTAAAATATGTGGCGATATTAATATTTATTAGGGCTAGCCTACTTAGAATCAACCAGTAAATTAATGTAACAACATAGTATTGTGAAGTTTATGAACTTCTGCAGCATTTTAAAAGATAATTATTATTATCAACACATAGGTCAAGCCATACATAGCATGTGTATTCTCAAAGAACAACACAGGCATAAGGCACTCAGCACAACTAAACATGGTCCTAATTCTGCTTTTGTACTAAAGAAAATTGTTTAGGGAACGTAAACTCAAATAATTATAAAGTTACATTAAATTATTGGTAAATATGTGGTAATTAAATTTAATTTAGCAATAAATTACCGGTAATTTTTTAGCGGTTGTGGCCCCTAGATGCACAGCCATTTGATGGAGTGCTCGCTTGCGCCTTATTGTGATGATTGTGTTGTCCCCCAAACTGTTTGGTACATTCTTGTTGAATGTCCCAATCTGGGTGATCTTGGTACACTTTACCTATTCCATTATCGTCGGTGGGAGATGAGCCTCTCTCCTATGCTGTAGTGTGCTTCCTTCTTTCTTTTTTTTTTTTAGAATTTTTTCGTCATCTATTGGATATTTTTTTAATTTAATCTAACCTAGGTCATCTAGCGACTGACTGCCTGAGTAGGCAGTCTCCAGCTGGGCTTTGATATTTAAAAAAAATATATTGTGCTGATAAGGCTACCTTTCTCTACTATGGATACTTTGTTCATTCGAAGCTTGACTACTGGGCTGAGTTTAAGTATCCATTGCCAAGTGTGTATTGCGGATGATCGACTCGATTCTCCACACTGCTCAACCTCTGGTAACCATGCCTTCCACACCTCCCCCATTGAGAGCCTACTTGTTGATGCCAGGATGGTGGTACTTAGTCTTCTGCCCTTACGCACATCCTGATTTATCCCTGTCACCAATAGCTCTTCTCTTGCTATTTTTTTCTAGTTTGTATTGCTTTGTTCTGTTTTTGTTCTTTTAATGTAGCCTAATAATGTCTTAATTAATTATGACAACCTATGCTGTTGTTGGCTGTTAACTGATGGGTGCTATTAAATTTTCAAAAAGAAGAAATTTTTTTTTTTTCTTTTTGCCCAAGACTGGTGTGCACTCCTGTCACCCCCACCTGTCTCATCCTGACTTGGACTTATTCTGAAATGGGGCTTGCCTGGATCTCTTAGACTCGCCATTTTCGGTCTTGTTTTTCACTGGCATCTTAGGAAGCCCACATTTGCAGCCTTAGGGTCTCATGTACCTTCGTTATAGACATTCTTTGTTCTGTTACATTCATCCCTTGGGGGTGTCTATAGAGCTACCCCCTTTGTTTTTTGCCATCCCCCTGTTTGCTCAAAGCTATATTCCAGATGCAAGTTTTAGAGGAAAAGTAAAAGATGGGATATTCTTAGAATTGAACAGATTTCTCAGTCCTGACCTGAGTTGGAAGTCAACTCAGTAAGCTAACTAGGCCTCATTTGCAGTCACTGGAGCTGGGAGTATGTACCATTCCTACAAGAACAGGGGACACACTTTTGTTTTTTATCTTCTTGTTTGTTGTCTATTTCTTCTTGTTGTTTTGTTTTTGATTTATGTTAAAAAATAGCCTAATAATAGGCTTATTTATAATTTTGGTAGCATCCACAATGGTATCTTAAAATAAATAAAAGTTTGTCCAGGCTACTAGCATATGGGATGAATGAACCTTCACCAGGGGCAACTCAGTCATTCCGCATGAAATCAGGCAATGCCGAACCAGTGACCATCTTGGATTTTCTTCATTTTTGGATATGTTGATACACGTCATAAAAGAAATTCACATGCAAAATTATAGCTCTGTACTTCAAACGTTCAGGTCCTACAGAATCAAGACAATAGATTCCAAAAGGGCACTCAAAACCAGTCTTATCTCTAACCATCAAAGAGTTATAAAATAGCAAAAACTGATATTGAACAAATCCGTCACATCTGAACCAACTTCCGATTCAAAATATTCATACTTGAAACAATACTAAAAGTTATAACTGATAGGATATGATATCTTTTATTGTATTTAAAACCATTTCTTGCAGAGAAACATACATAGCAGCTGAGAAATAGTGTTTCAAATATAGTCAATTTTCATGATTTTCAGAAAATGACTTTGACCTTTTTGACCTTGTGGAAACATTAGGAGCCCCTTCAATTTTTTTGTGCTTGAAGGGGAAGGTCTATACACTAGCTATACTAAATATCTTACTTGTTCATCCTTTATTCATGCATATTAGGACAGACCATTTCACCATTGATTTAGCTAATTTACTTATCGTATTTACACACCTCACTGTACGGACTAATGGAAAGTATGTTATTGTATGTGCCACAAAATATATCTTATGTTATAACCATAAAATGAACAAAAACACTAACAGTATAACTATATCATCATGCAGGTAGTTCCTTTCTAAACCGATTGATCAATCAGATATCTATGATTTCTCACAGTATTGCAGGACTCTTTGCAAATCACAATTTGACAAGAAATACTGCCTGCCACTTGCTTCTTCGGCACTAGGGACATCAACTGTGCAGCTTACATCTTGGAAAGGAATCCAACAGATGTCATGTTTTTGTGGCCATAAAAGTGACTGCTCTGTTGCACCCTTCTGCATGAAATTGACGCGCAAGTCATGCTGTTCATCAGAGCAATCTTCTACAATCCCAATATACCAGTCTTCGTCATACATGCAAGCTACATACTTTCCTACCTTAAAAGCACTATCATCTTGTGGCTTGATAACCTGCAAGGCTCCCATCTGAACTGTTTTAAAGATGGTGTCTACTGAAATTTGCCTAATCTCAAGTTTCATGCCCCCAACTGGCACAAAACTATGATGGGAATGTGTACCTGGGACTGTAGACACATGACTATACTTTTCCTCTAACTTGAACCGTTCATAACTATTGATGACATCTGTTGCTGATACGTAAAAGAATTTTATATCTTTCACATTGATGACACACCAATTATGCATTTCTAGAGGGGTTAGAATTTGTTCAGAGATAATGGCCTGCAAACTAGCACATGCAACTAGACATTTGACAGTGCCACCTATGCTATCACAGGGACTCTTACCATGACTAGTGGCAAAGAAATTCTACTGTGCAGGTATTCCAAAATCATCTTTCTGGCAGCAAAGATTCACAAGGTTTTTGTAATTCTTATACTGGGAACCAGCACCATCACTGAAGTACTGTATAGCTGTCAAAGTGAGCATCACAGTTTTGATATGTTTGATAACCTCTAGAAAAGCTTGAACAGTATTGGTTTCATGATTCATACAATCTGATATCACACACATATTCAAAACATTCAGCTTGTCATCTACAATGTAGTAGAGGACAAATGGGGTGCAGTGTGGCCTGACTATTAATCCAGTGCTGGCCTTGAACTGCATCTTGAACAACAAAACTGTAATTTTCAGCAGTCAAACAACAAAAGCCCAGTACTTTCAGAAATGTTTTTTTTCAGGTTGCTTAGATGCTTTGATGAACTGGTGGTGATGCTTTTGTGATGAACTGGTGAGAAAGCAGTGCTTCATACACTGAACAGAACTTGTCTAAAATTCTCAACTGTACAAGACAATGTTTCCAGAGTTGTTTTACCTGACTCATTCCTAACCCACTGTTTATATTATGTTATCATCAAGCTCTTGCTCATTAGCAGTAAACACAGACATCAAATGTTCACAGATTCTCAACATACAGTGCCGCTTAGATATGTCACAAACAGCTATTGACAAAATATCTTTGTAATCAGTACTGTTGATGGCTACGGTGGCTAACCCATCGAGTAACAACTTGGCATTCTGGTGTTTCTCAAACACAAAAACAGAGTGAGAGCTCTTACTCCCCACATCTACACACCATTTGGACCGAAGCTCAAAGAACTTTGATATACCAATCTTAAAATTGGGGAACTTCACCTGGAAAATTGTGTACAATTCTGCGATGTTTACCAAAATCAGTCTTTTCTGTTTGCAAACTTTTTCACCATTGATTCTGACAAACAAAGTCATTCTTTCCTGGGCACATTCTGGAAAACAATTCAACAGCAGTAATAATATCTTGTGACAGTGTCTTACTCCCTAGATATGTGTCAGATCATGCAAGGATTTCAGATTTCTTTTTTAGATCTTTAGCTTGGTTTATTGCATATTTTGAAACACCAAATTCATTGTACGTTTTTTCAATAGTCCAGCTTTCTGGAACAAGTGTCAATATTTGAATTTTGTCCTGTTTGGATTTGCCACTTTTCAATTTCTTCTTCATCAAATAAATCAGTCTGTCTAAGTCAGAATATTTTGTACAGACTTATTTGGTGGTATCCTGGGACTGTATCAATTCTTCGGTAATGTTAGAACAGTGGCTACCTTTTTTGCTACAACTTCTTGAACCTCAGATACTTTCTGCTTACCATAATTTACCTTGTCTCTCATTCTTATGTTAGTCTTAATTGGGGAACATTCTAGTAGTAAAACACTTGAGTTGAGGGATTCAAAGGTCTCTTCAAATGACTGCTTACTGGCTTCTTTGAGTGTTGTTTCTTCATACATGGGGTAATCTGAAGGCGCTTTCATCATCTGGGTATCACAACGTGGACAGACCTTCTGCCCAAGTTTAAGGTGTTACATTTCAGCTCTTGGGCTTTTGACAACCCACAATGATCCTGAGAAGATTGGGACAGTAAATAGATAGAACTTCTACTACTCAACAACACAAGGCTCATCGCCTCGTCTCATTTTTTTAAAGTTGTACAGCCTTCGGGCTAGCGGTATTTCCCGCACTAGATAATTGTAAATACTGTTCATAAAAACTGTAATGAGTTGTATTTAGTGTATAAATAAATCATATATCAAGGCCCCTATAATGTGAAATTAAACTTATTTCTAAAATGTAACTTTACATAAAGAACTATTGAATTTCTCGCACTAGATAAATCTAAATACTGTTCACAAAAACTTTAATGAGTTTCGTATCTAGTGTATAAATAAATCAGATCATATATCAAGGCCCCATAATGTGAACTTAAACTTATTTCTAAAAGGTAACTTTACATAAATTAAATTTTACATAAAGAACTTATGAATTTCTACTTACCAGTCACTCTGGAATGAGTCAGCACAACTTGTCTGCAAACTTTGATATCTACTCTAGTTCTTACTTCTAACAATTTAACACTGTTATTGGATAAGTTTTGCAAAGATAAGACACCCTTTTTCCGTGAAAAAATAGTGCTGTGGCAATCCTCCTTCAGATAACTTCCAATACAGCATTTGCTAGACTCAGCTTTTGTATCAGCCATCCTACTAAGCAAATTGGAATTTCAATGCTAACATTGAAGTATTACAAGCATCCCTAACTATCAGCCCCAAAATATCAGAGGTTTCAAATAGAAACCATGTTATACAGAATTCATGATAAAGGGACCCTACTGTAACGCTGATAGTGTCCTGAATTCAGCATGGTAAAAAGGAAGGAAGGAATAATGGAACAAATAAGATATTTAGTATAGCTAGTGTATAGACCTTCCCCTTCAAGCACAAAAAATTTGAAGGGGGTCCTCATGTTTCCACTGAGTCAAAAAGGTCAAAAGTTCATGGCCATTTTCTAAAAATCATGAAAATTGACTATATTTGAAACAATATTTCTCAGCTGCTATGTATGTTCAACCGCCAGAAAAGGTTTTAAATACAATGAAAGACATATATCATCATATCATATGTTATAACTTTTAGTATTGATTCTAAGTATGAATATTTTGAATCGGAAGTTGGTTCAGATGTGACGATTTGTTCAATATTTAAGTTTTTGCTAGCTTATAACTCTTTGATGGTTAGAGATAGACTGGTTTTGATTGTTTCTTTTGAATCTATGGCCCTGATTCTGTGAGAGCTGAACTTTTCAGACCTATATCTTTCAAACTGCATGTTTTATGAGGCTTCAGAGTCGGCAATTTTGAAAAATCGACTTAGTCTCTTAAAAGCTCCCAAAATTACGTGGGCCATATCTCTGGAACTGTTTTAGGTACAGAGCTATAATTTTGCATGTCAAGTTTTTTTAGGACGTGTATCAACATATCCAAAAATATGAAGAAAATCCAAGATGGTCACCTGGCAAGTGTTTTTGAAATTTGCCTGATTTTGTGCGGAATGACCCAACTTAAGTATTGTAAGTTAGTATTTCTAAATTTTAGTAAGTAAAATGATTTTAATTCATTATCTCTAGAATGTGTAAGGTCTAGTGACAGAGGTTATTTTAATATTTTCTTCTTTGCTTTAATTGGCTCTTGAATAATTGAAAATGACAAGAAATTAATACTTGCTTAAATTTGAGATAGAGACTCTGGTCGTACGCCTCTTGTAGTCATGTCTGTTACTATTCCAAAACTAAATTTTAATCTTGTATCTGGGAAGTGTTCTGATCTAATCATATTTTCAAAAGAACAAATTCTTTCATTTTAATCCTGAAAGCCCCTGGATTTCTTGGTTATTTATACCTTTCTTTTTTTAAAGAAAGGTGTTAATGAAGGGCATTTGGACCTAGAAGTGCAGTGCACATCTTGTTTAGCTTATATCACCATTTGATAGTTTTTATATTGAATTTTTTCTCCTTTAAGAAACAAAGTTCTCTCAATTTAATTTTCTGCAAATTCATTTTACCAACTTCATATGTGTATGGATAATCCACTTTTGTTTTGCTTGCATATTCCTATATCCTTTTGAAACTATCTAAACTGTAGATGAGATTAGAGGAAAAATATATATTTAAATATCTTTTTATTGCTTTAAAAAGTTTGGGTCTGCATTTCTTAGCTTGTTCTCAAATGTTTCTATTTTTCTTACTCTCATATTTCTAGCAGTGTCCTCCTCTCATTTAGGTGTTAATTATCTTTAGGATTTATACTAAGTTATTTTAGGTATACTTCAATAATTTTTCAAATTATCAAAGTTGGTATACCTGTAGTTTCAAATCTTTCTTCAGAATCATCAATAGTATTTTAATACTAATGGATATCTTCCTTTGTTTGTCTTGAAGAATTGTACACATTCTTTTATTATCAAGATTAGTTTGTATTTGAGGTATTTTCCCATTTGATTGATGTTTCAATACAAGATATTTGTTCATTTGGTTCTCTTCAGCTATTCAGCTTCTCTGTTTTTGATTAGGTTCTTGTTAATATATAAATCATTTAAATGTGAAACGGTGGTAAACCTTCACAACATTGGTATTGGCCATTTCAAGGTTTATTGTGACTACTGAATTTCTTGCCTTTAAAGGTTTTGTTACAATCGTACAATATATAAATAAACTATTCAGTAATGTCAGAAAAATGGCAACCCTGCATGGGATAGTATTGATATTAAACTAACACCTCTTCAGCTTTCGTTCCATCCTAATTCCATTTAATTAGAAAGAGAATTCATAGATATTTTTTTAATTGCTACCAAATGAATGAGTCATTAACTTATTCCAGCTGTTGAGAAAGCGGTTTCTGAATTGCCAGCTGAATGTCCATTTTGTGGTCAAAAATATGCCCGAAATTCTCTAGATCGCCATGAGACAGACTTGTGTGAAGAAAGGTAGTCTTCTCATGTGAATATATTTTACCTTAGATTTATCCATTTCTATTTATATATTAATAATTCCTTTCTTAGGCTAATCAGATGATGTGGCCCATTGGAATGGTTTTTTTTTATATAAATACATACATAATCCCATGTAATCCTTATCTTTCTGGAAATAGGAAGTTATATTTGATTTGAATTGCACAACAATTTTTTTTATGGTTTGAGGAAAATCCTAGTTGTGTGTGTGTCTATATCTCTTGCATTATTCTCACTGAGTAGGATGCTTATGCATCAATTGGCAGTCAAGCCCACTACCATATCAAATTTTTTTTGCATAATTTCTAGTGAGTTGAAACCCAAAGTCAGAATTATTTGCTTATTTTTTCCTAATCAGGAGAGTGATGCAAGAAGCTGACTTTAGGGTCTTATTGGAGTTGGTAGCTAGCCTCTATTCACCATCCTTTCTACGAATAGATTAGTATTGCAGCTCACTATTTCTCACCCAACTCTACCTTTCTCATTTTTTTTTATTAATGACTGCAAGACAATTTTAAGATACTTTTCTCACTTTAAAAAGAATGTTGAAGTTGTCCAGGGGAGCTACAAACAACAACATTTAAACTTTAAATTGAATTAAGAAGTCAATAGGTTGTAATGTAAAAAAAAAATGGAGGCTGAAATTATTTTTGATTTATAATGAATAATTCAAATTCAGAGTGGTTTGATGGAGCTTGTACATACATTAGGGGTGGTGTTTTCTGTTAATCTTGACTTGCTTTAGTTCTAAATTTGTCCCATATACATATAGCTTTGGTGTTTCAATTCCTTTTGTTTTTTTTCTCATGAAAGATTGACAAAGGGTCATTTAAATAATGGGATCATTCATTACTTTGTATTTCAACTCGGGGCATTGACTGGGGGATGATAGTCTAAAAGGAGGATAAAACTAGTGAGTAAAGATATCTTTTTCCTTATTCTAACCTTGATTTAGATTTCCTTTTAACTAACTGCTTAGAAACCTAAAGAATTTGGTTCTTAATAAGTATAGTAATTAAAAGATGTAAAATTATCCATGTATGCTGGTGATGCATCCCTTTATACTTTTCCTCCATTTGGGGTATTTCCTTCTCTTTTCTAATATTTTGGTGGACTATATGCGTTATTTATATGAAGTTTTCTGATCTCTTCTGCTCTACAGAACTGTTCGCTGTCAGTACTATGTTTTGGGCTGCGGATGGTGGGGCCCTCATCATGAGGTGGCCACTCATGAGCAACAGTGTCAGCAGCCTTCCAACACTGGAGCTCAGGTAATAATATAATTGCAGAATGAAAAGGTTGAGAAGAATTGGATTTTTTCCCAAGCCATACCTCTCAACATACTCCCTTTTAGGCCATCTAGCTATGTCTGACACATGTATTTCATCTTTATGGTATCAGGTAATGCACCTTGAACAATACTGGCTGTATTATTATGGATTTTTCCAAAATTTGACATTTTTTTCTACAAAAAGCCAGTGAAACCAATCTTTTTAATTGCAAATGTATTTATTTTATGCACCAACACTGAGCAACTATTTAACTTTTATTTTCAAGAGCTTTAGGTTACTTTGTAAGTATAATTGGTAACACTGAAGGAACAGCACTGCATTGTAGCATTTCAATGAAGTCACAGCCAGTTTTGTGTCAGTTGTTATCTTGGCTTTAGAGTGCAAATAAGATGTTTTCTGTTATTTTTTCATTAATCTGTTTATATTAACCTGTGATTATTAACAATAGTATTTCAGGTAGTTTTTTTTTAGCTATAAATTAATTAAACCAAACATGAAATCAAATAAATATATTATATATACCCCCCCAAAAAAACCCCATCTCTCCATTCACACACTCACACATTCTTACAGAGGGATGGAGAGGGTATTGGGAAAGGGGTGGGAGAATGGCCCTTCACACAACACACTCACATTCGCTCCACCACAATGTCTGGGGGGGGGGTCCACTTGGAGGTCCCCCCCCGCCTGAGATGGACATGATCCTTAAAATGACCCGGCCGCAGATGGTAAGATCATGGGATCAAACCACAGAACCTGAGTCCGCCCCTATGCAAGCTCGGGCCCCCTCTGCCTCACAAGGAGAGGAGGGGGTCTCCTCCCCAGGTCAGTGCCCCTGTGACAGCCAAGACCTTCTCCATTTCAGAGAAGGATTTTGCTGTGGCTGGCCATTCCGGCCTAGGGGCTCCTTCTGGTGGAGGAAAGAACCCAGTTCATTCACCAGCTGCCTCTTCTAAAAGAAAAGGAACAGGGAAAAGACTGAAGGCTCCTCTCCCTCCTCAGGAGCCACAGGAACGGGTGGGTCCACTCCGTTTCAGTAAGTGACCAAGCCAAGATCGGCTCATTCAACTCCAAGTGGGGAGCCCCAGACTAAGACCAAAAGTGCAAGTGCACAGAGCGGAGCTTCAATTACGTTGGAGCCCCTCATTCAGAGATTACCTGTGGTGTTCATGCTCGCTGGCTTCAAACACTTCCTTGTTATTCGCTCCACTGATGTAGCATGTTGGCCAAGGGCAACATGATCTATCAGAAGAGAGAACTAGCTAGCATGATTGGTATAGAGCGGAAGGTGACCTTTTCTCAGACGGGAACCTTGTGACATTGTGTCAAATACCTCCGAGGAGGCCATGATTAGTGCTCTTCTGATACTTGATGGCACACCAGTGAGTGTGATGCCACAGACTACCATGAACACCATGAAAGGAGTTATTTATGCGTAATACTCCATAGATGACATCACCTTAGAGCTGAGCGACCATGGAGCGGTCAAAGTCAAACTTGTGATGAGAAAACAGGGACGGGCCTCGAGAGCCACCCCTATACTCTTCCTCATGTTTGACTGTGATGAGCTCCATGAGTAGGTGTGTGCCAGTCGGTATTGTTACCGCATGAAGCTATTCATGCCAGTGCCGCAGAGGTGCTACTACTGCCACCACTTCGGCCTAAGAAACACTCCTGTAGACGTGCAAATGTAAGTTGTTCCAAAGCGGCATAAGATGTGCAAACAAATCGTGTGTGGCCAAGTCTTTCAATTGCAGAGAGCCTCTCCCCCCCACTTCTTCGAAGCAAGGTGGTGCGGTGCGTCTCTCCTTGAGAAGGAAATCCTAGCTGTTCAGGCCCAGGATCACCTCTCATTTCACAATGCTAAGGACTTATTCCTGGCGCGTGCGCCGCTGCCTGGGACATCTTATGCCTCAATGTTGAAAACCACACCCTCTGCTCTTGGCCACTCCAGGCCTCCAAACACAGTCATTTCCGTGCTCATTCGAACCCTTCTGCGGGTTCTCCCACCCTGGGCTCTCACCTGCTAGAGCTAGCGGCACCAAGGGTTCACACCCAGCCCTGGCTAAAACTCCCCCCTTTCCCTTCTCACACGTTGACCATTTCCCGTTTTGCGAAACGGCCGCCCGCCTCCACGGAGTCGTTAGACGACTCATGGGAGGCAATACCTCTGAAGTTTGTTGTGAGGCCATCTTCTGGGCTTCCTAAAACTGCCTGACGAAAGGACAGCACTAAAGGAGCTTCGGCTCCTAAGGCCACACCCAGTGCTAGGCTGGGTGACTCGAAGACGGTGGATCCTCCAAAAGAGGGCCCCTCGACTGCCTAAGGTTTTGAGGCGGCGGGAGGAAAAGACTCGTGGGTCGAGCCCAACCTCCCCCGATAAGTCCTCGAATGCGACAGCGCATTTTCGGGCCAAAAGCATCCGGACTACTGCCTCCGGGAAGCTTACAGCCATTTCCGTGAAGATCATCTCTTCAAAGATGATGGACCCCGCTTCTCTTGCGAGCTAGGCCTGGAGTCCATATTCCTGCAATGGAATTTCAGCGGACTCCGGGCCAACTGGGAGTAACTGTGGAGGCTCGTCTCCTCTCGTTTTCCATAGCTATCTTTTTGCAGGAGGCCATGCTGGGCGCGTGCCTCCTGCCCACCCTCCCTGGGTATAAGGGTTTTACGACCCTACTACCACGGGATGGGGGCTGTGCAGGAAGATGCGCCATTTACACCTGTCATGATATCTCCGTTTTTCTCTTTACTTTAGATAGCTCCTTTCAGGCAGTGGCTGTGCAGTGTGCAGCTACACCTGGATAGGAGGTATACTGTTATTTCTGCATACATTCCACTGTCAGCTGACTTCCGCGGCGTCGTGGCACACTAATGGGAAGACCCCTCTCTTGCTTGGATATCTGAACGGTAGACACCTCCTCTGAGGAGACTACTTGATCAATCCCAAGGGTATAGTCCTTGCTGAGCTGGAGATAGGTGTCCTAAATGTGGATGAGTTTATGCATCACTGCTGAAGAACCACTCTCGATCATCTTTGTGGCTCTCGGATGCACAGCCAGATATTTGGGGGGGGGGGATTCGATGACCTCCATGTTAGTCATCACTTTCCCATTCAAATATCATTTTCCTTGCTGCCTGAGAGCCTGGTGCAGTGGTCCGCATTTCAGGAAATGACTGATTTCTTTGTCTCACTCAACAAGTTTAGGTCTTGCGGCCTAACTACTATTCCTATAACATCTAACCATTTTGCACGCCGACCGCTTCCGCGGTGGTCAGCCGAGTGTGAGGCGGCCCTCAAACAGAACCGCTATGACTACATGCGCTATAAGCGCCGCTCGAACGATTTTACTGTCGCTGAATTTCATTGAGCCAGGGCTAGGTTCCGGTATATTTCGAGGCACGCCTGCCGCTCTTCTTGGCAGGAATACGCGTCCTCATTTAACGGGAAGACCCCTTTAGCAGAGGTGTAGAAGAGAGTCGAAATGATTCGGGGCTAGTTCTCGCAGGACCCCGCCATCTGTTTTCCAGGAGAATGGGACCGCAATCTTGGACCCAGCGTCCGTGCCGGAGTCCTTCGCGACCGCTTTTTCCGCATTCTTGAGCCTGGATGCTGCTTCGCGAACATTCAATGCACGTCGTGATGTCGCGGAAGGCCGCCAACCTGACTTTACTTCCACAGGCGGAGAACACTTTACTTCCACAGGCGGATAACCCTTCTACGACAGGTTTACATTGACTGAGTTGCGTTCCGCTCTCGCTTCGTGCGCGGACACCACCCCTGGTCCGGAAGATGACCCGTACGCCATGCTTCGACAACCTGATGAGCGAAGTATGGCATTTCTGTTACACTTGTTCAACAGGATCTGGTTAGAGCTATTCACCCAGACACTTGCCGAATCGCTACTGTGCTTGCTTTTCGTAAACCGGGGAGAGATCACTCTACCTCGTCTGGTTTTCACTCAAGCTCTCTAACCTCCTGCGTGTGCAAGTTGATTGGGGATTAGCCTTTTTCCTGGACACCCGAGGCCATCTGTCTTCTGCACAGTGCGCCTTCCGCAAGTTCCACTCCACGCCGGATGCTCTGCTTCGTCTGCTAGGTCTTCCTTCATACATAGACCACTACGCCACGCTGTTTTTTTTATCTGAAGAAGGCCTTTGATACCGCATGTCGATACTGTATCATAGAGACTCTCCACACTATGGGGGCGAGCCTTCCCATCTTTATATCTGAATTTTTGCGAGATGGTCGATTCTGCATATGGGTTGGGAGAGCACTCTTTGTCCAAATGGAGCAGGAAGAGCGTGTCCTGTGTGTCACACCCTTTGCCCTGATCATCACCTCGGTGCTGCTGGAAGATGTTATCGCTACACTACGTGGATGACGGGCAGCTCTTCGGACTGCTTGGCAAAGAAGATGGGAGACGGTCGAGGGGAACTTAAAGTTGCGTGCCATTGCGCCGCGACTGTTCCCATGGACCTATCCCCCAATGCCGCGGCGGCTTCAGGTCGTTTTCTGTCGTCTTCGAATCGGACACACTCGTGTGACGCATCGTTACTTGGTGGAGCGCTCGCATGTGCCCTATTGCAACGACTGCGTCGTCCCCCAGACTGTTCGGCATATTCTTGTCAAATGTCCCAGTCTGGGTGATCTTCGCGCACGATACCTGTCTCG
This sequence comes from Ceratothoa steindachneri, assembly GCA_963969495.1. NCBI lineage: Eukaryota > Metazoa > Arthropoda > Malacostraca > Isopoda > Cymothoidae > Ceratothoa > Ceratothoa steindachneri. Next base: position 148,560,662 of record OZ018321.1, on the reverse strand, counting down.
GTACCGGGATGGGCGGGGTCGCTACCGCCTGTCCCTTGTACTCGGGACGAGTGCGTGCACCATGACTGGTGGACTTATTGACTTTTTGGGGGAGGCCGGCCTTCTCCCCTTTATTTAAGGTTCCTTTTTTTTTTGTTATTGTTTTGTTTTAGGTTGCACTCTCCTGCACCGGGGTGAGGGGGACCTCCCCCCGCTGCCGGAGATTGCTTCGATTGTTAAGTTTTTCCAATTTATATTGATTGTTAAGTTTTCATATTTTAACTTTAAAGTAGCCTAATTCTAGGCTGTCGTGTTTTTCGGCGACTTATGCCCAAGTGGGTAGTTGCCAGATGGGCTCTATAAAAAAAAAAAAAAAAAAAACTACGTGGATGACCTTTCGATCTCTTTTCGACGGAGCCCAGATGCCAACTCTGGAGCGTAGACTCCAACAGGCATTGAACCGCGTCTCTCGCTATGCCCAAGCGCAGAGGCTTCGGCTTTCCTTAGCCAAGACTAACGTGCTACACTTCCACCGCTATCCATGGCTCTACCCTGACCCAGACTTGTTTCTCAATGGGGTTCGCCTGGAAGTGGTGTACTTGCATCGTTTCCCCGGTCTTGTATTTGACCGACGCCTCACCTGGTAGGTTCATATTCGCAGCCTTAGTATCTCTTGTACCAACCTCATGGATTTTCTTTGCTCTGTGACGTTCAATGCCTGGACCACTGATATGGCTACTGCCTTACCTTTTTATCTATCATTTGTTCGTTCGAAGTTCGACTATGGATTCGAGTTTTATGCATCTGCAGCCTAGCGTGTATTGGGGAAGGTGGACTCGATCCACCACACCGGCCTTCACCTGGCGATCGATGCCTTCTGCCTGCTTGTTGATGCTGGGGAGATGCCACTAGCTCTTCGTCGTGCACAATTCATTATTTGCCTGTGCATGCGAGCCCGGCGCCTCCTTCAGTCGCCAACAGCTCTCACTGCATCCGCAGCTGATATCGACGGTGCCTGCCGAGAGACGCCAGTCATACCCTAAGCCCTTTGAGTTTAGGGCTATGAAACTTTCAATAGCTCGGTATAACTCTCGGGCCGGTGGCTCCCCTGGTTCTGTCCAGGACGCCACCTTTGACGCTGCAACCGTACCAGTGTATACGGATGGCTCCTAGTCCCAAGAGGGGGTCGTTTCCACTCCGTATCCCATCTGTTTGAAGTCAGCGGGGCTCTGCCAGGCGCTGTCTCTGTTTTTATCACCGAAGTGGTTGCAATACACCGCTCGGGATGGGAGAAACACGACGTGTCCGGTTCGGAGACGGGATTGTGATTGATAACGCCTCACAAACTGCCCTGAGTGCTGTCGTGGCATTGGAATCTCCGTATACCCTAGAGATCGTCGATTCCGCGTACGGGTGGGGGGAGCCCTCTCCGGCCCAAAGGAGCAGGAAGAGGGTGTCCCGCAGGGAAGTGTCCTCAGTGTCACACTCTTTGCCCTGAGCATCAACGGCATCACCTCGGTGCTGCCGGAAGATGTTCTCGCTACGCTCTACGTGGACGACCTTTCGATCTCTTTTGGCGCGGCCCAGATGCCAACTCTGGAGCGTCGACTCCAACAGGCATTGAACCGCGTCTCTCACTATGCCGAAGCGCACAGGTTTCGGTTTTCTTTGGCCAAGACTAAGGTGGTGCACTTCTGCCGCCATCCACGGCTTCACCCCGACCCAGATTTGTTTCTTAATGGGGTGCGCCTGGATGTGGTTGAGTCGCACCGTTTCCTTGGTCTTGTATTCGACCGACGCCTCACCTGGGAAGCTCATATTCGCAGCCTTAGGGTCTCTTGTACCCGCGCCATGGACATTCTCCGTTCCGTGACGTTCAGCGCTTGGGGCGCTGATAGGGCTACCGCCTTACTTTTTTATCGATCCTTTGTTCGCTCGAAGCTCGACTACGGATGCGAGTTTTATTCCTCCGCAGCCGAGCGTTTATTGCGGAAGGTGGATTCGATCCACCACACCGGCCTTCTCCTTGCGACCGGTGCCTTCCGCACTTCCCCCATTGAGAGCCTGTTGGTCGATGCTGGGGAGATGCCACTCGCTCTGCGCCGCGTGCAGTGCATCACTCGCCTGTACGCGCGAGCCCGGCGCCTCCCTCAGTCGCCAACAGCTCTCACTGCATCCGCAGCTGATCTCGATGGTGCCTATGCCGCCGAGAGACGCCAGTCATACCCTAGGCCCTTTGGGTTTAGGGCCAGGAAACTCCTTCGAGAGGTAGATATAGCTCTCGGGCCGGTGGCGCCCCTGGTTCTGCCCAGGACGCCACCCTGGAGGGTACCACATTTGGCTATTTGTCGCCACGCCTCTGCTCCCAAAGCTTGTACTGCGCCGGGAGTATTGCGTTCGACCTTTTTGGAGCACACATCGTGTCACGCTGGTACCGTGCCAGTGTATACGGATGGCTCCAAGTCCCAAGAGGGGGTCGGCTTCCACGCCGTATCCCCTCTGTTTGAAGTCAGCGGGGCTCTACCAGGCGCTGCGTCTGTCTTCACGGCCGAGCTGGTGGCAATACACCACTCGGTACGGGAGATTACGCGACGTGCCCGGTTCGGAGACCGGATTGTGATCTATAGCGACTCACAAAGCGCCCTGAGTGCTCTCGGGGCATTGGAATCTCCGCATCCCCTGGTTCGCGATATCCGTGACGCCACGGTTTTGGCGAGCCGGGCAGATGTCGAGATTATCTTCTGCTGGGTTCCTGGACATGTAGGAATTGCGGGGAATGAGCGCGCCGATGAGGGCGCCAAAGAGTCCGCGAGGACTCTGCGACCGGACCAGCGTTTCGCTCTTCCTCACACCGACTACATGGCAGGAATACGGGCAGCTCTTCGGACTGCTTGGCAAAGAAGATGGGAGACGGTTGAAGGGAACTTAAAGTTGCGTGCCATTGCGCCGCGACTGTTCCCATGGACCTATCCCCCAATGCCGCGGCGGCTTCAGGTTGCTTTCTGTCGTCTCCGAATCGGACACACTCGTGTGACGCATCGCTATTTGATGGAGCGCTCGCCTGCGCCCTATTGCAACGACTGCGTCGTCCCCCAGACTGTTCGGCACATTCTTGTCGAATGTCCCAGTCTGGGTGATCTTCGCGCACGACACCTGTCCCGGTACCGGGATGGGCGGGGTCGCTACCGCCTGTCCCTTGTTCTCGGGATGAGTGCGTGTACTTTGACTGGTGGACTTATTGACTTTTTGGGGGAGGCCGGCCTTCTCCCTTTTATTTAACGCGATTTAATTGTTGTTTTTGTAATTGTTTTGTTATTGCTTTGTTATTGTTATTCCTTTTTATTGTTTTCTGTTTAATTTTTTAAAGTAGCCTAAATTAGGCGCTGTTTGTTTACGGCAACTTATGCCTTAGTCGGCAGTCGCCAGATAGCCCCTTAATTAAAAAAAAAAAAATCCGTATACCCTAGTTCGCGATATCCGTGACGCCACAGTATTGGTGAGCCAGGTGGATGTCGAGATTATCTTCTGCTGGGTTCCTGGATATGTGGGAATTGCGGGGAATGAGCGCACCAAAGGCTCCCTGAGGACTGGGCAACCAAACCAGCGTTTTGCTCTTCACACCGATTACCTGGCAGGAATACGGGCAGCTCTGGCAAAGAAGATGAGAGCTGGTAAAGGGGAACTTTAAGTTGCGTGCCATTTTGCCACGACTATTCCCATGGACCTAACCCCCAATTCCGCCATGGCTTCAAGTTGCTTTCTGTCTCCTCCAAATTGGACACACTCGCTGGACGCACAGCCATTTGATGGAGTGCTCGCTTACACTCTAATGCGATGACCTCATTATCCCCAAGACTGTTTGGCACATTCTTGTTCAATCTCCTAATCGGGGTAATCTTCGCTCACGGTACCTGTCCTGGAATGAGCGAGGTCGCTACTGCTTGTCCATTGTACTTTGGACGGGTTTGTGTACACACACCTACGTGACTTGTGAACTATTTTACTCTTTAGAGGAGGCTGGCCTCCTCCATTTCTTTTGGCTCTTTGTTGTAGGTACATGATCCTGCTCTGGGGGAAGGCAGGCATCCCCTGACACCTGGATGTATTTCCTTTGTCTTGTTTTCTCTTTTTTTTTGCAAAGTTTAGAATAGCGGGCTGTGACCTCAAAAGGACAAAAAAATAGTAAATCATGAGGGAACATTCATAATTTATTATTAATGAGACTCATGATCTTGTTTGCAATCACATTAAGATTTAAAATTGGGTTTAAATGAAGAGATTCTGTGAGCTCTCCATTGCTTCCTTTCTGAGCAATGTAGTAGGTATCAGCTGGCCTCTTCTATTTTATTTTACTCTTTGGTGTTTGTCACATGCTCCCGTGCCCAGGGAACGCCCCCCACCCCTCATCCTGGAGGGTGCTTCCTACTTGCTTTTTTGCTTCTTGTTTTTTTTTTCTGTTTGTGTTAATCTAGCCTAGCATTAGGCTTTAAGGTAATTATGATGACTTAAGTCCTTGTAAGCAGTTCCCAGATGAGCACTAATAAAAAAATGAACATGGTAGTCTGCTTCTCTAGCTTGACTGACATGTATGGTGAAGTGCCATGAAATGTTCATCTCCTTGAAAACAGGACAGATGAGGCTCACAATCTTTCCTTATCACTCAACAAAGAAGTACTGATCAGTCCATGCCTCATTAAAAAGGGGGGGGGGAAACAAACTAAGGGCCGTACAAGCAAGCCTGCAAAGGTTTGGTAGCTGCAACTCTATACCAAGAGTAAAGGGGTGAGGGCTACAGGTTTGGTATCCCTTATTCTAAATGAACCACCTCCTCAAAGAGAGAAGTCAAGATACAAAAATAATTTTAGCTCAACTTAGATCAGGCCACTCCTATCCTTCAAATTTACAAGCACAAAAAACCCTCATCCCAATACCAATCTAACAACATGCATCAGATTTAACAAGACTGAGATGAACTAAATACCTCAACTGTTTTAACCTCACACAAGAATGAAACATACCCTCTATCTGACTGAGGGGCTTGTGGACCCACCCTGTGGATGTAAAGACATTCCTGGGGACAGCCCTCCTTACTGAAGAGAGAGAAGGCCAAAAAGTGCTTCCCTCCTACAGCAAGAATGAGGGGAGGGAAATGTCATTTGCATGTTAAAAGATCCAACTTAAGTTGTGTGGATGAGGCTTAGAATCTCTTACCCCTTAAATAATAATTGTAACACAACAGTGTCGAGGTTGTTCACTCTCAGTTGGGTGATGAGGCTTGTGTCCTTGGTTGCTGTAGCCTCCCTTGAGTCGAAAATCCCACATCTGCTTGAGAAGCAATGTGATATCCATACATTGGTGGAAAAATTAGAAAAAAAATACCTGATTATAGTTCTTGAGTCTTCTGATTGCTCTCCTTCAGGAATTCTAGTATGGGCAACTGAAGCAGTGGAAGGCATTTCCATTTGATTCAAATGCCATTTACTGTGCTCTCAATGGAGCCTTATTTAGCATCTTTTTGCAGATTTTGCCCTACTTGCGTCGTCAGATGGAAGCAAATAATGAACAGAACTCTGTCTTCAACTCCATTTTTTCAGTATTATCTTTGGAAAAAATTACATTTAATGGTAAGTGCTCTCTCAGCTTCGACCTAACTTAATTGCATAGTTTCACTTTAACTTCCTTTTTTCCTGAGTAAACACATCTTCCTCTTTGTTTTGGATTATGTTTTCATTCTCATTAATAAGAAAAAATTCTTCCTTCTATGGCATTGAAATATTCGAATGCTCAGTTAATGAGCAATGTATGATTGAGTTGAAGAAAGTAATCTGGCGAATGCTGCTAATGGGCTGCAGACATGAATGATTTTGCTAAGTATTCTACAAGGGGTGATCAATTTACCTCGATAATCCAAGCTACATGTGACTTTGTGATAGTTTGCTAGCCAACCTTTACCTGCACCCCATCCACCACCACATTTCAAGTGAAACATTGGACACATGAAATATGCAGGTACTCAATAGTTGGCCTGCAAGCAACCAGTTGCAAATAGGGGAAGAGCTGATAGTTCAAAAAGAGAGAGTAAGGTAATGGCAATGACTAAAAATAATTCATAGTGCTTTATTATTAGTAAGGGTTTTAATACCGATCTGCACCCTGAAAATGGTTGTTTTTAAAGTAACAGTTTAACGAGGGATCCGACCCACTGATTACTACAGCATAGGGTGGCTATCACAAAGTCTACCCACATTGCTACTCATTTGGTGATTAACCATTCCTGATGTGGCTTAACTTGGAAGAGGTGTTTCCACTCAGCTAGGCTGTGACTCGTTCCTGTTGTGTGTGGAGCTATGAGCCTGAATTTAAAAAAATAATTGGCTTGAAACATTTGAAGTTGGTACCTTTGATCCAAAGAGCTTTTTACAAACTGTTCCTAGAGGCTTAAAATGGTGCCCTCTCAACCCCTTTCCTCCTGCCCACTATTCACTTTGGGACAGAATGCTCCAGTCCATGAGTGACTTTTTAATAGCAAAACCCATTGCAGAATGTATGTCAAACTTTTTAAAAATATAAACTATAGGAAAAAGTGTGTATCTGAAATGATTTTAAGGGGTGCATTGTGTTTCAGATGTGCAGTTAAAACCTTATCGCACTGATGAATTTATTCACAAACTCTTCTATGAAACAAGTCGTTTTACAGCCCTTAGTTATCAATGGGTGATCAAGGCCTATTTGAATGACAATCAGAAGGATCCACACCTCACTAATAAGAGATACTTGACATATCAGGTTTGTTTTAGTATTTAGTTTACTTTGTGTCCTTTGCTGTTTAAGCAGTTGGGTAGTAATCTAGTCGCTGTTATGTCCATATTTTAATTAAGTTTGGAACTTATATGTGTAATCTCAGAATATATCAAATTCAAAGATTGTGTCTGTCCACTTAGGTGCTAAAATGAGGTCACTAAGAAATCTAAAAATATTTTTCCAGTCAAATTACTGGTACAGGGAAGTAATAGTAATTAGATAATAAAAAAAAAGAGTAATAACGTCCCCCCCCAAAAAACCCCTCCCACCATTAAAAGCTAACAGACAAACAATCTGCCCCAACATTTTTAACACCACAAACCATTCATAGCCATTGTGACGCCACTTTTGCATCAACTGCTGATGCTACTGTTTTACTTTGATTCCTCTCCAAAACCCAGGGCATTGAATGCTCGGAGTAAATTGTAGCCATTGAATGTACACTCCTTACTCTGGTATATTTCAATGAAAGAGATTGTATTCTGTGCTTTGTTACTATAAAAAATTAATGTAACATGATTTAAATGTGTGAAATGGGAATTAATTTGCCATTATTGCATTGATATATTATGTATTTGCTTTAGGCATTGTCTAAACACTAATGTATATATATATATATTACTAATCATGCTTTTTACATTATGTGAAAGCTTGTGAATGTAGTTTTAAAAATGCAAGTGGAAAACTTGCCAGGGAATGGAAGTAGGCTTTGTTTTCTAGTCGCTCGATGGTGAAGCATAAAGTGATTAACGGCGAGGACCAGTTAGCAGAGACTGATAGCATAAATAACAGCAAGACATGGCAGCATCTGAGAGTTAGGCAGGTTTGTCTTCTTGGCGTGGAAGAGAATGGATGAACTGAGTTGACTGAATTGATTTGATTCTCGACAAGCAATTTTTATTCCTCTCCCCAAATTGGAGGATTCTGGTGCTTGGAGAAGAATTTCCTTCCAAGGCAATTTGCTTGCAGCAGAAAGAGAAAGGAGATAGGAGAGCTATAGCTGGCGAAGCACCGAGGGAGGTTTGCAACTCATGTTCCACAGAGACAGGTGGGAGTTTTTTTCTTGGTTGCATGGAAAGTCCCCCGTAAGGGGCGTGGCGATTTGCCTTCCTGGCCGCCGTGCTCACGGGAATCAGTGCCCCGTCCATCCCAGCTTAGCCTCTTCTCCTTTCTGACAGCCTGCGTTTTTACCATACTTCCTCACTCCTTACAACCTCTCCCACAACTTTCTCTCGTCAGTTCTCAATTTCACAGGGTAGAAGCTGACCAGCTTCCCCTCACCCAACTATCCCGGATCAGGACTGAGTGGGGAGGGGACAACGTTCCCTCATTCCTGAGCTCCGGTCTGGGATGGTAGGTTTTTAACAACTTGCTCCATCCCCACCCACACCTTCCTCACATACCCCTTTCTCTCTCCTTTCAATCTCTATCGATTTTACGCCCAGACCAAGCTTGAGCCGCCATACTGAAGGGCTGCCTGGCTACTGGGTGGAAAGGTGTGGTCCTAAATGGGGGCAGCTGGTTCTGCCAGCTCCGTGTTCACCCCCTCGTAGAGCGAGCTACTGCGAGGGGTAATTAGCGTTTGTATGCCATGAATCACAAAGGGTCACTATGCCCCCCAAAATAGAGCCCCCCATCCCCCCTCATTCTCTTCTGGCAGCTCCACTGAAAAAAATGGAGGTCCCTGCACCCTTGTGTTCTCTCTGGGGGCCCTCCAAATTTCTTCTTTGCCTACGGGTGCAAGGGACTCCCCCTCTGTCACTTTTTCCAGCGCCAGTCCCCCCCTCCCTTTACTTCCCAAGGGGACTGCCAAGAAAGCAGGCAGGTGACCCATAATTGACCGATCCCGGTTGGGTTGGCTTGGCTTGATAGGGTTAACCCCATTGGGGGAGCAAAGGACGCCAGGGCCCGTCGGCCCGTGCGCGACAAGTTTGCAGGGGATTATGGAACCTCCCCCCCTGTCTTTCCCGATGGATGCCGGTTCGCTGGCATTAGAAGATAAAAAAAGAACCTCAAATGGGATCTGTGATGTCTTAGGCGGGGATGGCCACATGGAGGGTCCCCGAGAGATGGACTTGGTCCCTGAGGTAACCCAGCCTCAGATAGTAGGACCTTCCATGGGGTTGAACCTGGGCTTGGTGCCAAGCACTGAACCCAAGTCCGCCCCTGTGCAAGGACCTCCTCAGAAGGCTCGGGCCCCTGAGTCCTTACAAGGAGAGGAGAGATCTCCTTCCCTGGCTGGTGCCCCTATAACAGCCAAGCCCTTCTCCATTTCTGAGAAGGATCGTGCTGAGACCGGTCCATCTGGACCAGGGGCTCCTGCTGGCGGAGGAGAGAAACGGTTTCATTCCTCGCCCTTTACCCCCCAAAAAATAGGAAGACTCGGGACTCCTCTCCTGCCACGGGGACGGACTGTTCTGCTGCCGTTTCGGTAAGCGACCAAGATCGGCACGTCCGGTCCCGTTGCTCCCTCTTTGGGGAGTTCCAGACGACCAGAACTGCGCCCCTTACGGGCGCGGCGATTTGCCATCCTGGCCGCCGTGCTGACGGGACTCAGCACCCCGTCCGGCCCCAGCTTAGCTTCTCTTCCTTACTTCAAAACACTTGTTTCCTCTCTTTTCATACAACCTCTCCCACAACTTTCTCTGGTCAGCCTCTAATTTTACAGGGTAGATGCTGACCTTCTTCTCAGCCAACCGTCCCAGATCGGGGCTGAGGCGGGAGGGGACAATGTTCCCTAACCCCTGAGCTCCAGTCTAGGGTGGTTCATCCCCACCCATACCTAACCCACATCCCTTTTCCTCTCGTCTTCAAAATCTATCTGTTTTACGCCGTGTTTAAGGTGGAGCCGCCATGCTGATGGACTGCCAGGCCACCAGGCGGGAGAGGTGGTCTTAAATGGCTCTGCCGGGCTTGTAAGCACTCGCAGTGCGAGCTACTGCGAGAGTTATGCGCGATTGCATCCCGAGTAAAAAAGAGGGTCACCATGCCCAATGATGAGTATAAAAAAAAACCCAACCCCCAACTTCCCCTATAACATCGACGGAGCCGCCCTTGGGCAGCTCCAGCAAAAAAAATGGAGAACCCCTCCCCTGTGCTTGCTCAGGGGACCCTCCATATATCTCTAACCGGAGAGGAGGCTTACTCCTCTCCTTCGCTTACGGGTGTAGGGGACTCCCCCTCAACCCCTTCTCTGGAGGTGCTTTCGGGCGCCTCCCTTTTACCAGCGGCAGTCCCCTCTGTTCTTTCCAAGGGGACTGCCAAGAAAGCCAGCCGCTCCACATCGAAGCGGCTCGGTAGGGCAAACCCCCTTAGGGGGGAGAGAGAAGCCAGGCCCCTTCGGTCGCTTCCCTCAAAAGACCTGCTGCAAAGAATATTGAACCTTGCCGGGGTCAAGGCCCATGCCTCCCCAAAGAAGACTAGTGACGATACTGCCAACGGGACCTGCGATGTCTTGGGGGGGATGGCCAACTGGAGGCCCCCCCTGAGATAGACATGGTCCTTGAGGAAACCCAGCCTCAGACGGTAGGGCCTTCCATGGGGGGAAATCCTGGCTCGGCGCAAAGCACCGAACCCGAATCCGCCCCTATGCAAGGTCCTCCTCAAACGGCTGTGGTTTCCGAAGCAGTACAAGGAGGGGAGGGATCTCCTCCGACCGGTGCCCCCACGACTACCAGGACCTTCTCCATTTCGGAGAATGACCTGGCTGAGGCCGGTCCATCTGGCCTGGGGGCTTCTTCCGGCGGAGGGGAGAAGCGGGTTCATTCCCCGCCCTCCTCTCCAAAAATGAAATAGAAAAAGACAAAAAAGACTCGGGGCTCCTCTCCATCCGCGGGGGCTGCGGGGGCGGATGGGTCTGCTGCCACTCTGGCAAGCGACCAAGCCAAGTTCGGCACATCCGTTCCCTCTGCCCCCCTCGGTTGCGGAGCCCCTGACTAAGAACAAAAGTGCACAGGGCGGAGCCTCGATGACAACGGGATCCCTCATTCAGAGGTTACCCTGCGTTTTCGAGCCCGCTGGCTTCAAACGCTTCCTCGTTATTCGCTCCACTGATGGCACCATGTTGTCCAAGGGCAACATGATCCATCAGAGGACAGGATTAGCTCGTGCAATTGTTAGAGAGCCGAAGGTGACCCGTTTCTCGGACAGGAGCCTTCTGGCGAATCGCGCCGAGGCGGCCAAGATAATTGCTCTTCGGACACTTCATGGCACCCCGGTGAGTGTGACGCCGCACTCTACCATGAACTTTGTGAAAGGAGTAGTTTATGCGAGGGAACTCGCTGACTACTCCATTGAGGACATCACCCTAGAGCTGGCCGACCATGGAGCGGTCAAGGTCGAACGTGTGATGAGAAAACAAGGAGGGGCTTCGAGACCCACCCATACACTTTTCGTAACGTTCGACTGTGACAAGCTCCGTGAGTCGGTGCGTGCCGGTTGGTACCGCTACCGCGTGAAGGCCTTCGTGCCACTGCCGCGGCGGTGCTATTACTGTCACCGCTTCGGCCATATGAATCGCTCATGTAGACGTGCAAAGTCGGGGTTACCCGAAGTCTGTGTAAATTGCCCCAAAGTCGCACACGATAAGTCCAAATCGTGTGTAGCCAAGTGTGCAAATTGCGCAGAGCCGCACCCTGCTTCTTCGAAGCAATGTGGTGCATATCTCCTTGAGAAAAAAATCCTGGCCGTTCAGGCCCAGGATCGACTCTCATTCCGCGAGGCTAAGGACTTGGTCCTTGCACGCCCAGCTCTGCCTGGGACGTCATATGCCTCAATAGTTAGAAAGGCACCCTCTGCTCCTGGCCCATCCAGGCCAACGAGCACGGTTGTTTCCGCGTCCATTCGGAGCCCTTCTGCGGGCTCTACCCAACCCGGGCGCTTCCCTGGTAAAGCTGGCGGCAAAAAAGGGTTCCTACCCAGCCCCGGCTAAAACCAGGGCTCCCCCCTCTTCCCCCAGCGTGACTATTTCCCGTAAGGCGAAACGGCCACGCGCCTCCACCGAGTCGTTAGACTCACAGGAGGCAACATCCCTGAAGTTAGGCGCCAGGCCATCTTCTGGGGTTCCTGAAGCTGTCACCCGAAAGGAGGACAGCAACAAAGGAGCTTCGGCTCATTCGCCCACGCCTAGTGGTGGAGCGAGTGGCTCGGAGACGGTGGTTCCTCGAAAAGAGGGCCCCCCGCCTCCGAAGCCGCAACGCCCGCCTAAGGTTTCGAGGCGGAGGGAGGAAAAGACTCGCATGGCGAGCCCAACCTTCCCCAATAAGTCTTCGAAGGCGACAGCGCTTTGTCCGGCCAACAGCGCCCGGGGTTCTGCCCCCGGGAAGCGTACGGCCATTCCCGTGAGGGTCTTCAGTTCGAGGAGGGCCTCCGCGTCTCCTCTGAGCTAGGCCTGGAGGGCATATTCCTTCAATGGAATTTCCGTGGACTCCCCGCCAACTGGGAGGAGCTGCGGAAGCTCGTCTCGTCCCATTCCCCGTTAGCTATCTTTTTGCAGGAGACCATGCTAGGCGCGTGCCCCCTGCCCGCCCTCCCGGGGTATAAGGGTCTTGCGACCCCACCACCGCGGGATGGCTGGGCTGGGGGATGCGCGGTTTACACCCGGCATGATGTCTCCGTTCTTCCTTTCTCTTTAGATACTCCCTTTCAGGCAGTGGCTGTGCAGCTGCACCTGGATAGGAGGTATACTATCATTTCTGCGTACATTCGACGCGGGGGACTTCCGCCGCGTCGTGGCACGGTTGCCGAGGCCCTATCTCTTGCTTGGAGATCTGAACGGCAGGCATCCTCTCTGGGGAGATTACTCCATAAATCCCAGGGGACAAGTCCTTGCCGATCTGATCGAAGAGCTTGAGATGGGTGCCCTAAACGTGTATGAGTTTACGCATCACTGTCCGAGAACCGCTTCATTTTCTTGCCTTGACCTATCTTTGTGCTCTTCGGATACACAGCTGGATTTTGATTGGGGGGTGGTCGATGACCTCCATAGTAGTGATCACTTTCCCATTCAAATATCATTTTCAGGGCAACTGCCGCCTGAGAGACCACCTCGGTGGTGCTTGGCGCGGGCGCGGTGGCCTGCATTTCAGGAAATGACTGAATTCTCTATCTCAGTCGAGGAGTTTAGGTCGGTAGATGAGGCCGTTGAGTTCTTCTCCAGCAACCTCATCTACGCTGTCCTGACTGCTATTCCTAGAACGTTTGGCCGTTTTGCACGCCGACCACTCCCATGGTGGTCGGCCGAGTGTGAGAAAGCCCTCAAACAAAAACGTTATGCCTACATGCGCTATACGCGCCGCCCGAACGATTTCACTGTCGCTGAATTTCGTCGGGCTAGGGCTAGGTTCCGGTATATTTCGAAGCACGCCCTCCGCTCTCCTTGGCGGGCATACGTGTCTTCACTTAACGGGAAGACCCCTTTAGCAGAGGTGTGGAAGCGAGTCAAAAGGATTCGGGGCAAGTTCTCGCAGGACCCCCCTCCCGTTCTTCAGGAGAATGGGACCGCAATCTCGGACCCAGCGTCCGTGGCGGAATCCTTCGCGACAGCTTTTTCCGCATTCTCTAGCTGGGATGCTGCTCCGACAGCATTCAATTCACGTCGTCATATCTCAGAAGGCCGCCGTCCGTACTTTACCTCTAGAGCCGGAAAATCCTTCAACGACAGGTTTACTGTTTGAGAGTTGCGCTCCGCTCTTGCTTCGTACGCGGACACCGCCCATGGTCCGGATGACGTCCCGTACGTCATGCTTCGACGCCTAGCTGAGCGAGGCATGGCCTTTCTGTTAGATTTGTTCAACAGGATCTGGGTGGAGGGTCTTCTCCCAGATTCCTGGCGAATCGCTACTGTGCTCGCCTTTTGCAAACCGGGGAAAGATGACTCTATTCCGACCGATTTCCGCCCAATCTCTCTAACCTCTTGCGTGTGCAAGTTGATGGAGAAATTGGTAAATGTTAGATTAGCCTTTTTCCTGGACAGCGGAGGCCATCTGTCTTCTGCACAGTGCGACTTCCGCAAGTTCCACTCCACGTCGGATGCTCTGCTCCGACTGGAAAATGCCGTCTGCGAGGCTTTTCTTCGTAGACAGCACTACGCCACGGTGTTTTTCGATCTGGAGGAGGCCTATGATACCGCATGGCGATACGGTATCATGGTGACTCTCCACACGATGGGGGCGAGGGGACGCCTCCCAATGTTTATATCTGAATTTTTTCGAGATCGTCGATTCCGCGTACGAGTGCGGGGAGCCCTCTCCGGCACAAAGGAGCAGGGAAGTGTCCTCAGTGTCACACACTTTGCCCTGAGCATCAACGGCATCACCTCGGTGCTGACAGAAGATGTTCTCGCTACGCTCTACGTGGACGACCTTTCGATCTCTTTTGGCGCGGCTCAGATGCCAACTCTGGAGCGTCAACTCCAACAGGCATTGAACCGCGTCTCTCGCTATGCCGAAGCGCACAGGTTTCGGTTTTCTTTGGCCAAGACTAAGGTGGTGCACTTCTGCCGCCATCCACGGCTCCACCCCGACCCATATTTGTTTCTTAATGGGGTGCGCCTGGATGTGGTTGAGTCGCACCGTTTCCTTGGTCTTGTATTCGACCGATGCCTTACCTGGGAGGCTCATATTCTCAGCCTTAGGGTCTCTTGTACCCGCGCCATGGATATTCTCCGTTCCATGACGTTCAGCGCTTGGGGCGCTGATAAGTCTATTACCCTACTTTTTTATCGATCCTTTGTTCGTTCGAAGATCGACTACGGATGCGAGTTTTATGCATCCGCAGCCGAGCGTTTATTGCGGAAGGTGGATTCGATCCACGACACCGGCATTCGCCTTGCGACCGGTGCCTTCCACTTTTCCCCCATTGAGAGCTTGTTGCTCGATGCTGGGGAGATGCCACTCGCCTGTACGCGCGAGCCTGGTGCTTCTCTCAGTCGCCAACAGCACTCATTGCATCCGCAGCTGATCTTGACGGTGCCTATGCCCTTGAGACACGCCAGTCATACCCTAGCCCTTTGGGTTTAAGGCCAGGAAACTCCTTCGAGAGCTAGATATAGCTCGGGCCGATGTCGCCCCTGGTTCTGCCCAGGATACCACCCTGGAGGGTACCACATTTGGCTATTTGTCACCACGCCTCTGGTCCCAAAGCTTGTACGGCACCGGCAGTATTGCGTTCGACTTTTTTGGAGCACACCTCGTATCACGCTGGAACCGTGCCAGTGTATACGGATGGCTCCAAGTCCGAAGAGCGGGTCGGCTTCCACGCCGTGTCACCTCTGTTTGAAGTCTGCGGGGCTGTGCGAGGCGCTGCGTCTGTCTTCACGGCCGAACTGGTTTCAATACACCACTTGGTACGGGAGATTACGCGACGTGCCCGGTTCGGAGACCGGATTGTGATCTATAGCGACTCTAAAGTGCTTTCGGGCCATTGGAATCTCCGCATCCCTGTTCGCCATATCCGTCCCGCCACGGTTTTGGTGAGCCGGGCGGATTTCGAGATTATCTTCTGCTGGGTTCCTGGACATGTAGGAATTGCTGGGAATGAGGGCGCTAAAAAGTCCGTGAGGACTCTGCGACTGGATCAGCCTTTTGCCCTTCCTCACACAGACTACATGGCAGGAATACGGGCAGCTCTTCGGACTGCTTGTCAAAGAAGATGGGAGACGTTCGAAGGGAACTTAAAAGTGTTGTGCCATTTCGCCGCGACTCTTCCCATGGACCTATCCCCCAATTCCGCGACGGCTTCAGGTCGCTTTCTGTCGTCTCCGAATCGGCCCCCTTCGTGTGACGTATCGCTATTTGATGGGGCGCCCGCGCCCTATTGGGGAGACTTCGTCGTCCCTTAGACTGTTTGGCACATTTTTGTCGAATGTCCCAGTCTGGGTGATCTTCGCGCAAGTTACCTGTCCCGGTACCGGGATGGGCGGGGTCGCTACCGCCTGTCCCTTGTACTTGGGACGAGTTCGTGCACATTGACTTTTGGGGAGAGGCCGGGTTCTTCCCTTTATTTAAGTAGGTTCTATTTTTTTTTGTTATTGTTTTCTTTGTAGGTTGCACGCTCCTGCACCGGGGTGAGGGGGACCTCCCCCCGACGCCGGAGATTGTTTCCTAATTGTTAAAGTTTTCGAATTTTTATCATTGTTATGTTTTCATATTCTTATTTTAAAGTAGCCTAGTTCTAGGCTATCGTGTTTCCGGCGACTTATGCCTAAGTGGGCAGTCGCCAGATGGGCTCTAAAAAAAAAAAAAAAAATCTTTTCAAAGAGGGTCCCCGCATCTCCTCCGATCTAGGCCTGGAGGGCATTTTTCTTAAATGGAATTGCCGCGGACTCACGGCCAACTGGGAGGAGCTGCGGAGGCTCGTCTCGTCCCGTTCCGCGTTAGCTATCTTTTTGCAGGAGACCATGCTGGGCGAGTTCCCCGTGCCGACCCTTCCGGTATATAAGGGTTTTGTGATCCCACCACCACCTGATGGGGGTCGGGTGTGAGGATGCACGATTTACACCCAGCATGATGTCTCTGTTCTTCTCTTTGCTTTCATACTTCCTCTCAGGCACTAGCTGTGCAGCTGCACCTGGCTAGGAGGTATACCGTTATTTCCGCGTATATTCCACTGTCAGCTGACTTCCGCCGCGTCTTGGCATAGTTTCCGTGTCTTCACTTAACGCGAAGACCCCTCTCTTACTTGGTTATGTGAAACGTAGACAACCCCTTATGGGGACACTACTCAATTAATCCCAGAGGTCAGTCCTTGCCGACCTGATTGACGAGCTGGAGATAGGTGTCCGAAATGTGGATGAGTTTACGCATCACTGCCCGAGAACCGCTTCATTTTCCTTCCTCAATCTATCTTAGTGCTCTCCTGATATATACCCTGATTTTTTTTTGGGGGGGGGGGTCGATGACCTCCATGGTAGTCATCACTTTCCCATTCAAATATCATTTCAGTCACTGCCGCCCGAGAGCCCTCCCGGTGGTTCTTGGCGCGGACGCGGTAGTCACTAATTCAGGAAATGACATTTCTTTATCTCCGGCGATGAGTTTAGTTCGGTTGATGAGGCCGTTAAGTTCTTCTCCGGCAACCTCATCTCCATTGGCCTAACTTCTATTCCTAGTACGTCTGGCCATTTTGCACTCCGTCCGCTTCCTTGGTGTGAGGTGGCCCTCAAACAGAGTTATGCCTAGATGCGCTATACGCGCCGCCCGAACCACTTCACTGTCGGTGAATTCGTCGAACTGGCTAGGTTCCGGTATATTTCGAAGCACGCCCGGCGCTCATCTTGGCGGGCATACGTGTCTTCACTTAACGGGAAGAACCCTCTAGCAAAGGTGTGGAAGTGAGTCAAAAGGATTTGAAGCAAGTTCTCGCAGAACCACCCTCCCGTTATCCAGGAGAATGGGACCGCAATCTCGGACCCCGCGTCCGTGGCGGAATCCTTCACGACCGCTTTCTCCGCATTCTCTAGCGGGATTCTGATCCACCAGCATTCAATGCCCGTCGTTATGTCGGGGATGGCCACCCACTGGACTTACCTTCAGACGCGAAAACCCTTTAACGACAGGTTTACTCTGAGTGAGTTGCATTCCGTACACGCTTCGTGCACGGACATCGCCCTTAGTCCAGACGATGTCCCGTACGCCATGCTCCGACACCTTGGTGAGAGAGTATTGACTTTTCTGTAAGATTTTTTTTTAAAACGATCTGGATAGAGGGTTTCCCAGATTCCTGGCGAATCGTTACTGTGCTCGCTTTTCGTAAACCGGGGATAGTTCACGAGTCCGTGCAATTTCTCTAACCTCTCTGCGTGTGCAAGTTGATGGAGAAATTGGTAAATGTTAGATTAACCCTTTTTTTCTGGACAGCGGCGGCCATCTGTCTTCTACACAGGTGCGGCTTCCACAAGTTCCACTCCACGTCAGATGCTCTGCTCAGACTGAAAAACGCCCTCTGCAAGGCTTTCCTTTGTAGATAGCATTACACCTCTTGTGTTTTCCGATCTGGAGAAGGTCTATGATACAGCATGGCGATGGGGTATCATGGAGACTCTCCACATGATTGGGGCTAGGGGACGCCTCCCAATTTTTATATCTGAATATTTGCGAGATCTTTAATTCCACATATAGGTGTGGGGAGCTCTCTCTTGCCCACAATGGAGCAGGAAGAGGGTGTCCTGCGGGAAAGTGTCTTCAGTGTCCCGTTCTTTGCCCTGAGCATCAAAGTCATCACCTCAGTGCTGCCGCAAGATGTTCTCGCTACGCTCTATGTGGATGACTTTTCGATCTCTTTTCGCGCATCCCAGATGCTAACTGGAGCATCGACTCCAACAGTCATTGAACCGCGTCTCTCGCTATGCCGAAGTGCACAGGCTTCAGTTCTCCTTGGCCAAGACTAAGGTGGTGCACTTCTGCGCCATCTACGGCTCCACCCTGACCCAGACTTGCTTCTAAATTGGGTTCACCTGGAAATGGTGGACTCGAACCGTTTCCTTGGTCTTGTATTTGACCGACGCCTCACCTGGGAGGCTCGTATTCGCAGCCTTAGGGTATTTTATACTCCGCCATTGATATTCTTTCTGTGACTTTCAGCGGCTGGGCGCTGATATGGCTAGTGCCTTACTTTTTTATCCATCCTTTATTCATTCGAAGCTCGACTACGGATGAGTTTTATGCATGCGCAGCCGATGGTAGACTCGATCCCCCACACTGGCCTTCACTTGGTGGCCGGTGCCTTCTGCACGTCCCTCAATGAGAGCCTACTTGTCGATGCTGGTGAGATACTGGCTCCTTGGTTCTGCCCAGGACGCCACCCTTGAAGGTACCACCTCTGACTATTTGTCGCCACGCCTCTGCTCCCAAAGCTTCTACAGCGCCGGGAGTATTGCGTTCGGCCTTTTTGGAGCATGCTTCGTGTCACGCTGGGAGCGTTCCAGTGTATACGGATGTCTCCAAGTGCCAAGAGAGTGTCGGTTTCCACGCCGTATCCCCCCTTTTTGAAGTTAGCGGGACGCTGCAGGCGCTGCGTCCGTTTTCATGGCCGAACTGGTTGCAATACACTGCTTGGTACGGGAGATAACGTGACGTGTCCGGTTCTGAGATCTGATTGTGATTTATAGCGACTCACAAAGTGCTTTCGGGCCATTGGAATCTCCGCATCCCTGTTCGCCATATCCGTCCCGCCACGGTTTTGGCGAGCCGGGCCAATGTCGAAGTTATCTTCTGCTGGGTTCCTGGACATGTAGGAATTGCGGGGAATGAGGGCGCCAAAAAGTACGCGCGGACTGCCCGTAAAAGTACGGCGTTCGGCCTTTTTGGAGCATGCTTCGTGTCACGCTGGGAGCGTTCCAGTGTATACGGATGTCTCCAAGTGCCAAGAGAATGTCGGTTTCCACGCCGTATCCCCCCTTTTTGAAGTTAGCGGGACGCTGCAGGCGCTGCGTCCGTTTTCATGGCCGAACTGGTTGCAATACACTGCTTGGTACGGGAGATAACGTGACGTGTCCGGTTCGGAGATCTGATTGTGATTTATAGCGACTCACAAAGTGCTTTCGGGCCATTGGAATCTCCGCATCCCTGTTCGCCATATCCGTCCCGCCACGGTTTTGGCGAGCCGGGCCAATGTCGAAGTTATCTTCTGCTGGGTTCCTGGACATGTAGGAATTGCGGGGAATGAGGGCGCCAAAAAGTACGCGCGGACTGCCCGTAAAAGTACAGGCAGCTCTCCGGTCTGCTTGGCAAAGAAGATGGGAGATCCCTGATGGGAACTTAAAGTTGCGTGCAATTTCGCCGTGACTGTTCTAATGTACCTACCTCCCCTCCCCCATACCGCGGCGGCTTCAGGTTGCTTTCTGTCGTCTCCGAATTGGACACACTCGCGGGACCCACCGCCATTTGATAGAGCGCTCGCCTGCGCCCTACTGTGAAGAGTCGGTTGTTTCCCAGCCTGTTTGGCATATTCTTGTTGAATGTCCCGTTCTGGGTGATCTTCGCTCACGTTACCTCTTCCAGTACCGGGAAAGACGAGCGTGGTGGCTCCCGCTTGTCCCTTGTACTCGGGACTGGTTCTTCAACACAGACTTGCTGACTCTACGACCTTATGGAGGAGGCTGCCTCCCTTCTCCACTTTATTTGACTGTTTTAAGTCGCTTGTTCCTTTTCTCTTTTTTTGTTGTTTTCTTAGCCTTTGCCCTTTCTTTATCATTGTTCCTTTTTTTATTATTATAGCCTAGTCGTAGGCTGTGGTGAGTACGGCAACTTTTGGCCTAGTAGGCTGTCTCCAGATGGGGAAGAAAAATCACTTGCCATCTTTTTTTCATTTTTTTCTCTTGTACTGCCCCCAGCGAAAGTTCATTGGGACTGGGCAGCTCAAGGAATTTTCTAAATTAAAAATAATTCTTGCCTACCCAGGCAATCATAAACTTTCTAAAGATCCATGGCCCTGGTATACACTTTACACCATTTATCCCTTTTGTTTTTGTTTGTCATCTCACTTTCTCAAAGCAACCTAACCAATACTTGAATCAGATTCCCCACCCTCTTTAATCCCACCCCCGTTTTTCATTCCCTATTTGGCCCTCAGTTATCCTTCCTCTACTCTTAATCAGAATTTATCCATGTACTTTACTGTAAATGTTCATTAAATTACCAGCCAACCCAACGCACTTTTCAGTTATAGTTAATCAACAACCTCAAATTAGCTTGAGATAAGCTCCCGAACCTTGGGCAAATGCTTCTTCACTCTACTATGTACCTCAATCTACTTCATGGCGTTCGTCATGACCTCAGCCTCAATGACACGTCAATCAAAAGGGAAGATAATATTGTTCCAAGCCGTTATCATGAAGAGTCATGCAAGCCGGAGATAATTCAGTTCTACAACTGTACCAAAGGTGGGGTGGACACCTTTGATCAGATATGTGCCACATACTCAACATCAGTGTTGCCAAATGTTTCAAAGGTAAACGCGCTCGATCGTGGTCCAAAACACGCTAAAAAGCGCTAAACTGTGTTAAAACGCACTAAAATAGGAAAGTTAAAGCAATACATTAAAACCTAGAATCAATTTTAAACAAATGAATGTAAAGCAATTTGCCTTTAATTTATTTTGAATCCAAGATTTCTAAATCACTGCTCTTCCAAATCGTCATAGTCTTCATCAACCTTTTCTTGAGTTTGATATGTCATGGGCATTCATCGTTCCAATTTTCCTCAAGATATCGTTTGGCAATTTATAATTGAAGCAGCATTTATCACTACACTTTAGACCATATTTTACCGATAAATTTCTCTCAATGTTTTTAAATTTATACAGTTGCGCAATTTTGAATGAACAATGCTCATGACACTAAATAGTCTTTCCACATCGGCATTGCAATGCGGCAAAATAAGTAGTCTTAATGCTATATCAGAGTGTTCTTTGAACTGATTTTCCTTTCCCACGCAGAACCCCGTAAGGGGCGCGACGATTTGCCTTCCTGGCCGCCGTGCTGACGGGACTCAGCGCCCCGTCCAGCCCCAGCTTAGCCTCTTATCCTTCTTTCTGACACCCTGCTTCTTCACTTTCACTACAATCTCCTACAACTTTCTCTGGCCGGCCTCTAATTTCACAGGGTAGATGCCGACCAGCTTTCTCTCAGTCAACCATCCCGGATCAGGGCTGAGTGGACATTGTCCCCTCACCCTTGAGATCCGGTTTGGGGCGGTGACTTTTAACTGCCTGCTTTTTTCCCCTACCTTCATCCTCCTCGCATCCCTTTTCTTCATTTCTGTAGCCTATTAATTTTACGCCAAGCCCAAGGTGGAACTGCCATGCTGATGGGCTGCCTGGTCAGTGGGCGGGAGGTGTGGCCTCGAATGGTGGCAGCCGGCCTCTTATTCATCCCTTGCAGAGCGGGCTACTGCAAGGGGTGATTAGCATTTGCGTCCTGCACTCACAATGCCCACCAATGAAAATCTTAAAAACCTAAATCTCATTTTCGAACTGATCTCTCTGGCTAACCTGGACTGTCTTAAGGATTTTGATTTGGATGCTCCTTCAGCTCCTGCTATTACTAATAGCGGAGCTACAGCAGACAAGCCAGATGAGGTGGTTGTTCCTCGCTCATCTGGTCTTGCTGCTGACAAACCTAAAAAGTTCACACAACACACTTCTATGCAGAATATCGCAGCAGAACCTACTGAATTAAGCACTGAAACTGAATGCACTACCATAGTTTCCACAACGAGAACAATACAGACAACCATGCTGAAACTATAAATGAAAATGGCAATGAAGGCTTTAGGGAGGTTCCCAAAAGACAATCTAATGCTGAGGAAGTGGCCCCACCAACTACTCCCCAAGACACTAGGGACTCAAATGTTGTAACACTGGAACCTTACATACCACATTCCACTCAAAGTCCAGGTAGCTCCACAACTGAGAATCCTTAGATTCCAGTAGTGAGGTGTAAAAAGGGACGACAGAGACAGCATCAACTTTAAGCTACTTTTGATTTTAGTTGTGCAGTCACAGCTCCAACTCCCTACTTTGAGAAATACTTCCTCATCCAGTTTCCTAGATTAGAGTTAGCTACAGATGTAAATAACATTAAACTGGATCAAGACATCCAGTCTAAAGTTGGCCAGACATTAAAAATTGTCAAGGCTACAAAAAGTTATCTACTGGGGGAGGCCCAAACTAGTGTGCAGGCCACCAAGATCAGATCACTAAAGTCTCTAGCAGGAAAGCAAATCACTGTTACTGCACACCGCCAATATTACACTTTTAAGGGTGTAATTCGCACCCCTACACTACAGTAGTCAAAAGAGGAGGAAATACTTGAACATCTGAAGGACCAAGGTGTCACAGATTTCTGTAGAGTACAACCGAGGCGTGATGGACAATTAGTACCAACCAACACTTATATCCTCACTTTTAACCTCCACTCCTGTCCGCCAGTGCTTCGTGTCACTCGCTGGGTATTGATTGAGGTGAACCAGTACCACTACCGCCCGCAGCAGTGTTACAAATATCAGCGCTTTGGCCATGTAGCAAAACATTGCCGTAGAGAGGTAGACACATGTGCTGGATGTAGTGATGGAGGTCATTGCAAGAATGCATGCACAAGTAAGCTGTCTTGCATGCATTGTAAGGGACATCACTACAGTAATGATAGACAATGTCTAAAATACAAATGTGAGAAAGATGTCTTGGACCTACAGATGAGAGAGCGAATTCCTTGTTTTGTAGCTCTCCAAAGAATGTTAGACAAACATCCTATCTATGAACCTTATACTCTGCTCCTCCCCAAGAGAGCAATGTCGCAATTAACAGTACAGTTGCCTCAGCAAGGACCATACCTAATCTTCCTACAACAACAACCACTGCACATACTCCTTCCACATCCACACCACAGAAATGGCATCATCATTCTGATGCTATCATGGATGTGGAGTGTAAAACACGACCTACTCCTCTTGTGAAAACTATGGGATCTCCTCCAAAAGTACAGTCTGCAAATAAAATGGATGCATCTCCTATTTTGAAGAAAGCAAAACAAATGGAAAAGTTCTTGAAAGACTATCTGCGTAAGTCTGACGACCCTCACACTCAAATATGATCATGAAAGACTACCTATATTCGACCTAAAGAACAACAGCAACCCAAGCTTGCCTGGAATACATCAGTATGCAACTTCAAGACTGGAAACACCAAAAACCCAGCCTAGTGAGACTTCTGAGTTTGCCCTACAACTGGAGTCTCGTACTAGTCACAGTACAAAAAAAAACGTCTCCTTACTTCGCCTACAAAAACCTCCACAACTAAAAAATATCACGTTACACCTTGTCTACCAAAGAGTAATGTGCAAAAAAATCCCTGTTATTGGCACTCAAGAGAGTCAACATAAGGCACCACTCCCAGAAAGGTAGGTTCTCCTACCTACCAAAATAATGCCTTCCTGCCTCTCTCCATCTACCATTCTGCAATGGAGCCTGGGATCATTTTGTACCAGGTTTCAAGACTTAAAAATTTAACAGACATGGGTCTCTTTCAAGACCTATAATGTGTTGCTTTTATCCAAATTACTATTATATTGTTATTTAGTTATTTATGATTTTAAATATGACTTAAATTTTATTTTTATGCCTCTTTACTGAAAGCTTCTGATCTCACTATAATAGATATATCTTATTTTCGTGTACCCTATATACTCCAGATTGCTTCTTATATTCTCAAAATTTTAGCCACATAATTCTACTCTAGATTCACAGTTGAATCACCCTATGGTGTCTTCGGTGGTAAAACACCTAATATAATAATAATTCCCACAGAATTCCTATACAAAGAAACTTCTATCCAGAATGAAATGGTGTTCGAAACTTCAACCCAGGATACATTCCGTAGCTGGTTCCATTAAAAATCTATTTTAGTTATGGTCTCATCATTTTCATAAAAATGTTTTGCAAGGTCTACAATTGGCAGTTTTATGGGTTTAAAGCACTCAGTAGTAGTATAATTTTGAATGAAAGTTAGAACTTTTATATTATCTGTTAGTCGCTGCTTAATTTGCGGCACAAGCTCAATGATGAATTTAATGCAACTTTCACGTATTTCATTTTCTCCTTGTTGAAGTTTTTTCCTGGTATTAAAATCATTGAAGTAATAGAATTGATCAGAAATTGAAGATCACTCAATGATTTTGTATTTGCGCCTCAAAAATATTATTAACCCTTTGAACTTGAGGAAGTATTTGTTTCAGAAACACCAGAAAAACAAAGTTTTTCTTGTCGTTGAACAAAGAATATAGAGTTTCAACTGTAAAGTATCTTTCTTCATTCTTTGCTATACTAAAATGGCAATGAAATTCAACCTACTGTTCCAAAATTCTTGAAACAGCCACTTCTTTTGAGAGCCATTTGTTCATTTATTGAGGCGAATAGCACCTTATATTTTGCTTGATGGACATAAGAATGTGATAACCAGTTATAAGTTTCCTTAATCAGTAAGTCTAAATGCCTAGGTAAGCATTCGGCTGCAGCATGAGACACTGCAAGTTGAAGAGAATAACAAATGCATTTGATCAGAGTCAAATGAATAACTCTTTTTAAGAGTGCATAGATGCCATTGTTAATTCCCGTCATGGCTGTGGCGTTGTCTGTACCAAATCCAACCAATTTCTTTAAACCAAGGGAATGTTCTTTTAAGCTTTCCTTAATTGCACTGCAAATTGCTTCAGCATTGCATTCCTGCAATCCAATCAAATCCAAGACCGATACAATAATTTGTTTTCTAGTTTGTATGAGCTAAATTCATAAGAAACGGTTTAAAAAGAGTAGTGTTTTACATGCTCAATGGTGGTGTTCTCAGCCAGTTCAAAAAAGTTTTTAAATGTACCAAAAATATCAGTCTTCGTAATATACTGTAAGCCAGGGCCCTGTATAAGTGTACAACAGTTAGGAGGTAAATAGTAGCAATTTTGTACGAATTTACAAACTTTGGCAGCCCTGAAACAGATTTGGTCTTGATGGAAAATGGATTATCAAATGATCTAATCTAAAACTGCAAAAATGCGCCCAAATGCGCTAAAATAGTGCGGCTGTATCAAGTAAAAATAATTTGCGCTAAATTGGCAACACTGCTCAACATTCTGCAAAACTAAAAGGTGGCCGCTTTGCCTATTGCATGGCATGCACAATGCAACAACACTGAACTCATTCATAGTCTACACTGAGAACATGACAAGACTAAAAAAAAGGCCCTGGTTAGGAGGAATTACATGTAAGCACTAGCTGTGGAGCTGATCAGGCTTTGGGCAGTCACCAGAAGGAATGCGCCAAATTTATATCCTGGTCTCAAACTGCTTATGTCAACCATGTTCAACCTGCCAACGCATGCCGCTGCTGCTGCTGATTATGCTGGTCGTGGATGCCCAGTGGCTGCAGAGACACCCACAGCCCGAACAAGGTGCCAATTCTGCGAAGGATGAGCAGACAGGAAGACACGTACAGATGATATGATTGTCACACAGTTGTCTGCCATTGACACTACCACAAATCAGCTCTGCCTGTGCACAATGCAGAGGTAATAAGTAAAGTATCGTGAAGTAAAACACACATATGCAAACACACCCTTTTTGTTGCTTACCTTAAAACTTACCTTTTTTGTTGCTCCCATTTCATGCCAGGGTGATGTGTAAACCAAACTACCCACCCAGCCTGAGTCTCCAGGGACCCAAGGAGGTGTCAACCCAGCCCAGTTAGTGTCCATGGAGATAATAGATTTTAAGGTTAATGTGTTTATAGGATTGTGGGGGGTTTTATCACTTTTTCATCAAATGCATATAAATTTTGTTCTACGTTTGTTTTGTTTTTTTCATATAACATTACTGTATTGTCAAATATAATAAAAGTTTAGTGCAAGTAAATTTTATTAAATTCCTAAAAGTGGGTAAAATTTACCCAGCAAAAGCAATGGCTTTACAGATACCCATGAAATCGTTCTAGGGTTAAGAAATTGTTTAACAATTGAGTAAAATAATGCATTTTAAATATCCTTCACATAATATCAAAAGGCGACGGTCCCGAAGTGATTAGTAGATCCCACTGTATAAAACCGCAATTGAACATCTCTTTTGATAAATTTGGCTAAATAATTAGCTTAAATTTGTAATTTTTTTTTTATGTACCACTAAATCCACGAGGTCTGATTAACTTTGTCCTTCCCTTTGGAAATCAGTTAATTTCGAAAAGCAAACTGACGAGCCCCCTGAACGTCCATTTCCTGATTCTTCGTGGCCCCTTTGGTGACATGAAGGTGGAGCCCCACATCTGCCAAGCAGAGTTTACCGAATCGAACTCAGAGTCAACTTTCTTCGCCCTTCCACTACCTGACAGTGCTGAATGCAACAAACTCTTGGCCGCCAGGACTATCGATTTCAGGTGACGTATCCATCTTAATATTTTTGTACTCATTCTCCCTTTTGGGGGGCTTCATCGAAAATTTGTTTTATCTTAACTATTACATTAGGGTGGTTCTGAAAGTAATTACGTAATTCACCGCTATAAATTGTTTGACAACCATTTAAAGTATGTCCGAACGTAAACGATAGAAGATGGCATCTAGATCTAGCTTATAATCTCTTCTATCCCATCATGACGTTTATACTGTATAATAAAGTTTAATCCCATGAAAGGTTATGGCGGCAGGTTCTAGAACCCTGCAGTCACACCACCTGACACTCTAAAAGAGCCACCTGGGTTTTTGTGGGGGTAATCTAATTGATTTTATTTATGCCTACCAAAAAAAACTAAATAATGACAAAAAAAGTGACAACCCCAACTAATCGCGAGTATGATATAGGTATAAATGTAGAACCCAAAATATATACAGCAAACCATAGAAATATAGATCATACAATATATATATATATATATATATAAAGTGTTTTGCTAAAGGCATCTTCTATTCCCTCCTTTAACTTTAAAATCAGAGTTTTAGTGAATTTCGGAGAACTTATCCATGTCCTCAACTCAGACATAAAAGCGAATATATGACAGATGTGATAAAAAATATGTATATGTAAGTAAAAGAACTCAATGACGAGTTATGGTATATGATAGTGAAACCACTGTATAGGAGCCAAAAGTTTAATTTACGAGACCAGTTTCAGTATGTAGTTTATCATACCCTCTTCAGTGGTATACTGAGAATGCGATAGTTACAAAAGTCTATAAATAGCATACAGATCAGAAAAAAAGAAACAAACAAAACGGGGGAAATAGGTCATTAATCAGGGGGTGTGTGGTCTAGTCTTAAGATTGTTGCCTAAGCTGTTTACGATGAGGTTAAGGGAATGGGGGCTGCATTTCAATTGCCCATCTGACAAATTCAAATTGGGAATTTCTCCTATTAATATAGAATCTACTATTTTTCTTTTAAGGAAATCTTTACAATTATATATGATTTGTGCCTTTGAATAGTCAATTTGGTGGTTGAAATTGCCAATATGATTAAAAATACTTGATGTGGTACTGCCTCGTCTGACATCACCTTTATGTTCATAAATTCGTCTCTTTAAGGTTCTTCCTCTGGCCGTTTTGCACGCCGACCACTCCCATGGTGGTCGGCCGAGTGTGAGACGGCCCTCAAACAGAAGCGTTATGCCTACATGCGCTATAAGCGCCGCCCGAACGATTTCACTGTCGCTGAATTTCGTCGGGCTAGGGCTAGGTTCCGGTATATTTTGAAGCACGCCCGCCGCTCTTCTTGGCGGGCATACGTGTCTTCACTTAACGGGAAGACCCCTTTAGCTGAGGTGTGGAAGCGAGTCAAAAGGATTCGGGGTAAGTTCTCGCAGGACCCCCCCTCCCGTTCTCCAGGAGAATGGGACCGCAATCTCGGACCCCGCGTCCGTGGCGGAATCCTTAGCGACCGCTTTTTCCGCATTCTCTAGCCGGGATGCTGCTCCGCCAGCATTCAATGCACGTCGTGATGTCGTGGAAGGCCGCCGGCTGGACTTTACCTCCAGAGGCGGAGAACCCTTCAACGACAAGTTTACTGTGAGTGAGTTGCGCTCCGCTCCCGCTTCGTGCGCGGACACCGCCCATGGTCCGGACGATGTCCCGTACGCCATGCTTCGACACCTGGGTGAGCGAGGCATGGCCTTTCTGTTAGATTTGTTCAACAGGATCTGGGTGGAAGGTCTCGTCCCAGACTCCTGGCGAATCGCTACTGTGCTTGCCTTTCGCAAACCGGGGAGAGATCACTCTACTCTGACCGGTTTCCGCCCAATCTCTCTAACCTCTTGCGTGTGCAAGTTGATGGAGAAATTGGTAAATGTTAGATTAGCCTTTTTCCTGGACAGCGGAGGCCATCTGTCTTCCGCACAGTGTGGCTTCCGCAAGTTCCACTCCACGTCGGATGCTCTACTCCGACTGGAAAATGCCGTCTGCGAGGCTTTCCTTCGTAGACAGCACTACGCCACGGTGTTTTTCGATCTGGAGAAGGCCTATGATAGCGCATGGCGATACGGTATCATGGAGACTCTCCACACGATGGGGGCGAGGGGACGCCTCCCAATGTTTATATCTGAATTTTTTTGAGATCGTCGATTCCGCGTACGGGTGGGGGGAGCCCTCTCCGGCCCAAAGGAGCAGGAAGATGTTCTCGCTACGCTCTACGTGGACGACATTTCAATCTCTTTTGGCGCGGCCCAGATGCCAACTCGGGAGCGTCAACTCCAACAGGCATTGAACCTCGTCTCTGGCTATGCCGAAGCGCACAGGTTTCGATTTTCTTTGGCCAAGACTAAGGTGGTGCACTTCTGCCGCCATCCACGGCTTCACCCCGACCTAGATTTGTTTCTTAATGGGGTGCGCCTCGATGTGGTTGAGTCGCACCGTTTCCTTGGTCTTGTATTCGACCGACGCCTCACCTGGGAGGCTCATATTCGCAGCCTTAGGATCTCTTGTACCCGCGCAATGGACAATATTCTCGGTTCGATCCTTTGTTCGCTCGAAGCTCGACTACGGATGCGAGTTTTATGCATCCGCAGCCGAGCGTTTATTGCGGAAGGTGGATTCGATCCACCACACCGGCCTTCGCCTTGCGACCGGTGCCTTCCGCACTTCTCCCATTGAGAGCCTGTTGGTCGATGCTGGGGAGATGCCACTCGCTCTGCGCCGCGTCAGTGCATCACTGGCCTGTACGCGCGAGCCCGGCGCCTCCCTCAGTCGCCAACAGCTCTCACTGCATCCGCAGCTGATTTCGACGGTGCCTATGCCGCCGAGAGACGCCAGTCATACCCAGGAAACTCCTTCGAGAGGTAGATATAGCTCTCGGGCCGGTGGCGCCCCTGGTTCTGCCCAGGACGCCACCCTGGAGGGTACCACCTTTGGCTATTTGTCGCCACGCCTCTGCTCCCAAAGCTTATACTGCGCCGGGAGTATTGCGTTCGACCTTTTTGGAGCACACATCGTGTCACGCTGGAACCGTGCCAGTGTATATGGATGGCTCCAAGTCCCAAGAGGGGGTCGGCTTCCACGCCGTATCCCCTCTGTTTGAAGTCAGCGGGGCTCTACCAGGCGCTGCGTCTGTCTTCACGGCCGAGCTGGTTGCAATACACCACTCGGTACGGGAGATTACGCGACGTGCCCGGTTCGGAGACCGGACTGTGATCTATAGCGACTCACAAAGCGCCCTGAGTGCTCTCGGAGCATTGGAATCTCCGCATCCCCTAATTCGCGATATCCGTGACACCACGGTTTTGGCGAGCCGGGTGGATGTCGAGATTATCTTCTGCTGGGTTCCTGGACATGGAGGAATTGTGGGGAATGAGCGCGTCGATGAGGGCGCCAAAGAGTCCGCGAGGACTCTGCGACCGGCCCAGCGTTTCGCTCTTCCTCACACCGACTACATGGCAGGAATACGGGCATATCTTCGGAATGCTTGGCAAAGAAGATGGGAGACGGTCGAAGGGAACTTAAAGTTGCGTGCCACTGCGCCGCGACTGTTTCCATGGACCTATCCCCCAATGCCGCGACGGCTTCAGGTCGCTTTCTGTCGTCTCCGAATCGGACATACTCGTGTGACGCATCGCTCTCTGATGGAGCGCTCGCCTGCGCCCTATTGCGATGACTGCGTCGTCCCCCAGACTGTTCGCCACATTCTTGTCGAATGTCCCAGTCCTGGTGATCTTCGCGCACGACACCTGTCCCGGTACGGGGATGGGCGGGGTCGCTACCGCCTGTCCCTTGTACTCGGGATGAGTGCGTGCGCATCGACTGGTGGACTTATTTACTTTTTGGGGGGAGGCCGGCCTTCGCCCTATTATTTAAACAGGGTTTGTTTTTTTGTTTTGTTTTTTGTTTTTTTGCATTTGTTTTTGTTTTTTTTTCCTTTAGGTTGCACGCTCCTGCGCCGGGGGGACCTCCCCCCGATGCAGGAACTTGCTTTCTTTCCCCCATTTGGGGTGGGTTTTTTTTTTTTCGTTTAATTTTATTTTAAAGTAGCCTAGAACTAGGCCAGTTTTAATACGGCGACTAATCCCCATGTCGGCAATCGCCAGATGAGCTCTTAAAAAATAAAGAAAAAAAGTTTAAGGTTCTTCCTGTCTCTCCTATGTAAAATAAAGACAATTTGTAGAGGCACACAGGATTAAATATACACTTGCTTCATTTGGCTGATCCACAGGCTTGGTTGAATGGAAAGATTTAAGGATAGAAAAAGGGTATTTAAATGTTGTTAGGCCTGGGGAAATAACTTTCTTCACTCCTTTGAGGAGGGGATAGTCACTTCGTATTACTAACCCCGTAAGGGGCGCGGCGATTTGACTTCCTGGCCGCCGTGCTGACAGGACTCAGCGCTCCGTCCGGCCCCAGCTTGGCATTCTTTTTCTTCCGCTAACCCCTATCTCGTCTTCTGTACCAATTCTCTTTCCCGTAAGCGGCGCGGTGATTTGCTTTCCTGGCTGCCGTGCTGACGGGACTCGGCGCTCGTCCGACCACAGCTTAGCCTCTTTTCTTACTTTTGCCTCTGTACGGGTCGACGGATGCGCCCACTGGGGGGCATCGTCTGCAGGTCCATGCCTTAGAGGAGGTTTGGCTGCCCGGGTCGTCATTTTGTTTCTAGGAGGTCTTAGTACCGCAGTCCAGAGAATCTCCGTTATGCGTCTCCGCTGTTTTTAAAACGACAGTGGGAGTCGGGGGGGGGAGGTACCCCGTCTGGACTGTATGGGCGCTCTTTGGACTCACGATGACGATTTGGTGCATGCCCTCGGCTCCAGGGGCAGCTCAAAATAAAATATATACTTATATGGGTAAATTTAACAAACATAACTCCCAACCTGCAGTCTCCGGTCATCGTGCCTTGGACCCTAACGGTAGACGTTTGATCCTTTCGGGTCAGAAGTCGACCCTGAGTTGGATTACGACCGATTTTTAGTCTTGAAAACGAACGATAGTCCTCTTAGAAAGGCTGACATCTTCGACGTCTACGAGGATTTTGTTGAGAAATGTGGCCACGTAATGATGGTGCATTGATAGTCGAGGCGAAATCAAGCGAGTAGTATCAGCGGATTAAGACCCTACAGTCTTTAGCTTCTGTAGACATGTCCTCTGCTTCGCACCCGACATTTAACACCTGTAAAGGTGTTATCCGATCGGGAGAGTTAATAGATTACGATGTTGACAGGCTGGTATCAAAACTTACCAATCAGAAGGTTGTAAGTGCCCACCGCATTTCCAGGTTTGTGAATGGCGCTAGGTTACCTACCGCCATCATAATCCTGACCTTCAACAGATTGGAACCACCCAAGTATGTTAAGACTGGCTATCTTAACATCCCGTTCAAGCCTTACGGTGAAAACCCACGACGATGCTTCCATTGCCAACGCTTTGACCATGTAAGCAAGTTTTGTAAACAGGCAAGGTTGTGTGTGAATTGTGGATCGGATTATCACGGGACGCCCTGTTCTCAACAGCCTTGCTGCCCTAACTATGGTGGAGAACACCCTGCAACATCACAGCACTCCACTTTCTTTCTCTATGAGAGAGAAGTCATTGCCATTAGAAACAAGAACAGGGTCAGTTTTAAAGAGGCCAGAAGAAGAGTAAAGGAGATGTATGTCCAACCTGGTGTGAGCTTTTCTGATTCTCTGCGTTCTACCGGGCCAAAGAAAGGGATAAGTCAGAGACCTCCTCCTGGTTCTCCTGTGTCTGACCGGGTAAAAAGTCCTCCCCGTCCTAAACGTACATCTCTTCCTGATGAATACTCTTGGTCAGCACCTAACAGTGCTTCTGAGGTTACCAACAAAAAGAGGAACCTTCCGTCCTCTCCTGGTTCCCCAAGGGTGGTTAAGCACCTTGCTACCGGTCCAGAAAATGTGGATGTTGATCATGTTGGTCCTCAGGTGGTATCCATTCCACCTCTGGACATTCACCCTGCCCCTAAAGGACCAAGCTCTTCTTCAGCTCCAAAGCCAATTATCACTTCCCCCCCCCCTTGTTTATACTGCTTTGGAATTATTTCGACCCCTGAATGAGAAGGAACCAACCTTTGCTCCTTCCCAGGAGCCAGCTGTTGGGGAGGTTACCCCCTCATCTGAGGAGGACTCTCAAAAACTGACTCCACATCCTTCTCTTATCAGCATAGAATTCACAACTTTTGCTGATGTCCTTGACACCACCAGCTGTATCAACATAGTCTGTTCCCTCGACACCTGAACTGCCCCCTGGAGTTGCTTCCATCTCTGCTTCTCCAGTGAAGACAATTCTCCCTTACAGCCACTTATCAAAATCTGATGCGCGACCTCTTAAACAAAAACCAATGGCAAAACTCAAGCTTCCGATGCCTCCTTTGTCGCCAACTACTTCCGCTGGTAGTTCAAATCAAAAATCTCCTACCCCTAAAGTAGGAAGAAATCTACCGTTATGCTTAAACGTTACAATGTTTCCAATTATTCATTGGAACCTCCAAGGTCTCTTTCCTAAATGGGAAGAGTTCAAGCTCCTGTTTAAGGATTACAATCCCGATTGTATTGCTTTACAGGAGACTTGCTTGGGTACTCGCAGAGAACCCAACATTTCGGGTTTTGTGGGATATTATTTGAACCCCGGAGAACTAATTCATGGTTTTGCTGTTTTTGTTAACAACGGGGTTCCCCACAACTAGCTCTCTCTTAACACAGACATGCAGGCGGTTGCTGTCCGCCTGTTTTCCAGTCGCCATTATTCGGTCTGTTCACAGTATCTTCCTCCTGGCGAGGAAAGAGATACAGCTACAAAGTTAGCTAATTTAATTTCTCAACTTCCTCCTCCCTTTTTATTGATTGGCGACTTTAATGCTCGACACCCCCTTTGGGTTGGCCATGATAACAGCCCTAGAAGAAATATGATTGAGAGATTTCTGGTCATTAATGATGTCTGCTTTCTTAACGATGGCAGCCACACATCATTTCACATCCAGACAAACAGCTTTACATGTGTGGACTTGTCTCTCTGTTCACCAAGCTGTAGAGCTGATTTTGACTGGGCAGTGATCACTTCCCCATTGTAATAACACCATGTACAGGTAGTCCACCTTCACCACCTATCAAAAGATAGAATACAAAAAAAAGCAAACTGGCCTAAGTTCAGGCACCTCTCGAGCCATGATGGGTCCTTCCCTCATGAAGATATTGAAGTTGCTATTGATGATCTTGTAGCCCACGTCAATCATGCAGCTAATTCCTCCATCCCGCTCTCCGGCTCAACTGCTCGTGGACCACAATTGCCTTGGTGGTCTGCTGAATGCTCGAGAGTTGTCACTGAATGTAAACAGGCTTGCCGACGTTACCATCGGTGCCCCACGATGGTAAAGAAACTTGCTCGTAACCGAGCAAGGGCAGCACGGCCACGCACCCTTCGACGAGCTCGAAAGACCTCGTTGGATGGCTACATCGTATCGATATGTTGGCAGACCCCTGTAGACAAAATTTGGGAGAGGGTCAAAAAGCTATTGGAGAAATCCAATGGCTTTACAGTTCCCAACATTGTTCAAGCCGGAGAACTGTTGGGAGACTTGTCCCATATTTCCCAGGTTTTGGCCGGATCGTTTGCTAATATTTCAAGCCCAGAAAACTATTCCATCCAATTCCAGCGCTTTAGGCTCGAACATGAGCACCATCCTATCAACTTTATGGAGCTTAACATGGATAATGAGCTTTATAACCGGCTCTTTTCTATCCATGAGCTCCATAATGCACTGGAGCATTGTGGATCCACTGTACCCGGATTGGATGGTATTTCCTATGATATGATTAGGAATATGCATCCATTCCTCCTCTTACATTTGCTGGACATCTATAACTTCATCTGGATTAGGGGCTGCTTCCCTTCTATGTGGAGGGAGGCTGTGGTTCTACCTTTCCGAAAACCAGGAAAAGATGGGGCGGAACCCACCCATTACCGCCCCATTGCCCTTACTAGTTGTCCATCTAAATTGTTTGAGAGGATGATAAATACAAGACTCGTCTGGTTTTTGGAGACAAATCATCTGATATTTCCCTCTCAATCAGGGTTCAGAAAAAAAAACAGAGTACCATCGACTTGCTTGTTAGAATGGAGTCTTATATAAGAGATGCTTTTTCAAAGAGGCAGCATTCTGTTGCGGTTTTCTTTAATATTGAGAAAGTATATGATACCACTTGGAGGCGTGGTATCCTTAAGCAACTCCATGATTGGGGCCTGCTGGGCTTTCTCCCCAGGTTTGTCGAGCAATTCCTCGTGGCGCACACTACATGTAAAAGTTGGAAATGCCCTATCAGAGCCCGTAGAGCAAGTTGAGGGTGTGCCACAGGGAAGTGTCCTCAGTGGCCATCAATAGCATTATCGCAAATCTCCCAGCTGAGATTTCCTCAACTCTATATGTGGATGACTTAGCGCTTATCTGTCAATCGCCTAGACTTCCATTTGTCATCCGTAAGCTACAGCGGGTTATAAATACCGTAGCTGATAATGCTTCTTCCAAGGGCTTCCGCTTTTCCTCAGTAAAGACCAAAGATGTCCACTTTTACAATCATAGATCGGTGACATCGGACCCTCCCCATGTGTCACTCTATGGTGTCCCTGTCACCTTTGAGCCCCATTTCAGATTTCTAGGGGTGATCTTTGATTCGAGGCTTTCTTGGAGGCCTCATTTGGACGCTTTGAAAAGGTCTTGTCGGAAGAGAATAGACATAATGAAATTACTCTCACACAGTTTTGGGGGAAGTGATCGACGCACCCTGTGGCTTCTGTATTCAACATTGGTCCAGTCAAAGCTGGACTATGGGTCACAGGTGTACTCCTCTGCCTCGCCGTCCATCCTTGAAAAATTAAATACTGTGTGTAACCAGGGTGTGCGCCTGGCTTATGTAGCCTTCAAGTCCTTCCCTGTGTGGAGTCTCTATGCAGCGAAGGGGCTCTTCCTCTTCCTTTTCACAGGCTCAAGTCTAACCTCAAATATCATTTTAGACTTGAGCAATTACCATGGTCGCCAGTATATGAGTGCATGTTCAATTTGCGAACAGTGGCCTCATATGATAGATTTCCATCCCTGGCTCGCCCCTTTGCTCTGCGCATGGCCGAGCACACAGGACGTCTAAGGGAGTTTTCTGTTATTCCGTTTTCGATACCAAAGATTCCCCCATGGCTCAGCTCATAGCACTTGTAGTGGTATGCAAGGGGCTTACTGGTAGGCCCAAGGATCAGTTCTTGCCTGTAGCCTTGAGAACCATGTATGATCAACACTCCTCCCACCATCGGACGGAGTTGGAGCTGCTGCTGTCTTCCCATCTCAGACAGCATTGGTTCACCTGCCAAGTGCAGCTTCTGTTTCGACAGCAGAACTAGTTGCCATTCTTGCTGCACTCTTTGTTATTGCTCCTAGGCCATCTGGTTGTCTTACGATTTTCTCTGACTCCCTTAGTTCTCTGGAGGCACGTGAGTGCTTTTGGTTCTAGCCATCCGCTGGTTTCCAAGATCCAGCGGTGGCTTTTTATCTTTCTCCTATTCACCTATTCATAAGATTTCTTTTTACTGGGTGCCCAGTCACCTGGGTATCTCAGGTAATGAAAGGGGCGGATGCTGCGGCCCAGGAGGCGGGCATCATTGGGGACACCCCCATCAGCCCCAGTCCCACTTTGTGATGTCTATCCCCTCATCACCGAATATGTAGTCAGCTTATGGCAGAAGATGTGGGACGAGCTTCCTCCCACCAAGCTCCATTCCATAAAACCTTCAGTCCTCCCATGGCGACATACCATGAGACCACATAGACTGGAGGTTAT
Organism: Ceratothoa steindachneri; assembly: GCA_963969495.1. Classification (NCBI taxonomy): domain Eukaryota; kingdom Metazoa; phylum Arthropoda; class Malacostraca; order Isopoda; family Cymothoidae; genus Ceratothoa; species Ceratothoa steindachneri. Next base: position 148,524,109 of record OZ018321.1, on the reverse strand, counting down.
TTTATGCCGACTGAGGATAGGCCATTGCCGCCTCACTCATGGTCACTTGATGAATGGGCAGCCCCCACCTTTGTGCATCCTGTGCGTGGTGCAGCTGTCCATCCTTCACATTTTTAATTTTCAGAAGAATCCAATCTTTTAGTCAAAATTTAATATATTGTCTCATGATTTAATATTCTCCGTTATTGTATCTATTGTTGATCCATCTATTGTCTATGTTTTTATCCTTTGTTGAGTTCTCAATAGTTTATTTATTATATCCTTTTACACCCCTTGATGGTTTTAAATTCCTGTACTTCCATTCTATTGATCTTAATTTCATAGCTATATTTTTGTATATTCTCCAGATTTCTATATTTTTATTGAGAACACTCATGCAATTACCTGTCCTTGAATTTGGCTGCGAGCTAGTCCGTTTGGGCTTTTCAGCATTTATTTTCGGCACTATTCATTCATTCATTCGTATTACTAAATTTGTTTTTAGCCTTGGGATGGTAATGAGTAGACTTTGCTTTAGATAAACTTTCATTGATCACGTTGGGGTGGGGGGATAATTTAATTCAATGAAACTGCAGTTTATATATGTAATCACGTCTTCTAAAAGCAAGGGTCACATATCTTAAGTGCTCTTAAAAACATACCTGATGCAATGGCTCGCTTAATGTTAATATCATGTTGAGAAAAAAAAATGGATGTATGAGTTAGAATGGGTTGGTTTTCGGTACACAGTGAAGCTAATTTTGTCAATGACTAACAATCTTTACATCAAGAAAAGATATACAATTATCTTTTTCCCATCTACTTTAAAATTGATAGTGGAATGGAGGTCGTTAAGATTTTTAAGGAAATGTCATATCGATTTGGCCTATAAATAGTTTAAACTTATTTGACCCTGTCTTCTTACCCTGCTTGCTCATTTTCCTTATAACCCCTCCCACAACTTTCTCTGGTCGGACTCCAATTTCACAGGGTAGACACCAACCAGCTTCCCTCACCCAACCATCCGGCATCACAGCTGAGGGGAAAAGGGACGACGCCCATGAGCTCCGGTTTGGGGTGGTGGGTTTTTAAGAACCTGCCTCAACCCCACCTTCACCTTCCTCTAACCTTTGAATTTTACGCCCAGCCCAAGGTGGAGCCGCCATGCTGAATGGCAGCCTGGCCACTGGGCAGGAGGAGTGGTCTCTAATGGAGGTAGCTGGCTTTGTCCTACCGGAGATGAGGCCTACTCCTCTCCTATATCTACTGGTGTGGGGAACTCCCCATCCCTGTAGGTGCCCTTGGGCGACTCCCTTTTTTCCAGTGGCAGTCCCTTCTTTGCTTTCACAAGGGACTGCCAAGAAAGCATGAAGGTGACCCAATATTGACCGCTCGCGGTGGGAGCGCCTCGATAGGGCCAACCCCCTTTAGGGGGACATGGGATAGCAGGGCCCATGCCCTATAATGTCCTGCTAGCCTGCGGGAGCTGTTTACAGGGATCAGTATCTGCTCCCTCTCTTCCTCGACGGATGCCGGTTCGCTGGCATTAGAAGGTGCAAAAGGAACCGCGAAGGGGGATGGCCACATGGAGCCCCCCCCCCCTCCCCCATCCTCCTTAAAATAGACATGTTCCTTGAGGTGACCCAGCCCCAGACGGTAGGATCTTCCATGGGGTCGAACCCGGGCTTGGTGCCAAGCATAGAATCCGTGTCCGCCCCTATGCAAGCTCCTCGGACGGTTCGGGTCCCCGAGGCCTCAGAAGGAGAAGACGGATCTCCTCCCCTGGCTAGTGCCCCTGTGACAGCCAAGACCTCCATTTCACAGCAGGATCTGCCGGCGGAGGGGAGAAGCTGGTTCATTCCTCGCCCTCTTCTCCTAAAAATAGAGAAAAAGACTGCGGGAGCCACGGAGACGGACGAGGCCACTACCGTTTCAGTATGCGACCAAGCCGAGATCGGCACGTCCGGCTCGGGTGGGAAGTCCCAGACTAAGACCAAAAGTGCGCAGAGCCCCGATTACGTGGGGCCCCTGATTCAGAGGCTACCTAGCGTTTTCGAACCCGCTGGTTTCAAACGCTTCCTCGCTATTCGCTCCACTGATGGCAGCATGTTGGCTAAGGGCAACATGATCCATCAGAGGAGAGCTCTAGCTAGTGTGATTGGTAGAGAGCCGAAGGTGACCCGTTTCTCGGACGGTAGCCTTCTGGCGAATGCATCGAATCCCTCAGAGGCGGCGCGGCCATGATTAGTTCCCTTCGGACACTTGATGGCACACCGGTGAATGTGACGCCGCACTCTACCATGAACTTCGTGAAAGGAGTAGTTTATGCGAGGGAACTCTTGGACCACTCCATAGATGACTCTACCTTAGAGCTGGCGGACCATGGAGCGGTTAAGGTCGAACGAGTGAAGAGAAAACAGGGAGGGTCTCGAGGCCCACGAGGCCCACGCCTAGACTCTTATTCACTTTCGACTGTTACAATCTCCCTGAGTCTGTGCGTGCCGGTTTGTATCGCTACGGCGTGAAGGCATTCGTGCCACTTCCGCGGAGGTGCTACTACTGTCACCGCTTCGGCCATACTAATCGCTCCTCTAGACACGTAAAGTTGGGGTTGTCCAAAGTCTGTGTAAGTTACTTCCAAGGCCGCACACGATAAGTCCAAATCGTGTGTGGCCAAGTCTGTCATTTACGGAGAGCCGCACCCCGCTCCTTCAAGCAATGTGGTGCTGCGTATCTCCTTGAGAATGTAATCCTGGCCGTTCAGGCTCAGGATCGTCTCTCATTTCGCGAGGCTAAGGACTTGCTCCTGGCGCGCCCGGCTCTGCCTGGGAAGTCTTATGCCTCAATGTTAAGAAAAACACCCTCTGCTCCTGGTCCCTCCAGGCCTATGAGCACGGTCGTTTTCGCGCCCTTATGAACCGTTCTGCGGGTTCTACCGACTTCAGGTGCTCCCCTGGTAGAGCTGGTGGGATAGAGGGTTTACACCCAACCCTCGCTAAAACAAGGGTCCCCCCCCCCCTCTTTCCCCAGCGTGCTTTTTTCGTAAGGCGAAACATCCGCGCACTTACACCGTGTCGATAGACTCAGAGTAGGAAACATCCCTGAAGTTGGTCGTGAGGTCATCTTCCGGAGTTCCTAAAGCTGCCCCCCCGAAAGGAGGACAGCACTAAAGGAGCTTTGGCTCATTTGCCCACACCCATTGGTACGCTGGGTCGCTCGGAGACGGTGGATCCTCGAAAAGAGGGACCCCCGCCTCCGAAGCCGTACCGCCTGCCTACCGTTTCGAGGCGGAGGGGGGGAAAAAACTCATAGCGAGCCCAACCTCTCCTGATAAGTAATCGAAGGCGACAGGCCTATGCCGCCGAGAGACGCCAGTCATACCCTAAGCCCTTTGGGTTTAGGGCCAGGAAACTCCTTCGAGAGGTAGATATAGCTCTCGGGCCGGTGGAGCCCCTGGTTCTGCCCAGGACGCCACCCTGGAGGGTACCACATTTGGCTATTTGTCGCCACGCCTCTGCTCCCAAAGCTTGTACAGCGCCGCGAGTATTGCGTTCGACCTTTCTGGAGCACACCTCGTGTCACGCTGGAACCGTGCCAGTGTATACGGATGGCTCCAAGTCCCAAGAGGGGGTCGGCTTCCACGCTGTATTCCCTCTGTTTGAAGTCTGCGCTGCGTATGTCTTCACGGCCGAGCTGGTTGCAATACACCACTCGGTACGGGAGATTACGCGACGTGCCCGATTCGGAGACCGGATTGTGATCTAGAGCGACTCACAAAGCGCCCTGAGTGCTCTCGGGGCATAGGAATCTCCGCATTCCATGGTTCGCGATATCCGTGATGCCACGGTTATGGCGAGCCGGGCAGATGTCGAGATTATCTTCTGCTGGGTTCCTGGACATGTAGGAATTGCGGGGAATGAGCGCGCCAAAGAGTCCGCGAGGACTCTGCGACCTGACCAGCGTTTCGCTCTTCCTCACACCGACTACATGGCAGGAATACGGGCAGCTCTTCGGACTGCTTGGCAAAGAAGATGGGAGACGGTCGAAGGGAACTTAAAGTTGCGTGCCATTGCGCCGCGACTTTTCCCATGGACCTATTCCCCAATGCCGCGAAGGCTTCAGGTCGCTTTCTGTCGTCTCCGAATCGGACACACTCGTGTGACGCATTGCTATTTGATGAAGCGCTCGCCTGCGCCCTATTGCGACGACTGCGTCGTCCCCCAGACTGTTCGGCACATTCTTGTCGAATGTCCCAGTCAGGGTGATCTTCGCGCACGTTACCTGTCCGGGTACCTGGATGGGCGGGGTCGCTACCGCCTGTCCCTTGTACTCGGGTCGAGTGCGTGCACCATGACTGGTGGACTGATAGACTTTTGGGGGGAGGCCGGCCTTCTCCCTTGTATTTAACTTGTTGTTTTTTTGTTTTTGTAGGTCGCAGGCTCCTGCGCCGCGGGGAGGGGGACCTCCCCCCGACGCCGGAACTTGCTCCCTGATTGTTCTCCCTTTTTATTGTTGTTTCTGTTTAAATTTTTATTTTAAAGTAGCCTAGAAATGGGCTGTTTGTTTGCGGCGACTTATGCCCAAGTGGGCATAAGTCGCTACCGCCTGTCCCTTGTACTCGGGACGAGTGCGTGCACATTGACTGGTGGACTTGTTGACTTTTGGGGGGAGGCCGGCCTTCTCCCTATTATTTAAGCAGGGTTTGTTTTTTTGTTTTGTTTTTTGCTTTTGCTTTTTTCTTTTAGGGTGCACGCTTCTGCGCCGGGGGGACCTCCCCCCGACGCAGTAGCTTGCTTCCTTTACCCCTTTTTGGGGTGTTTTTCGTCTCTTTAATTTTATTTTAGAGTAGCCTAGAACTAGGCCCGTTTTAATACGGCGACTAATGCCCAAGTAGGCAGTCGCCAGATGAGCTCTTAAAAAAAAATGCTCTATGTTCAATTTGTGTGTTGCTCTGCTGTGAATTTAATCTAGCCTAAGACTAGACTGATTTATTTTTTTTTATTCCGGCGTGGTGTCATTGGCCAATGGGCACTTAAAAAAAATAAATAATTAAAAACCTGCCTACATGACATACCTCTTCAGGCCTTCTACCCTTATCCGGTTTTAGTGTCCGTCCACGATAAGCTTCCGAGGACGCTGTGGGTATCCGCCCTGCCCTACATTCTTGTGTTTTAACAAAAAAGAAACAAGATTTTTTTTTTTCTGATAGTTCGGGTATCACAAGATTCCATTTGCTTCTGGCGAAGAACGCACTGGAATTGGTCTAAGTAACCAACAGGGTTTTTTTTAATCATCCTGCCTTTTTCTTTTCTTCCCTTTATTGCCTTTTCCTCCCTTTATTGCCTTTTCCTCTCCTTCACTTTTCTGCTCTAACTCTGAAGACTGTATGTTCCATTCCAGTTCCATTGTCATCTGTGATCGAATTATTTTATTCAAATTTTTCTTAGCCTTTTAAAATTTTACCGTAACTAAATTATTTGGCTTGCTTCATATTACTATTACAAATATTACTTTCTTTTTTCAGACTCATGATGGCATTAATCAGCAAGTAAACATTTCCTTTCAACGTTCTGGATTAAGAAGTTTTTGTCAGGCAATGCATTTTGTGTGTGATTACAGTAGTAGCCTATCTACTACTCCTACTTGAAAATAGGCACATCGATGTGTTTAGTGTTTTCCGGTCAAGCCCTCGAGTACAAATTTCTTATTGAAAGACATTAGGAGTTAAGACGAAGCTTTTAATGTATTAGCCAATTAAACGTTTGGAAATAGATTTAGAGGAGGATATTTAAACATCAAGTGTGCCCACTTTAAAAATATTTTGTCCTTGATCCACTTGTCATTCTGGAATGTCTGAAGATGCTCTCGCTTCAGAATCCATTTAGTTGCTCATTGCACTGTATTTTTTAAAAACTTGACGCTCTGCCCTCGTCCTGTTCTACCTAGTAATTTTACACATGTTGCTTACTACAATGTTATTTTTCATTTGAATTGGCCCGGTTGATCGTTGCCCCAAAGATTCAGATTAAAGCCCGGGTTTACTATACCTGGCTTGGAGAAACAGGGTTTGGATTGTCGTTGATTAATATACAGTAAAATAGTAGAATCTAAACCACAGTTATCAGTTTTTACTATATTTAAATTCTAAGATATCGAAATTACACAAAGCATAGGTTGGTTGATATACCTGCAAGTTATTAGCGAAAATATTGATTGATTGATTATTTTTTATTTATTAATAGATAGATAGATTTTTTTGAGAAAACAAACATGGCAAAAAGCCTCCATAAAAACGGTGAATAGATACGAAAAATGAAAAACATATTAGCTGAGACTGAAAGCGTAGTAGCGATGGAATAATATTGTAATAAGATTTGATGATGGCCAAGGATTCTCTCCCAGGATCAGCTGCTTCAAAGAACTCTGAGCGGGTCTCTCCAAGAGATCTAGTAGCATTTGGTGGATCTATAGATTTTGTCTTAAGCTTGAGCGTGTCAGGCTTGTTAATGTGTCTTGTACTTGTGGCAGTGGGTGCTGATGTCATGTGTGGTTAATCGGCTGCGGTGTTTGCACGTTTAAATAATGGTTTAAACCCAAAGATTGGAAGGATCGCTGTAAATTGTTGCTGATGGGGCCCTGTTTTCATTGTAGTTCAATACCCTGGAGCATCTCCCTTGGGTCTTGTGCTTTTTACTCAGTGCTACAGCTTTTGCATGTAATGGGAGGAGTCTTGGGCTTCATGCAGTGAGAAGAAAGTGCGCTCGGCTCGGCGGAGGTCGCATTGTTGTTTTGCTCACTGCCTTCATTTCGGGTTGAGGTGATTTACCGACGTGTTTCGACCACCACCTCTAGTTTCCCATCCTCGTGCGCGCTCTTCTTGGACTGGCTGCGAACGAGCTCCTACCTTCTCGATATGAGGAAGAGGAAGGGTGGCCCTGGGGGGGTGGGGAGAGCAGGCCCTCCTGTGACCAAAACTTTTATGATTTTATGATGCCCTTCTTCCCTCAAAGGAGTCGACGGTGCCTTTATCAATCCATAAACTACCTGGCCCTTCTCTTCCATGCATTTCACTTTGCCTCCTTTACGCAACTTTATTTACTACCCTACTCTGGCCGGCGATTTATTTTGCAAGTTAATCACCGACCAGCTCCCACCATCCGCTCCTTCCTGGGTGGAATGGTTCACCTGTTGCTCTTGTATTTTGTTTTAACATCCCTGTATTCTCCCTGCCTCCATCTTTTTCGCCCAAATCACTAGGGCGCTCACAACATTTGGTCCCTGAGTGAGAGAGGTGGTATCCAGTGGATCCGATCTGTCCAACCGGCACCCCATGTGCCCACTCCGGGAGGGGGAGGGACATTCACCGGTCGCCATACCCAATTACAATTATAAAAATACTCAAATTGGATCTATAATGGTTATTGCCCCGACCCTCCCATCCCACGAACTAAACTTGAATTACCTCCCACCCTCTAACTATTACCCCTTCCCAATCCCTCCAAGGCCTTGCTGTTCCTCTCTCTCTCTCTCTCCACGACAACCAAACATACTCGTTCATGCCCCCCTCCCCTTGCTCTCCCTGAAAAGGAAATGTTTGGTACTTTATAGATCGATAAAAGATCATAAATGGTAACTGAAAAAGGTTATTGACAGTTTAATGAAAAAAAAAAAAAACTAGCTTAACAACAAAGATTTAAATTTACTGCAGCTGTAGAGAATTGTCATCTCAGAAAACTAAAATTTCGCGTATGCTTGGAGCCGATTTGTTAGTCTGCTTCGAAGCCCTATAACGAAGGAGTGAGCTTCTAACGTGTCCAGAGTTCTATATCCTGGTGGCCGCAAACCAGACTTAATTTATAAATGTCATGAGCGATCCTGAGTATGTAGCAGAGGTTTTCCTGATTTGATCTTTTTTTCCCTCGTATGACATTGAGGTGTATGATCGCAGGGTAATAATGGTGATAATTGAAAGGAGCTAGCGAATGATTGTTGTTTTACAGTACATAACCCTGTAGCATTTTTCAGGACGATCCCTTCTTCTAGGAGTAAATTGAACCGCATTGGTTTACTGTAGTTTCCTTCTCATATTTTACCACTTTTATCTCAACCCCCACCCCACCCCCTTTCAAAATTTTCACGGCCGAGATGCTTCCGTTGGTTTTTCCTCTTTATTTATTTATTATTTTTTAAGTTTTTAATATGAGGCTAGAAAGTGACCTGAATTTCAACATTCACTGATTACACCGTGGGCGGACTTCCCTGCCGTTTGTGTTCGTGGAAAGTGCGAAAGTACTTCGTTGCTTTTTACTGGTATTTAAGGGAGAAGTACCTGTGTTTTTAGTCTAGTGGATGAGGCGTTAAATTTCCACATACGTCTTGATATCGAGTTCGATTCTCAGTGTGGCGGGACTCTCAAATTTCTGCATTCGTCAGGAAATAGCCGCTACCTGGTGATGGGCCGAGTGGATTGCCAGCTCCATGCACATACGACACCATCACAATATGGGTGTCTCTTCCATGCCCCTTTGCTTTGCACACACTGCATCACTCTTTCGTATACGGAACCCGTGAAAGGGGTTTCCATATCCACGTTCTCTTGACATGGAACTAGTGGGTCTCGTCTCCACCGCTCTTACTTCATTCAGCCCCTTACGATGACCTGCGTCGTTCCCACTGGCTTTCCAGCCCATTGTCATTCTCATCTTAATGCGAATTTCATTATCCAGCTAGGCACCTTGTCCTCAAATGAAAGGATCGGGTGGCGCAATTAACTAACCTTTGCTTACTCTTATTTTTGATGAAGTACTTTTTCTGATTTTTGTTTTGAAACCACTTGTTTTCTTTACTTCAAATATTCCCTATATTAATATATGTGCCCGGAAATGTATTGCACCCTCATTTTTAACATTCTCAGTAGGTCGATACAGTCATTATTCTCTTCTAATTATTACTTTGTCTTAAGATATAGTGATGTTAAATGTCAACATAAGCTAGTTCATAGGGGTAGACTCCGTGTTAGATCTGTCCATGGACTATTTTTGTAACGATAACAATTAAATTACTCTTCGCTGAAAAATTAGAGAGAAAAAATATAATTTGTTCCAGACTAGTTTTGTTCTATTGTCAAGAAGGCAAAGTTTGAGTTTTATTATATACTTTCACCGATTTAAATTAAGGATGTCGTCTTTCATACAATTACTAATGAATTTTAGAGTTAAGGATATATATGTAAATAAATAGTCTTATCAGTGATAGTTTTTTGTCTTACCTTAAAGTTTCGATCGATTAAAAGACTAACAACTGTAACCCCGATTTTCACAAGGACTGGTTCGCTCCCATCTAAGGGCACTAAAAACTGCACCCTGGTCTGCCCTATCGAACACAAAGCAGCCCGGTATCTTTTCACTCCAAATTGGGTCTTACTTAGTAACGATGGGGATAGTGTAGCATCTCGTCAAGTTAATGTTTATCTCTTGGTAGAAGGCCCCAACCAACTTTACATGGTGTTCCAACATGTCCACCTGACACTCGTATACCCTTATCTCGTCTCCTAGTTAGGAGGAGTTTGTAAGACCACCACGACATCACTTCTCACCTTCCCTTTAGCGGATGTTACAATACAACTGGAGGATGCATGCTTTTCAAAGATTGGTATATTTTACATAGTTTGTATTTTCAAATTTATATCAAAGTATCTAAATAGGTTTTAAAATAATTTTAGTATTTAAATAATTCGGACTTTATTTCTGAACTTCTATATATTTAAATGTGTCTACACCTAAATATTTAAATATTCTGAAAATTAATTTAATTGTTCAGGTACTCAAAGTAACTAATGTCAAGTTGCTCTGAAATAAATTCTTTATGGGTTTCGAAAAGGCATGATGCCCAGATCTCGAAAGGCTGGGTTACATGTGTCGAACCCTGTAACTTGAATTAATCATGGTAACTAGCAGAGACAAGTGAAGATCTTAAAATGTGCATCCTTCATATGAAGGCAAATATTTTAAAATTAAGAATATGAATGGAAATAACATCAATTGTACCTGCACATTGTGCCGATCCGAACTTTCGGTTGCAATTAATGCTACTAAAAATCTCTACACATATACAGTTGAGATTTAACAAATATTTCAATGAGCCATTATATTACGAATATCTATCCAAATTTCATTGTGAGTGTTTTGTTTTTATTGTAGATACATAGTTTTATTCATTAACTTTAATTATTATTTGTATTTCTTTTTCAGATCGTGGTATAGATGCTAAGATGCGTGACCTCACTGAGTTCGAAAAAGGCCAAATTGTTGGAGCTCGAATTGCAGAACAGCTAAACTCCTTGTTTTTTCGAGAGCTACCATATCAAGGACCATGACAGAATTCAAGAAGCGGGGCAAAGCCTCCAGCAGGACTTGGAAGCTCGCTGAAAGAGACCGACGAGTGTTGAAACTCATTGTGATGTAAAATCCCCGGACAATTGCCCCTAAAGTGACTGCATAGTTGAATCAACATCTCACTAGCCCAGTTTCGACCAAAGCTGTTTGCCGTGAGCTCAATAAAGCCGGATATCATGGAAGAGCCGCCATCAAGAAACCTATGCTTTCTCATCAAAATATTAAAAAAAAGTCTGAGCTGGTGTAGAGAACACAAGGGCTGGTCGACAGATTAATGGAAGCGAGTAATATTTTCCGACGAGTCCAGTTTTTCTCTTTTCCCCACTACAGGGTGGGTTTATGTGTGGAGGCAGCCCGGGGAATCTTTTAATCCTGACTGCCTTCTTCTTACAGTGAAGCACTGAGGAGGGTCAGTGATTATTTGGAATTCTCTTGGTCCAATTATTCCCCTGCATGGTAGGATCAACAGCAATGAATATCTGAATATTTTGGAAGATCAAGTCCAACCCTCGTCCAGCCATGACTCCCTGATGGTGAGTGTTTTTTCCAAGATGACAATGGCCCAATGCACACCCCTCATGCAGTTAAGAATTGGTATGAAGAGCATATGAGTGAGCTACAACACATGGAGTGGCCCCCACAATCTCCAGTTCTTAAGACGACTGCGTCCTCCCCCAGACTGTTCGGCACATTCTTGTCGAATGTCCCAGTCTGGGTGATCTTCGCGCACGTTACCTGTCCCGGTACCGGGATGGGCGGGGTCGCTACCGCCTCTCCCTTGTGCTTGGGACGAGTTCGTGCACATTGACTTGTTGACTTTTAGGGGGAGTCCGGCCTTCTCCCCTTTATTTAAGTAGGTTCTTTTTTTTCTTTTTTTTTCGTTTTCTTTGTAGGTTGCACGCTCCTGCACCGGGGTGAGGGGGACCTTCCCCCGACGCCGGAGATTGCTTCCTAATTGTTAAGTTTTTCCCATTTTTATCATTGTTTTCATATTCTTGTTTTAAAGTAGCCTAGTTCTAGGCTGTCGTATTTCCGGAGACTTATGCCCAAATGGGCAGTCGCCAGATGGGTTCTAAAAAAAAAAAAAATCCAGATCTTAATAATATTGACCATTTGTGGTGCGTCTTGGAGCGACAAGTTAGAAGTCGTATAGTGTATGGTTATCAATGTGATTTATCTTCGGTTAATAAATCAGCCTAGATAGCGTTTTGAAAACCATAACCATAAATTTTGTTTGATCGAAGATGTCTGCCGTTAGCTTTAGGCCTAAAGGCGACAGCGAAATAAATTTTGGAATAATGACTTGGGCTTTAAGAAAGACAATTACACAAATAAAAATATAGTCATAAAATCAACGAATGTACAGAGATAAGTAGTTTAGGTATACAATGTAAGATATTTTAACATATGATTTACAGGAAAAAGATGAGAAGAGAATTGAAGTATGTGAAATTAATATGATGGAATAAAATGTTGAATATATAGTAAATAATAGAGAGTATCTATGAGTAAATATGTAGTATTTTAAAGTATATATAATGGACTGAATTGGGGCTGCAATGAGAAGTAAATATAATTAGGACTTACTCTCGTATGGTCGTTTGCAAAGAATGTGAGAGTGAAATTAACTCAGTATGATTTGTTTGTAGGTAAATGAATAATTGTAGAAGAAATGGTTACCGACCTTTATACGAAGAAAGCAGCGAGTCGAGTAGGCAGGATAGCGTGCTCTTTTGATTGAGCTGGGAACGTGTGTTTGTTTGTTTGTGTGTGAAATTTAAGAGATGTTGTTTGGAACAGTATACGTTAATTGAATTGACAAGAAAATAAATGAATGATTAAATTAACAAAGTTAAAGGATGGCATGAATTATTTAAATGACAAAAGAATTGAATTTTATACATAATAAATGATGATGATATATATATATATATACATACATATGTTTCCCAGGAGGTTTTTATTATAGGAATGCCCAGAGGCATTGCTATAACCGTGTCTGAAATAGCTGGAGCAGTTATTGAAAGAATAATGGCTCAAGATTCCTCCCAATGAAGTCAGAAAGTTTTATGAATCAAGTCCAAGACGCATCGATGCTGTTCAGAAAACAAAAGCAGGACCAACTCCGTATTAAATATATATTCATTGAATTTAACACGTGTTCCAATTATTTTGTCCAACCCCTGTAGGTAATTTAACATTATTTTACAGCTCAGACTAGCATGGTTAGCGAACACTAATATAGGTTTTTAATGAATATTGCGGCAATATCTTAGATAGCTCTCAGATCACAATAAACATAAAAACCTATATTTCGTTATTCAAGGGAATGAAGTTTACATGCTAACGCGAAGTCTAAATTTTGCAGACGAATTCCTTAGGCCTAAATCTGTGCGAGGTTGGGGAAATACGTATTATTTAATAAACAGTTAGATTATTTAAAGGTGAATTTATATAGTAACAGTTTATGATTGTATTTAGAATTGCGCGTGTGAATTAAATTTGCATGAGTTAACGGGAATGGATTTAAAATTGATAAATATGGTTTGGTAATTAGAGTATAACAAATGATAATTGGTAAATAGTAATTGGCAAATAGATAATTGATAGATAGTAATTGGTTGATTTCAATTAAATTGGTGAATAGTTTATAAGTAATGGATATATAGATTTTATAATTGTTAAATAGTAATTTGTAAATAGTTTGATAAATTATAAATAGTTATTGATTTATAGATTGGATTATAGTTAAATGGATTGTATTATAAGTAATTTGATGGGATAAGTTGTTAAATGGATTATAAGGGAGTTGAATGGGTCTGTAAATGAGACAAAAGAATCACGCATTAATTCGCGATTCTTTCGGGAAATATTTAGCTAAACAATTACAATTCAAATATTTACAGATCTGTTTCACCGATGCAAGGGTAGCAAAGCGAATGAACCTCATGTTTAAATTTTAAGACGCTTGGCCGAGCGGGTGTAGCCATCTCCCGATTTAGGTCAGGGTTACCGATCCTTCTTGAAATTATATATATATATATATATATATATATATATATATATATATATATATATATATATATATATATATATATTTATATTTGTAGGGGTATATATCGCTACACTAATACACCCCCCTCCTCCCCCTTCTGCCCCGCTGAAACCTTATTACATTGCTCATATGGCATTTGTGTCGTCTTGTCTGCCCTCTCTTCCTTCTTTCCGCTACTTCAGAGGCTCTAAGCTTTTCCACGTGGAAACTTCTTTGGTGGGTGGGTTTAGTGGCAAATAGGAGGTAGGGTTGACTGCTTGATCAATCGGTCCCTGGAGTCCTGACACGCCATTGGTCCTGTGCTGCCGTCTGGGGCAATTGTGGTTATCGCAGTATGTGTGTTTTATCGTTGGGAGATAAGTCCTTTCCTTTGACAGCATAGTTCCCCCTTGCCCTCATTTAGGACTCAGTTCAGAGTAGTGAGGTAGTCTGGTGAAGCAAACATCTATTTTAGATGGGATCAAAAGCGTTAACAAAAAACTTTGTCTGTGATCCTCGCGTGAATGGATTCGTACCAGTCCCAACTTCTCCACATACGTCGATCCATTCTCAAGTGAAGGGGATCTTCATCTGGATTACGACCGGTTCTTAGTCCTCCGCTCAGATTCCGACTTTTCCCTTTCGAAAGTGGCTGTTAGTGAAGATTTTGATAAATGTTGCGGCGAAAAACTTCGTATGTAGTCCCTTAATGAAAAGAACTGGTGAAGGGGTCTTCCCGTGCGCAACGTGATATTTAAGACTTGAGTTTCTTATCGCACCCACCATCAATACGAGAGGTGTTCAATAAGTTCTCGGCCTAACCCAGAAGGAGCAAAGGTTCACTCAACTACTTTTATTTATTTTGAATCCCCCCAAAACCTCCATGACCTTCTTGGTCTTCTCGTCATCAGCGAAAGAGATACCCCGCATCTGTTGCTTCAAGTGTGGAAAAAGGTGAAAGTCTGAGGCCTCCAGATTGGGGGAATAAGGAAAGGGGGGAACAATTCGAACTGCAGGACACCAATTTGTTCATGGCCACCATGCTCTCGTGTGGAGGTGCATTGTCCTGCAAGAGAAAAACACCTCGGGGTCACTTTCAATCGGTGTTTCTGAAGGAGATCCTCCCGAAGCTTCCCCAGAAGATATGCATAATATGGTGCGGCCATGATCCAAGAAGTCCACGAGGAGGATCACTCCAAGCTCCCAGCCCCGTAAGGGGCGCGGCGATTTGCCACTCTGGCCGCCGTGCTGACGGGATCCAGCGCTCCGTCCGGCCCCAGCTTAGCCTCTCTTCCTTCCTTCAAAACACTTGTTTCCTCTCTTTTCACACAACCTCTCCCACAACTTTCTGTGGTCAGCCTCTAATTTCACAGGGTAGATGCTGACCTTCCTTTCAGCCAACCGTCCCGCATCGGGGCTGAGGGGGTGGGGGACAATGTTCCCTAACCCCTGAGCTCCGGTCTGGGGTGGCTGGTTTTTAACTACCTGCTTCATCCCCACCCATACCTTCCTCACATCCCTTTTCCTCTCCTCTTCATAATCTATTAATTTTTTCGCCGTGTCCAAGGTGGAGCCGCCATGCCGATGGACTGCCAGGCCACCAGGCGGGAGGGGTGGTCCCAAATGGCGGCGCCTGGCTCTGCCGGGCTTGTAAGCACCTCTCGCAGTGCGGGCTACTGCGAGAGGTGTGCGCGATTGCATCCCGTGTTTAAAAAAGGGTCACAATGCCCAATGATGATAAAAAAAAAACAAACCCAACCCTCAACTTCCCCTGTTCCATCGACGGAGCCGCCCTCGGGCAGCTCCAGCAAAAAAATGGAGGTTCCCTCCCCTGTGCTTGCACAGGGGACCCTCCATATTTCTCTAACCGGAGAGGAGGCTTACTCCTCTCCTTCGCCTACGGGTGCAGGGGACTCCCTCTCACCCCCTTCTCTGGAGGTGCTTTCGGGCACCTCCCTTTTCCCAGCGGCAGTCCCCTCTTTTCTTTCCAAGGGGACTGCCAAGAAAGCCAGCAGGCAGCCCTTAGCCAGCCGCTCCCCATCAAAGCGGCTCGGTAGGGCAAACCCCCTTAGGGGGGAGAGGGAAGCCAGGCCCCTTCGGTCGCTTCCCTCAAAAGACCTGCTGGCAAGAATTTTAAACCTTGCTGGGGTCAAGGCCTGTGCCTCCCCACACAAGACTGGTGACACTGCCAAGGGGACCTGCGATGTCTTGGGAGGGGATGGCCAACTGGAGGCCCCTCCTGTGATAAACATGGTCCTTGAGGAGACCCAGCCTCAGACGGTAGGGCCTTCCATGGGGGGGAATTCGGGCTCGGCGCCAAGCACCGAACCCGAATCCGCCCCTATGCAAGGTCCTCCTCAGAAGGCTGAGGGCTCCGAGGCAGTAAAAGGAGGGGAGGGATATCCTCCGACAGGTGCCCCCACGACAACCAGGACCTTCTCCATTTCGGAGAGGGACCTGGCTGAGGCCGGTCCATCTGGCCTGGGGGCTTCTGCCGGCGGAGGTGAAAAGCGGGTTCATTCTCCGCCCTCCTCTCCAAAAAAGGAAAAGACTAAAAAGACGAAAAAGACTCGGGGCTCCTCTCCATCCACGGGGGCTGCGGGGACGGATGGGTCTGCTGCCACTTTGGTAGGCGACCAAGCCAAGATCGGCACATCCGGCCCCTCTACCCCCTCGTGTGCGGAGCCCCTGACTAAGACCAAGAGTGCACAGCGCGGAGCCTCGATGACATCGGGGCCCCTGATTCAGAGGTTACCTGGCGTTTTCGAGCCCGCTGGCTTCAAACGCTTCCTCGTTATTCGCTCCACTGATGGCACCATGTTGTCCAAGGGCAACATGATCCATCAGAGGAGAGGATTAGCTAGTGCAATTGGTAGAGAGCCGAAGGTTACCCGTTTCTCGGACGGGAGCCTTCTGGCGAATGCGGCGAATCCCGCCGAGGCGGCCAAGATAAGTGCTCTTCGGATACTTCATGGCACCCCGGTGAGTGTGACGCCGCACTCTACCATGAACGTTGTAAAAGGAGTAGTTTATGCGAGGGAACTCGTTGACTACTCCATTGAGGACATCACCCTAGAGCTGGCCGACCATGGGGCGGTCAAGGTCGAACGTGTGATGAGAAAACAGGGAGGGGCTTCGAGACCCACCCCTACACTCTTCGTCACGTTCGACTGTGACAAGCTCCCTGAGTCGGTGCGTGCCGGTTGGTACCGCTACCGCGTGAAGGCATTCGTGCCACTGCCGCGGCGGTGCTATTACTGTCACCGCTTTGGCCATACGAATCGCTCATGTAGACGTGCAAAGTCGGGGTCACCCGAAGTCTGTGTAAATTGCTCCAAGGTCGCACACGATAAGTCCAAATCGTGTGTGGTCAAGTGTGTCAATTGCGGAGAGCCGCACCCTGATTCTTCGAAGCAATGTGGTGCATATCTCCTGGAGAAAGAAATCCTGGCCGTTCAGGCCCAGGATAGACTCTCATTCCGCGAGGCTAAGGACTTGGTCCTGGCGCGCCCAGCTCTGCCTGGGACGTCATATGCCTCAGTAGTTCGAAAGGCACCCTCTGCTCCTGGCCCATCCAGGCCAACGAGCACGGTTGTTTCCGCGCCCATTCGGAGCGCTTCTGCGGGCTCTACCCAACCCGGGCGCTCCCCTGGTAAAGCTGGCGGCAAAAAGGGTTCATACCCAGCCCCGGCTAAAACCAGGGCTCCCCCCTCTTCCCCCAGCGTGACCGTTTCCCGCAAGGCGAAACGGCCACGCGCCTCCACCGAGTCGTTAGACTCACAGGAGGCAACACCCCTGAAGATGGTCGCTAGGCCATCTTCAGGGGTTCCTAAAGCTGTCCCCCGAAAGGAGGACAGCAACAAAGGAGCTTCGGCTCCTTCGCCCACGCCCCGAGGTGGAGCGAGTGGCTCGGAGACGGTGGTTCCTCGAAAAGAGGCCCCCCTGCCTCCGAAGCCGCAGCGCCCGCCTAAGGTTTCGAGGCGGAGGGAGGAAAAGACTCTCATGGCAAGCCCAACCTCCCCCAATAAGTCCTCGAAGGCGACAGCGCCTCCAGCGCTTTGTCCGGTCAACAGCGCCCGGGGTTCTGCCCCCGGGAAGCGTACGGCCATTCCCGTGAGGGTCTTCAATTCGAGGAGGGCCCCCGCGTCTCCTCCGAGCTAGGCCTGGAGGGTATATACCTTCAATGGAATTGCCGTGGACTCCGGGCCAACTGGGAGGAGCTGCGGAGGCTCGCCTCGTCCCGTTCCCCGTTAGCTATTTTTTTGCAGGAGACCATGCTAGGCGCGTGCCCCCTGCCTGCCCTCCCAGGGTATAAGGGTCTTGCGACCCCACCACCGCGGGATGGCCGGGCTGGGGGATGCGCGGTTTACACCCGGCATGATGTCTCCGTTCTTCCTTTCTCTTTAGATACCTCCTTTCAGGCAGTGGCTGTGCAGCTACACCTGGATAGGAGATATACTATCATTTCTGCGTACATTCCACCGTCAGCTGACTTCGACGCGGGGGACTTCCGCCGCGTCGTGGCACGGTTGCCGAGGCCCTATCTCTTGCTTGGAGATCTGAATGGCAGGCATCCTCTCTGGGGAGATTACTCCATAAATCCCAGGGGACAAGTCCTTGCCGATCTGATCGAAGAGCTTGAGATGGGTGTCCTAAACGTGGATGAGTTTACGCATCACTGTCCGAGAACCGCTTCATTTTCTTGCCTTGACCTATCTTTGTGCTCTTCGGATGCACAGCCTGATTTTGATTGGGGGGTGGTCGATGACCTCCATGGTAGTGATCACTTTCCCATTCAAATATCATCTTCAGGGCAACTGCCGCCTGAGAGACCACCTCGGTGGTGCTTGGCGCGGGCGTGGTGGCCTGCATTTCAGGAAATGACTGAATTCTCTATTTCAGTCGAGGAGTTTAGGTCGGTAGATGAGGCCGTTGAGTTCTTCTCCGGCAACCTCATCGCCGTGGGCCTGACTACTATTCCTAGGACGTCTGGCCGTTATGCACGCCGACCACTCCCATGGTGGTCGGCCTAGTGTGAGACGGCCCTGAAACAGAAGCGTTATGCCTACATGCGCTATAAGCGCCGCCCGAACGATTTCACTGTCGCTGAATTTCGTCGGGCTAGGGCTAGGTTCCGGTATATTTCGAAGCACGCCCGCCGCTCTTCTTGGCGGGCATACGTGTCTTCACTTAACGGGAAGACCCCTTTAGCTGAGGTGTGGAAGCGAGTCAAAAGGATTCGGGGCAAGTTCCCGCAGGACCCCCCTCCCGTTCTCCAGGAGAATGGGACCGCAATCTCGGACCCCGCGTCCATGGCGGAATCCTTAGCGACCGCTTTCTCCGCATTCTCTAGCCGTGATGCTGCTCCGCCAGCATTCAATGCACGTCGTGATGTCGCGGAAGGCCGCCGGCTGGACTTAACCTCCAGAGGCGGAGAACCCTTCAACGACAAGTTTACTGTGAGTGAGTTGCGTTCCGCTCTCGCTTCGTGCGCGGACACCGCCCATGGTCCGGACGATGTCCTGTACGCCATGCTTCGACACCTGGGTGAGCGAGGCATGGCCTTTCTGTTAGATATGTTCAACAGGATCTGGGTGGAAGGTCTTCTCCCAGACTCCTGGCGAATCGCTACTGTGCTCGCCTTTCGCAAGCCGGGGAGAGATCACTCTACTCCGACCGGTTTCCGCCCAATCTCTCTAACCTCTTGCGTGTGCAAGTTGATGGAGAAATTGGTAAATGTTAGATTAGCCTATTTCCTGGACAGCGGAGGCCATCTGTCTTCTGCACAGTGCGGCTTCCGTAAGTTTCACTCCACGTCGGATTCTCTGCTCCGACTGGAAAATGCCGTCTGCGAGGCTTTCTTTCGTAGACAGCACTACGCCACGGTGTTTTTTGATCTGGAGAAGGCCTATGATACCGCATGGCGATACGGTATCATGGAGACTCTCCACACGATGGGGGCGAGGGGACGCCTCCCAATGTTTATATCTGAATTTTTGCGAGATCGTCGATTCCGCGTACGGGTGGGGGGAGCCCTCTCTGCCCCAAAGGAGCAGGAAGAGGGTGTCCCGCAAGGAAGTGTCCTCAGTGTCACACTCTTTGCCCTGAGCATCAACGGCATCACCTCGGTGCTGCCGGAAGATGTTCTCGCTACGCTCTACGTGGACGACCTTTCGATCTCTTTTGGCGCGGCCCAGATGCCAACTCTGGAGCGTCGACTCCAACAGGCATTGAACCGCGTCTCTCGCTATGCCGAAGCGCACAGGTTTCGGTTTTCTTTGGCCAAGACTAAAGTGGTGCACTTCTGCCGCCATCCACGGCTTCACTTCGACCCAGATTTGTTTCTTAATGGGGTGCGCCTGGATGTGGTTGAGTCGCACCGTTTCCTTGGTCTTGTATTTGACCGACGCCTCACCTGGGAGGCTCATATTCGCAGCCTTAGGGTCTCTTGTACCCGCTCCATGGACATTCTCCGTTCCGTGACGTTCAGCGCTTGGGGCGCTGATAGGGCTACCGCCTTACTTTTTTATCGATCCTTTGTTCGCTCGAAGCTCGACTACGGATGCGAGTTTTATGCATCCGCAGCCGAGCGTTTATTGCGGAAGGTGGATTCAATCCACCACACCGGCCTTCGCCTTGCGACCGGTGCCTTCCGCACTTCCCCCATTGAGAGCCTGTTGGTCGATGCTGGGGAGATGCCACTCGCTCTGCGCCGCGTGCAGTGCATCACTCGCCTGTACGCGCGAGCCCGGCGCCTCCCTCAGTCGCCAACAGCTCTCACTGCATCCGCAGCTGATCTCGATGGTGCCTATGCCGCCGAGAGACGCCAGTCATACCCTAAGCCCTTTGGGTTTAGGGCCAGAAAACTCCTTCGAGAGCTAGATATAGCTCTCGGGCCGGTGGCGCCCCTGGTTCTGCCCAGGACGCCACCCTGGAGGGTACCACATTTGGCTATTTGTCGCCACGCCTCTGCTCTCAAAGCTTGTACTGCGCCGGGAGTATTGCGTTCGACCTTTTTGGAGCACACATCGTGTCACGCTGGTACCGTGCCAGTGTATACGGATGGCTCCAAGTCCCAAGAGGGGGTCGGCTTCCACGCCGTATCCCCTCTGTTTGAAGTCAGTGGGACTCGACCAGGCGCTGCGTCTGTCTTCACGGCCGAGCTGGTGGCAATACACCACTCGGTACGGGAGATTACGCGACGTGCCCGGTTCGGAGACCGGATTGTGATCTATAGCGACTCACAAAGCGCCCTGAGTGCTCTCGGGGCATTGGAATCTCCGCATCCCCTCGTTCGCGATATCCGTGACGCCACGGTTTTGGCGAGCCGGGCAGATGTCGAGATTATCTTCTGCTGGGTTCCTGGACATGTAGGAATTGCGGAGAATGAGCGCGCCGATGAGGGCGCCAAAGAGTCCGCGAGGACTCTGCGACCGGACCAGCGTTTCGCTCTTCCTCACACCGACTACATGGCAGGAATACAGGCAGCTCTTCGGACTGCTTGGCAAAGAAGATGGGAGACGGTCGAGGGGAACTTAAAGTTGCGTGCCATTGCGCCGCGACTGTTCCCATGGACCTATCCCCCAATGCCGCGGCGGCTTCAGGTTGCTTTCTGTCGTCTCCGAATCGGACACACTCGTGTGACGCATCGCTATCTGATGGAGCGCTCGCCTGCGCCCTATTGCAACGACTGCGTCGTCCCCCAGACTGTTCGGCACATTCTTGTCGAATGTCCCAGTCTGGGTGATCTTCGCGCACGATACCTGTCCCAAAACCGGGATGGGCGGGGTCGCTACCGCCTGTCCCTTGTGCTCGGGACAGATTCGTGCACACTGACTTGTGGACTTGTTGACTTCTTGGGGGAGGCCGGCCTTCTCCCTATTATTTAAGCAAGGTTTGTTTGTTTTGTTTTTGTTGTTGTTTTTTGTTGTTTTTTTGCTTCTTTTTTTTTTTTCTTTAGTTGCACGCTCCTGCGCCGGGGGGACCTCTCCCCGACGCACCAGCTTGCTTCCTTTCTCCCTTTTGGGGTGTTGTTTTTTTTTTTCTCTCTTTAATTTCATTTTAAAGTAGCCTAGAACTAGGCCAGTTTTAATACGGCGACTAATGCCCAAGTAGGCAGTCGCCAGATGAGCTCTTAAAAAAAAAAAAAAAAAAAAATCCAAGCTCCCAGAACACTGTCACCATGATCTTCCGAGATGACTTCATGGCGTTGGAGAGGATGGATGCTTCCATTGCTTAGATTCGGCTTTGGTTTCCAGATCGAAGTGAGGAACCGACGTTTCATCCTGGGTTACAATTTCGGTCATGAATCCCTCAAGATCGGCTCTCATGGGAGGTCAACATCTCCGTTGAAGTCATTACTTGGCTCTTCTGCTCAGACATCAGCAGTCTTGGGACCCTTCGGGCAGACACCTTGGAAAGGCTGAGGTGATCCTGCAAGATGGTAACGATGGATCTATTACTTAGCTCCAGTTGAGAAGAAATGTATCGCGCTGAGATTCGGCGATTATCCATAGCCACAGTGTCACTGGTGACTGCAGTTGATGGACCACCACTTCGAGGGCCATACTTACACGAGGCCCGGCCCTGATTGAAGAGAGCAACTCAATGTTTGACAGTGGAATAAGATAGGACACTGTCCCCTAGTGTTGTCTTCAACTCCTCAAGAATCAACTGTGGCGCTTTTCCTTGACTCACGGATAACTTTATCACAGCCCGCTGTTTAACTTGACTCATTTTGCTGGAAGTCTCCATCCTCACTCTGGAAAAGTCACCGTTGAACTGAACAAAATGTGCTGGCAAGATGCCAGCCTGTGCATTACCTGTTGGAACATGTATGAACGTGATCCAGCTGCAGCGTGCTCATGTCCCCCCTCCTTGTATGTTAGGCCGAGAACTCATTGAAACCCTAGTATCTCTTTTCACCCTAGCTTTAATTGGCAAATGGGTAGGTTACGCTCTATTGAACTTAAAGATTGCGACCTCAGAATGCTGCAATCGAAGCTGGCAGATCATTGTCCTAAGGAAAGTCCAAGCCGTCAAAGTAATACAGGTAAGTTATTCCTAACTTTGATCTTCAGCATTTGCTTACCCACGTGAAGGGGGGTTTATGCATCCTGTAAGTCGATATGCCAATGATTCTCGAAGATGCTTCAAATGTCTTGTTTGACAATGCTAATCAGAATTGTCACCATGAACTTTTTTATGTCGAATGCGCCCCCCCCCCTTCCCTAGCCTGATCATTCTTGCGATCAACCGAAAATGTGCAGCAAGTGTGGCGAAGCCTCTTAATCTTATTTTGCCGTCTTCTTCTGAAAAAAATAGAGGTACTGTCAGTCCGTGATATTCACAAAGTTCCTATTCGTGAAGCCCGTAGTACGGTCAGAGAGACATTTTTTTCCAAAATGGTGTTCGCTTATCAGACGACCTCCGGAGAACCACCTCAGTCTCCGTTCACCCCACCACATGCCCATCATACGATCTCCCGGACTATTGATCTCTCAGCGGCTAGGTTCTCTAACACTTGCACGGTACTCCTGAGTCATCTCCCTCTTCAATAGAATCCCGCAAGGGTGTAGCCTGATCACTTGGTACCCGGAGGAGCTGCACACCCTTCCCGCCTAAGTAAAAATTAGGGAAGGTCTGGGAAAGTTGTTAATGCGCTTCCCCCTCTCTCTCTCTCTCTCTCTCTCTAACTGCTACTTTATCATTATTATTATTACGGCTATCCCCTCAACTTTTTGTCTGTCCGCACTTCGTCCCTGGACGACTGTTCCCACAGGAAGAGTGTTCGGTCTGCTAGACATGGTATGTTTCATTGGTGGACTGCATGCCATCCGAGGTCACCTAGTGTCAGGGAATGATAATAATAGGTCATCACTAACTCTGCTCGGGTGTGAGCTCGCCTATCTCTATTGTTCTATATTACTAGGCTATAAATTTAATTAGGGTTACCTATGCCCTTGAAGTCAGTAGCCAGTTGGGCTGTGTGTGACCCCTGCACTCGTTTATATTGAATTTGCTGGAGGGGAGTGCCTGCACCTCTCTCATCGCCATTGGAGGTCGGCCCACCAGTTCATAACAAGAGTAAAGAGCCCTCGATAGGGATCTGTGATACATTTGGAGAGGGGTGTGGTGACGTAAACAGCTGCTGGCGACAGGATGTTTATTTTAAACAGCTGAACTTCCACATATCATCAAACTGAAACAAGGAAAAATAATACTGTTACATGTTATAATATGATAGCTTCCATCATAAACAGAAATTACATTCTCACACAAAACATAACATCCTAACTTGAAACATAACACAACTTTCACCACATTCTACCCATCTTCCTTTTCACCTATCCATTATTTATAAAGCATCATTGATGTTTGGGTCACTCATAATCACATGGGTACAAAGGAGCCTTTCTCACTCTGGAACTCCTCCAAACACTGTCAGGGTTCATCATTGGCATGTCTTTGCACCACTCGGGTTGAGTCACATGGGGGTACTGCCACTGGAATAGGTGCATCTACTTGTGCATGTGCCTCAGTAAGTACCGACGGTGTGGCAGCTTCAGTAGATGAAAGTGTTAGTGGATCAGCAGCTTTGGTAGGTGCTCTTTGGTCTCCTTTAAGTGGTTCTCCAGGTTTGTCCTCTGCAGGCGCGGAGAGACGGCGAAGTGACACTGTAGCCTCTCTTCCATCAGTGTGTTGCACCCTGGCATACTGAGGGTTGACAGATTCTACAAGTGGCTTGTACTTTGAGGTTATCACAGCGTTCCGTAGATGTACTTGCTTCTGAGGAAGCAGCCATGAGGGGAGTGCTTGTCCAAAGGATGCTTTCCTTGAGAATGTGAAGAAGCATTCGTGGGGTGTCTGGATGGTTGACACACACAGTAGGGACCTAAGGCTGTGGAGTGCATCTGGAAGTACAAGCTCCCAGTCATCAACAGGAAGACCTTTGGAGTGTAGAGCCAGGCGAATGGTACGCCACGGAATGCCATTGTACCTTTCCACTTGTCCGCTAGCACGTGCATTGTACGCTGATGAGTAGCTTGTTGCTACTCCTCTATCATGTAAATTGCTGACACTTGGCGGAGGTGAAGGCCGATCAAGGGCCTGAATGGATGTAGTCTGACATACCGAAGGTGCAGAATAGGAACGACAGGCATTCGATGGTCGTTTCCGTGGATATATCTTCTGTATGTAAGGCAAACAAGAATCGAATGCATTCTTCCACTATGTACAATAAGAATGTAACGATTCTTCCTTCGTTTAGCTTGCAATTGTCCCTTAAAGTCAATAGAAAGTCTCTCTAAAGGGTGGGTGACCTTTATCAGAGTTCCACTGTTTGATGAATCGTCGTTTGACTTCAGTACATGTTGTACACCTGTGGACTACCGACTTGACATCTTCTAATGAGAACGGCAGGTTCCGGCAGCGTACTATGTGATACATCCGTCTCACCCTTGGATTACACAGAGAGTCATACAAACTTCCCAGCTCCATAGTCGCATTGCCGGTAGCTGCAGATACATCATGGCGTGCCCGAGACAGTGCATCAGGCCTGTGTGATATGTCAAAACTGAAACAGGACATTTCTAGCCGCCAACGGAGGATTTTCTTGTTCTTGATTTTTCCTCTATTCTTATGATCAAACATGAACCGCACTGACTGTTGATCGGTCACGAGTTAGAAGTGCCAACCAATAAAAAGGGGGCGCCACTTTTGCAATGTCTCAACGATGACATATGGCTCTCGTTCGACAGCTGCGTGGTGGCGTTCTCTAGGAGCAAGCTAGCGTGAAAAGAAGGCAACTGTTTTGCCATTTTATGTCAAATATGCTGCGATGGCTCCTGCTGAAGCATCTGTTTCAACAAAATATGGTGTGTTGTCTTCTATTGCACAGAGTAAAGCCTGCGATATCTCCTGCTTGAGTCTCTGGAAAGCCTTTAGTGCCATGGGTGTCATTGGAAAAAAACTCGCAATCAACAATGGGTCTAATTTTCTCAGAGAAGTTTGGGATCCACTTAGCATAGTGGGAGAGGAGTCCAAGAGCTCGCTGCCGTGCTTTGGCATCCGCTGGGTCTGGCATATCAAGTAGTGGTCGCAGACTCTCTGGAAGAGGGCTGATCTTATGTTCTTCGATGACGTGACCCAGTGTTGTAATGCAAGTCTGAGCATAACTGCTTTTATCTTGATTTGTTGTCAGCCAATACTTCTCAGCTGCTTAACAGAAATGTTCTAAATTGGCATAATGCTCTTCTTTTGAGTATCCGCAGACTGTGCTGTCATCCACGTAGGCGAAGGTTTCCTTTAAATCTTCGCTGTGGATGATGTCATCTAGGATCTGCTGAAAAGAAGCTACCTCATTGGTAATGCCAAATGGGATCCGTGTGAAATAAAAAAAATCGTCCACCAGCCTCAAAGGGAGTGTACATTTGCAATTCAGTCTTCAAGGGTATTTGGTGATAAGCTGAGTTGAGATCGATGGAGCTAGAGTAACTGTACTTGGATATCTCCTCTGATTGTTTGAGAGTAATCTACTACCATTCTCATTTTGCTTCCATTCTTCACAACCACAACTTGCGCTCGCCATGGGCTTAGACTAGTAAAATGACCCCTTCTTGAAGTAAGCGCTCTGCCTCGTCTTTGATGAACTTACTTTCCTCTTCACTGTAGTGACGTGATCTGATTTGTACAGGGGTCAGGTTCGCAAACAGATTTGGAGGGTTCACGGTAGCAATCGCTAATCTGCACAGCTTTAAGGGAGGTTGACATCCCCCAAACTCAACGGACACTGACTTCTGTTGCCTCAAAAAGTCAGGAGAACACAAATCTTCCATGACATACAGTTGATCATTTTCGTACCTGTTGTCATTATCGGTTAGACTGACTCGACAAAGTCACGGATCTCGGTAGTTTGTTGAGCATCAGATGCCAAAGAGACTGTTCCTGTCGCTTGCAATATCTTCAGCACAGCAAACTGCACAACTTCTGGTTTAATGAAACTGCGCGAACTCCCAGTGTCGATCATAGGCTCCACTGATATCTTACCATCTAGAAGAATCCTTGTAACTGCCCAGGAGATACTATTCAAGCTTGCAGTCGACGCAATGATAGCCGCAGCCATTTTTGGCTTGCTGCTTGGTTGAACAGACCTTGCTGATGACTGACATATCGGACAAAGTGTCCCATTTTTCTACACTTGAAGCCTGATGCATCCTTGGGCTTTGCAGAATTTGCTAGGGTGAAAAAGGCCTCCACAAAAGAAATATCTTCTAGCACTCGACTGGGTCGCGTTCAAGGTTAGATATTCATGTTGCTCTTCGGTTGGTTTCACATATATAGCTGTTTCCGATTCAGTAGATGCCGTCAGTAATGACTTTGTGCAGTATACCTCCGAGTGCAGCTGGGCCATTTCAAGTGAGCGTGCTTGTTCCACAACAGTTTCGAGGTCTAGTTCAAGGTTTTCTAGAAATCTCTGTCGAATGACACTTGATGTCATGCCAGTTAGGAAGGCATTTCTGATGGCTAACTCTTTAACTTGTTCGGCAGTGGCGAGTTATCAGTGATCCAATATTTTTTTGCCCGGTGTTATCGATTCATTGGTATAGCCGATACTTTCGGTTCCAAACTAGCGATAATCGATCATTTCAGTTTTTGGTTCCCGTTTAGCACAGGGGCGAGCCGCAGGTGCCTTGGAGGATGCAATAGGTAGGTCAGAGCTGGGAACCGGCTGTCGGACGAGAGGTCACGAGATGTTGCTTCTGCGCACTACCGGTTTTACACGTTCTTTGATGATTTTTCCCTGTGTCCCCGTGCTTCCTCAAAACCTATGAGGAGATGAAGGAGAGCCTCACCAGGTAAGAAACTAAAAAACAGTATTCAAATATTTGTACTATTGTATTATAAAATAACGGTATATATAGTCAATAATCAATATTGTATTATAATTTTTGATTTATCGATTTATCGGTTATCACTTATCGGGAGATAAATTTATCGTCAGTTATCGATTATCGCCGATAAGGGTATTGTTATCGATTTATCGGCTATCGTGATACATTTTTTCGTTATCGCGCCCACCACTGTATATTATAATATGATAACTTTCATCATAAACAGAAATTACATTATCGCACAAAACATAACATCATAACTTGAAACATAACCTTTGGGGAGGGGGATGGCCACATGGAGCCCCCTCTCCTCCCCCAGATAGACATGGTCCCGGAGGTGACCCAGCACCAGATGGCAGCATCTTCTATGTGACCAAACCCAGGTTCATTGTCAAACACCGAGATTGAGTCCTCCCCTGTGCAAGCTTTCCAGGTGACTCGGGCTCCCGAGGACTCACAAGGAGAGAAGTGATCGCGTCCCCACGACTGGTGCTCCCTTGACACCCAAGCCATCTCTGAGAAGAATCTTACTGAGGCCGGTCCGCCAGTCCTGGCGACGCCTTACGGGGGTGGTGTCACTCCCCGACAACCTCTGCTTAAAAAAAAGAACAACGAGAAGGTAAAGAGGACTATGGGTTCCTCTCCATCCGCGAGAACTCAAGGGAAGGACGAGTCCGCTGTCCCTTCGGCAAGGGACAAGCCCAAGATCGGCCCGTCCTTAACGAGGTGCCCTCGGTGGAGGGGGAGGGGAGTGGGAGGGAGAGGGGGTTGCAGACCAAAATAAAATTCGTCGGGGCACTTCATTCAAAGACTACCTGCGTTTTTTAGCACGCTGACTTGTGACGCTCTATGGTTATTCGCAGTGTTGGGCATGCAAAACCAAAATAATTGCGGCGCAATCGCAATCGCAAGTCATTGAAAATGATTGTGATCGCAAACGCAATTACGAAAGAACATAAGTTGCGAGCTCAACCGCAAGTCGCAAAAGGCAACTAATTTACATTAAATATATGAAATAAGAGAGTAATTAATATTTAGGCGACAAATATATTTATTAAAGATTTAGGAACATGCTAATATTGCAATATGTTTTATTTGAAATTATTTCCTTTGAAGAATGTAAGCATTTCAAAATGTTTGTCAGAGAGAAGAGCTTTGGTCGTAGAATATCTTTTCGTAACGAAATGAGTCTCTCCACTGCCGCACTTGATTGAATTGCTGTATTGTTTCATGTAAAATGAAACAAACGCACGCGATAGAACCATGGCTGGGTGAATAGCTGAACTTTTATACCGGTCAGCTACTAGTTGTTGAAGTCATTCTTTTACTTCATTTGACGCGTCTTTCTTCCTGGCGGCACGCCTTTCACTCTTTTACAGGGAGCAGAAGAAGTCATCCTCTGCTTCATTTGTTTCTCCTTCTGCAGTTCTGCTTTCTGGGGCTGTAATATCACCTAAGTGTTTTATTTTATTCGACATCATTTTAGTAATATAATCTACTTTTTCGGTATTAATGAGTCCCTTTAGCTTGGAATAGGGATGAGAAGTAGATGCCAAGAGGCACTAATCATCTGTAGGGGTGCGAAGATGTATCAGAGAAAAATTCCTTCCAAATCGATAATATAAATAGCCCATTAAATTACCAACTCAAGACGGACTCGCCGTAGCGTGACGGCAGAGTGCTGGCATTTGGATTCAAAGACCCGCGATCGAAACTCCCAAAGTCCACAATTTTTACGAAGAAAATTCACGAAGAAAACGGAAGTCAAGGAAAACGCTTTAAGGACCACTCAAGAAGACTCAAGATAAAATGGATCGCCTCAAGAAAGAAAAACGGAAGAAAACTACTTCAAGGGTTAACTCGTCAAATCAACAAGAAATCATCGCGTCATCAAGAATTAAGAAGAAATCAGCACGACAGGTTAATTGGAAGATGCATCAAAAAAGAAAAGAAAACGAAGATCAATAAACTAACCCTGCCTAATTAAAGAAGAAGGAATCTCAGCCAACAAGAATACCTAAGAGTCAGATAAAGGGAAGACAAATGTTTCAAGGGGCAACTTCAATCAAGAAGAAATTAATAGATTCGACGATAAAAGATAGAGATGAAGAATGATATTGGTAAATAACAAAAGTTATAATAAATGCACCCCCCCCACCATATCCATAACTGGTGACCCTTAGAGGCCGAACAATCTTCTAATCTTCGTTTCAACTGCACTTGCTCTCCTACTAGAGATTCAGAAAAGGTGCTGCTGGGAACTTCAGAAGATCTGGGAAGGAGATGCTATATTACTCATTGATTTAGAGACTTCGTTCGCTCTCCTCAATCCCACTGAATTAACTCCACTCATCCTGCAGATTCGGAGGCCGGGGAAGGAGAGTTACTACTCTCCTCGATTAAGAAATTCAAGACTAGTCTCTCCCCAATCTTCAAATTCGCTCCGCGTTCTAGAAAGGGACCTGTGAAGGGGTGCGAAGATGTATCAGAGAAAAATTCCTTCTAAATCGATAATATAAATAGCCGATTAAATTTCAACTCAGAACGGACTCCGCCATAGCGTGATGGCTAGAGTATTGGCCTTTAGATCTAAAGATACCGCGTTAGAAACTCAAAGTCCACAATTTTTTACGAAGAAAATCACGAAGAAAACGGAACTCAAAGAAACCGACTTCAAGGGCTAACTCATCAAGAATAAAAGAAATCATCACGAAGCAAGAAGAACTCATCCCATCAAATCGTCAAGAATCATCAAGAAGAAATCATCACGTCAAGTTAATTGGAAGATGCATCAAGAAAGGAAGGATACGAAGATCAAGAATTAACCCAGCCAACTTAAAGAAGAAGGAATCTCCAAATAAGAAAACCAAGAGTCAGATTAATGGAAGACAAATGTTTCAGGAGGCAACTTAAGTCAAGAAGAAATAAATAGATTCGAATATAGAAATCTCAAGATGAAGAATAATATTGATAAATAAGAAAAGTTATAATAAATGCCCCCCTCCCCCCATACATCTTCCAGCATTTTACCAAATCTGTTGGATTGTATTTTCAACAATAGTAGCAAGAGGGCCACACATATAGAGGGTTTTTGCCTTATCAATAAGTAGATTAAAACAAACTGTTATCGTTGACAGTATAGCAATGCCATCTAGGGCATTCCTATAATGGCAAGACTCCCAGGGAATTTTATTATATTAAAATGTTCTCCAATCAAATAATCAGGATGATTTAATCAATGTATATATATATATATATATATATATATATATATATATATATATATATATATATATATATATATATATATATATATATATATATATTCAAATTGTAACCCATCTCAACATAAACGGGAAACCAATTTTACTTTCAAAATGTATTCCACAAAAATCCCTCTAGTAAAAGATTTTTCCTTACACCAACACATACAAACGAACGCACGCCTTTAGCTGCCCGCTTTGAAGCAGTCACCCACTCACTCGTGCTCCACTTTACTTCAACTCAAGGTCAGTTATAAATCTCCTCACACTTATTCTCTGCGAATTGCCATACGAGAGTAGGTCCTAATTCTGGTTACTTCTCTCATTTCATAGCCCAATTCACAGTCCATCATAGTTACCATACCTTACCTTACATTTCACTCCATGTTTTTCATTATTTTCATACATTTCATTACGTTACCTTATATTTCACTGCCTTCCTCACAAGTCAACCATACTATCCTACACTTCCCATCCTTTTTACATGTCAATTATACCTGTAATACCATCGTATAATCTTATCCTTCAAAACCATCTTGTAATCCATATTTCAATTATATTTACGTTGTATTCCTTAACAATACTCAATTTAATTATCTCATTCATTCGTATAATTGTAATTACCTCTCACTTGCTAATTCCTAATTCAATTCTCTCATTGTGCATTCGTTGATTTTATAAATATATATTTTGTTTATCGTCCGTTTCCTTATGACCCTTGTGTTCGAAGTTTTCAAAATTCAGTTCACTTCAGTCATTAGGCCTAAATATTAGCTGACGACTATTCCATCCAATTCAACCAATATATGGTAATGGTTTTCAAATAGCTATCTAGGCTGATTTATTAACTAAAGTCAATCCTACTAATAACCAATACCATAGCAGCGAAATTTCAATGTACAATTTATCCTCTTCTTGCAACACATCCAAAGCCTTAGCAACAGGATTCATCACCATTTCATATTCTTTAAGATAGGTGACTTCGATAGGTG